>JARJIL010000020.1:0-186294 GCA_038502395.1 Dittrichia graveolens
AATTGGTTATATTCACTTCTAACGAATCATAACTGCTATTTATGGGTTATGTTGCAATCTAACGGGTCATAATTGCTATTTATGGGTTATATTGCAATCTAACGGGTCATAATTGCTATGAATGGGCTATATTCACTTCTAACGGGTCATAATTGCCATTTATGGGCTATATTCACTTCTAACGGGTTAGAATTGCTATAAATGGGTTATATTTAATTCTAATAACTCATAATAGATATGAATGGGTCGTATACGTTTCTAACGGGTCATAATTGCTATGAATGGATTAAATTCACTTCTAAAGGGTCATAGTTGCTATAAAAGCGTTATATTCACTTCTAAAGGGTTATAATTACTATAAATTGGTTATATTCACTTCTAACGAGTCATAATTGCTATTTATGGGCTATATTGCAATCTAACGGGTCATAATTGTTATGAATGGGGTATATTCACTTCTAACGGGTCATAATTGCCATTCATGGGCTATATTCACTTCTAACGGGTTAGAATTGCTATAAATGGGTTATATTTAATTCTAAAAACTCATAGTAGATATGAATGGGTCGTATTCATTTCTAACGGGTCATAATTGCTATGAATGGGTTAAATTCACTTCTAAAGGGTCATAGTTGCAATAAAAGCGTTATATTCACTTCTAAAGGGTTATAATTACTATAAATTGGTTATATTCACTTCTAACGAGTCATAATTGCTATTTATGGGTTATATTGCAATCTAACGGGTCATAATTGCTATGAATGGGCTATATTCACTTCTAACGGGTCATAATTGCCATTTATGGGCTATATTCACTTCTAACGGGTTAGAATTGCTATAAATGGGTTATATTTAATTCTAATAACTCATAATAGATATGAATGGGTCGTATTCATTTCTAACGGGTCATAATTGCTATGAATGGGTTAAATTCACTTCTAAAGGGTCATAGTTGCTATAAAAGCGTTATATTCACTTCTAAAGGGTTATAATTACTATAAATTGGTTATATTCACTTCTAACGAGTCATAACTGCTATTTATGGGTTATATTGCAATCTAACGTGTCATAATTGCTATGAATGAGTTATATTCACTTCTAACGGGTCATAATTCTATTTATGGGTTATATTCACTTCTAACGGGTTAGAATTGCTATAAATGGGTTATATTTAATTCTAATAACTCATAATTGGTATGAATGGATCGTATTCATTTCTAACGGGTCATAATTGTTATTTATGAGCTATATTCACTTCTAACGGGTCATTATTGCTATAAATGGGTTATATTTACTTCTAATGAGTCATAATTGGTATGAATTAGTTGTTTTCACTTCTCACGGGTCATATTGCTATAAATGGGTTATATTCACTTCTAACGGGTCATAATTGCGATTTATGAGTTATATTCACTTCTAACGGGTCATAATTGCTATTTATGAGTTATATTCACTTCTAACGGGTCATAATTGCTATTTATGGTTTATATTTACTTCTAACGGGTTATAATTGCTATAAATGGGTTATATTCATTTCTAACGGGTCATAATTGCTATTTATGAGTTATATTGACTTCTAACGGGTCATATATACTATAAATGGGTTATATTCACTTCTAACGGGTCATAATTGCTATTTATGAGTTATATTTACTTTTATCGGGTCATAATTGCAATTTATGAGTTATATTTACTTCTAACGGGTCATAATTGCTATTTATGGGTTATATTTACTTCTAACGGGTCATAATTGCTATTGATGGGTTATATTTACTTCTAACGGGTCATAATTGCTATAAATGGGTCGTATTCACTTCTAACGGGTTATAATTGCTATCAATGGGTCGTATTCATTTCTAACGGGTCATAATTGCTATTTATGAGTTATATTCACTTCTAACGGGTCTTAATTGCTCTTTATGGGTTATATGCACTTCTAACGCGTCAAAATTGCTATTTATGGGTTATATTCACTTCTAACGGTTTAGAATTGCTATAAATGGGTTATATTCACTTTTAACGGGTCATAATTGCTATAAAAGAGTTATATTTATTTCGAACGGGTCATAATTGCTATTTATAGGTTATATTCAATTCCAACGGGTCATAATTGCTATAAATGGGTTATATTTACTTCTAACGGGACATAATTGCTACTTATGGGTTATATTCACCTTTAACGGGTCATAATAAATAGGTTATATTCAATTCTAACGGATCATAATTGGTATCAATAAGTTATATTCACTTCTAACACGTTATAATTTCTATAATAGGTTCTATTGCAATGTAACGGGTCATAATTGCTATAAATGGGTTATATTTAATTCTAATAAGTCACAATTGGTATGAATGGTTCGTATTCACTTCTAACAGGTCATAATTGCTATTTATGAGTTATATTCACTTCTAACGGGTCATAATTGCTATAAATGGGTTATATTTACTTCTAATGAGTCATAATTGGTATGAATGGGTTGTTTTCACTTCTTACGGGTCTTAATTGGTATAAATGGGTTATATTCACTTCTAACAGGTCATAATTGCTATAAATGGTTTATATTCACTTCTAACGGGTTATAATTGCTGTGAAAGGGTAATATTGCAATCTAACGGGTCATAATTGCTATGAATGGTTATATACACTTCTAAAGGGTCATAATTGGTATGAATGGATGGTATTCACTTCTAAAGGGTCATAACTACTATAAATTGGTTATATTCACTTCTAACGATTCATAACTGCTATTTATGGGTTATATTGCAATCTAACGGGTCATAATTGCTATGAATGGGCTATATTCACTTCTAACGGGTCATAATTGCCATTTATGTGCTATATTCACTTCTAACTGGTTAGAATTGCTATAAATGGGTTATATTTATTTCTGATAACTCATAATTGGTATGAATGGGATGTATTCATTTCTAACGGGTCAAAATTACTATGAATGAGTTAAATTCACTTCTAAATGGTCATAGTTGCTATAAATGGGTTATATTCACTTCTAAAGGGTTATAATTACTATAATATTTTTATATTCACTTCTAACGAGTCATAATTGCTATTTATGGGTTATATTGCAATCTAACGGGTCATAATTGCTATGAATGGGCTATATTCACTTCTAACGGGTCATAATTGCTATAAATGAGTTATATTCACTTCTAACAGGTCATAATTGCTATAAATGGTTTATATTCACTTTTAACGGGTCATAATTGCCATTTATGGGCTATATTCACTTCTAACTGGTTATAATTACTATAAATTGGTTTTATTCACTTCTAACGATTCATAACAGCTATTTATGGGTTATATTTCAATTTAACGGGTCATAATTGCTATGAATGGGTTATATTCACTTCTAACGGGTTATAATTGCTATCAATGGGTCGTATTCATTTCTAACGGGTCATAATTGCTTTTTATGAGTTCTATTCACTTCTAACGGGTCATAATTGCTATTTATGGGTTATATTCACTTCTAACGGCTCATAATTGCTATAAATGGGTTATATTCACTTCTAACGGGTCATAATTGCAATTTATGGGTTATATTTACTTTTAACGGGTCATAATTGTTATTTATGGGTTATATCTACTTCTAACGGGTCATAATTGCTATTTATGGGTTATATTTACTTCTAATGGGTCATAATAGCTATAAATGGGTTGTATTCACTTCTAACGGGTCATAATTGCTATAAATGGTTTATATTCACTTCTAACGGGTTATAATTGCTATGAATGGTTCATATTCACTTCTAACCGGGTCAGAATTGTTATTTATGAATTATATTCACTTCTAACGGGTCATAAGTGCTATTTATGAGTTGTATTCACTTCTAACGGGTCTTAATTGCTATTTATGGGTTATATTCATTTCTAACGGGTCATAATTGCTATAAATAGGTTATATTCACTTCTAACGGGTCATAATTGCTATAAATGGTTTATATTCTCTTCTAACGGGTTATAATTGCTATCAATGGGTCGTATTCACTTCTAACGGGTCATAATTGCTATTGATGAGTTATATTCACTTCTAACGGGTCTTAATTGCTCTTTATGGGTTATATTCACTTTTAACGGGTCAAAATAGCTATTTATGGGTTATATTCACTTCTAATGGTTTAGAATTGCTATAAATGGGTTATATTCACTTTTAACGGGTCATAATTGCTATAAAGGAGTTATATTTATTTCGAACGGGTCATAATTGCTATTTATAGGTTATATTCAATTCCAACGGGTCATAATTGCTATAAACGGGTTATATTAACTTCTAATGGGACATAATTGCTATTTATGGGTTATATTCACTTTTAACGGGTCATAATAAATAGGTTATATTTAATTCTAACGGATCATAATTGGTATCAATAAGTTACATTCACTTCTAACAGGTTATAATTGCTATGAATAGGTTCTATTGCAATGTAACGGGTCATAATTGCTATAAATGGGTTATAATTAATTCTAATAAGTCATAATTGGTATGAATGGGTGGTATTCATTTCTAACGGGTCATAATTTTTATTTATGAGCTATATTCACTTCTAGCGGGTCATTATTGCTATAAATGGGTTATATTTACTTCTAATGAATGGTTATATACACTTCTAAAGGGTCATAATTGGTATGAATGGGTGGTATTCACTTCTAAAGGGTCATAATTGGTATGAATGGGTGGTATTCACTTCTAAAGGGTCATATTTACTATAAATTGGTTATATTCACTTCTAACGAATCATAACTGCTATTTATGGGTTATGTTGCAATCTAACGGGTCATAATTGTTATGAATGAGCTATATTCACTTCTAACGGGTCATAATTGCCATTCATGGGCTATATTCACTTCTAACTGGTTATAATTACTATGAATTGGTTTTATTCACTTCTAACGATTCATAACTGCTATTTATGGGTTATATTGCAATTTAACGGGTCATAATTGCTATGAATGGGTTATATTCACTTCTAACGGGTTATAATTGCTATCAATGGGTCGTATTCATTTCTAACGGGTCATAATTGCTATTTATGACTTATATTCTCTTCTAACGGGTCTTAATTGCTCTTTATGGGTTATATTCACTTCTAACGGTTCAAAATTGCTATTTATGGGTTATATTCACTTTTAACGGGTCATAATTGCTATAAAGGAGTTATATTTATTTTGAACGGGTCATAATTGCTATTTATAGGTTATATTCAATTCCAACGGGTCATAATTGCTATAAATGGGTTATATTAACTTCTAACGGGACATAATTGCTATTTATGAGTTATATTCACTTCTAACGGGTCATAATTGCTATTTATGGTTTATATTTACTTCTAACGGGTTATAATTGCTATAAATGGGTTATATTCATTTCTAACGGGTCATAATTGCTATTTATGAGTTATATTGACTTCTAACGGGTCATATATACTATAAATGGGTTATATTCACTTCTAACGGGTCATAATTGCTATTTATGAGTTATATTTACTTTTATCGGGTCATAATTGCAATTTATGAGTTATATTTACTTCTAACGGGTCATAATTGCTATTTATGGGTTATATTTACTTCTAACGGGTCATAATTGCTATTGATGGGTTATATTTACTTCTAACGGGTCATAATTACTATAAATGGGTCGTATTCACTTCTAACGGGTTATAATTGCTATCAATGGGTCGTATTCATTTCTAACGGGTCATAATTGCTATTTATGAGTTATATTCACTTCTAACGGGTCTTAATTGCTCTTTATGGGTTATATGCACTTCTAACGCGTCAAAATTGCTATTTATGGGTTATATTCACTTCTAACGGTTTAGAATTGCTATAAATGGGTTATATTCACTTTTAACGGGTCATAATTGCTATAAAAGAGTTATATTTATTTCGAACGGGTCATAATTGCTATTTATAGGTTATATTCAATTCCAACGGGTCATAATTGCTATAAATGGGTTATATTTACTTCTAACGGGACATAATTGCTACTTATGGGTTATATTCACTTTTAACGGGTCATAATAAATAGGTTATATTCAATTCTAACGGATCATAATTGGTATCAATAAGTTACATTCACTTCTAACAGGTTATAATTGCTATGAATAGGTTCTATTGCAATGTAACGGGTCATAATTGCTATAAAGGGGTTATAATTAATTCTAATAAGTCATAATTGGTATGAATGGGTGGTATTCATTTCTAACGGGTCATAATTGTTATTTATGAGCTATATTCACTTCTAGCGGGTCATTATTGCTATAAATGGGTTATATTTACTTCTAATGAATGGTTATATACACTTCTAAATGGTCATAATTGGTATGAATGGGTGGTATTCACTTCTAAAGGGTCATAATTGGTATGAATGGGTGGTATTCACTTCTAAAGGGTCATATTTACTATAAATTGGTTATATTCACTTATAACGAATCATAACTGCTATTTATGGGTTATGTTGCAATCTAACGGGTCATAATTGCTATTTATGGGTTATATTGCAATCTAACGGGTCATAATTGCTATGAATGGGCTATATTCACTTCTAACGGGTCATAATTGCCATTTATGGGCTATATTCACTTCTAACGGGTTAGAATTGCTATAAATGGGTTATATTTAATTCTAATAACTCATAATAGATATGAATGGGTCGTATACATTTCTAACGGGTCTTAATTGCTATGAATGGATTAAATTCACTTCTAAAGGGTCATAGTTGCTATAAAAGCGTTATATTCACTTCTAAAGTGTTATAATTACTATAAATTGGTTATATTCACTTCTAACGAGTCATAATTGCTATTTATGGGCTTTATTGCAATCTAACGGGTCATAATTGTTATGAATGGGTATATTCACTTCTAAGGGGTCATAATTGCCATTCATGGGCTATATTCACTTCTAACGGGTTAGAATTGCTATAAATGGGTTATATTTAATTCTAAAAACTCATAATAGATATGAAGGGGTCGTATTCATTTCTAACGGGTCATAATTGCTATGAATGGGTTAAATTCACTTCTAAAGGGTCATAGTTGCTATAAAAGCGTTATATTCACTTCTAAAGGGTTATAATTACTATAAATTGGTTATATTCACTTCTAACGAGTCATAATTGCTATTTATGGGTTATATTGCAATCTAACGTGTCATAATTGCTATGAATGAGTTATATTCACTTCTAACGGGTCATAATTCTATTTATGGGTTATATTCACTTCTAACGGGTTAGAATTGCTATGAATGGGTTATATTTAATTCTAATAACTCATAATTGGTATGAATGGATCGTATTCATTTCTAACGGGTCATAATTGTTATTTATGAGCTATATTCACTTCTAACGGGTCATTATTGCTATAAATGGGTTATATTTACTTCTAATGAGTCATAATTGGTATGAATTAGTTGTTTTCACTTCTCACGGGTCATATTGCTATAAATGGGTTATATTCACTTCTAACGGGTCATAATTGCTATTTATGAGTTATATTCACTTCTAACGGGTCATAATTGCTATTTATGAGTTATATTCACTTCTAACGGGTCATAATTGCTATTTATGGTTTATATTTACTTCTAACGGGTTATAATTGCTATAAATGGGTTATATTCATTTCTAACGGGTCATAATTGCTATTTATGAGTTATATTGACTTCTAACGGGTCATATATACTATAAATGGGTTATATTCACTTCTAACGGGTCATAATTGCTATTTATGAGTTATATTTACTTTTATCGGGTCATAATTGCAATTTATGAGTTATATTTACTTCTAACGGGTCATAATTGCTATTTATGGGTTATATTTACTTCTAACGGGTCATAATTGGTATTGATGGGTTATATTTACTTCTAACGGGTCATAATTGCTATAAATGGGTCGTATTCACTTCTAACGGGTTATAATTGCTATCAATGGGTCGTATTCAGTTCTAACGGGTCATAATTGCTATTTATGAGTTATATTCACTTCTAACGGGTCTTAATTGCTCTTTATGGGTTATATGCAATTCTAACGCGTCAAAATTGCTATTTATGGGTTATATTCACTTCTAACGGTTTAGAATTGCAATAAATGGGTTATATTCACTTTTAACGGGTCATAATTGCTATAAAAGAGTTATATTTATTTCGAACGGGTCATAATTGCTATTTATAGGTTATATTCAATTCCAACGGGTCATAATTGTTATAAATGGGTTATATTTACTTCTAACGGGACATAATTGCTACTTATGGGTTATATTTACCTTTAACGGGTCATAATAAATAGGTTATATTCAATTCTAACGGATCATAATTGGTATCAATAAGTTATATTCACTTCTAACACGTTATAATTTCTATAATAGGTTCTATTGCAATGTAACGGGTCATAATTGCTATAAATGGGTTATATTTAATTCTAATAAGTCACAATTGGTATGAATGGTTCGTATTTACTTCTAACAGGTCATAATTGCTATTTATGAGTTATATTCACTTCTAACGGGTCATAATTGCTATAAATGGGTTATATTTACTTCTAATGAGTCATAATTGGTATGAATGGGTTGTTTTCACTTCTTACGGGTCTTAATTGCTATAAATGGGTTATATTCACTTCTAACAGGTCATAATTGCTATAAATGATTTATATTTACTTCTAACGGGTAATAATTGCTGTGAATGGGTAATAATTGCTGTGAATGGGTAATATTGCAATCTAACGGGTCATAATTGCTATGAATGGTTATATACACTTCTGAAGGGTCATAATTGGTATGAATGGGTGGTATTCACTTCTAAAGGGTCATAACTACTATAAATTGGTTATATTCACTTCTAACGATTCATAACTGCTATTTATGGGTTATATTGCAATCTAACGGGTCATAATTGCTATGAATGGGCTATATTCACTTCTAACCGGTCATAATTGCCATTTATGTGCTATATTCACTTCTAACTGGTTAGAATTGCTATAAATGGGTTATATTTATTTCTGATAACTCATAATTGGTATGAATGGGATGTATTCATTTCTAACGGGTCAAAATTACTATGAATGAGTTAAATTCACTTCTAAATGGTCATAGTTGCTATAAATGGGTTATATTCACTTCTAAAGGGTTATAATTACTATAATATTTTTATATTCACTTCTAACGAGTCATAATTGCTATTTATGGGTTATATTGCAATCTAACGGGTCATAATTGCTATGAATGGGCTATATTCACTTCTAACGGGTCATAATTGCTATAAATGAGTTATATTCACTTCTAACAGGTCATAATTGCTATAAATGGTTTATATTCACTTTTAACGGGTCATAATTGCCATTTATGGGCTATATTCACTTCTAACTGGTTATAATTACTATAAATTGGTTTTATTCACTTCTAACGATTCATAACAGCTATTTATGGGTTATATTGCAATTTAACGGGTCATAATTGCTATGAATGGGTTATATTCACTTCTAAGGGGTTATAATTGCTATCAATGGGTCGTATTCATTTCTAACGGGTCATAATTGCTTTTTATGACTTATATTCACTTCTAACGGGTCTTAATTGCTCTTTATGGGTTATATTCACTTATAACGGGTCAAAATTGCTATTTATGGGTTATATTCACTTTTAACGGGTCATAATTGCTATAAAGGAGTTATTTTTATTTCGAACGGGTCATAATTGCTATTTATAGGTTATATTCACCTCCAACAGGTCATAATTGCTATAAATGGGTTATATTCACTTCTAATGGTTCATAATTGCTATTTATGGGTTATATTAACTTCTAACGGTCATAATAGCTATTTATCGGTCATATTCACTTGTAACGGGACATAATTGCTACTTATGGGTTATATTTACTTCTAACGGGTCATAATTGCTCTAAATGGGTTGTATTCACTTCTAACGGGTCATAATTGCTACTTATGAGTTATATTCACTTCTAACGGGTCTTAATTGCTCTTTATGGGTTATATTCAGTTTTAACGGGTCATAATTGCTATTTATGGGTTATATTTACTTCTAACGGGTCATAATTGCTATTTATGGGTTATATTTACTTCTAACGGGTCATAATTGCTATAAATGGGTTGTATTCACTTCTAACGGGTCATAATTGCTATAAATAGTTTATATTCACTTCTAACGGGTTATAATTGCTATGAATGGTTCATATTCACTTCTAACCCGGTCATAATTGTTATTTATGAGTTATATTCACTTCTAACGGGTCATAATAGCTATTTATGAGTTATATTCACTTCGAACCGGTCTTAATTGCTATTTATGGGTTATATTCATTTCTAACGAGTCATAATTGCTATAAATGGGTTATATTCACTTCTAACAGGTCATAATTGCTATAAATGGTTTATATTCACTTCTAACGGGTTATAATTGCTATGAATGGGTCGTATTCATTTCGAACGGGTCATAATTGCTATAAATGGTTTATATTCACTTCTAACGGGTCATAATTGCTCTTTATGGGTTCTATTCACTTCTAACGGGTCAAAATTGCTATTTATGGGTTATATTCACTTTTAATGGGTCATAATAAATAGGTTATATTCAATTCTAACGGATGATAATTGGTATCAATAAGTTACATTCACTTCTAACAGGTTATAATTGCTATGAATAGGTTCTATTGCAATGTAACGGGTCATAATTGCTATAAACGGGTTATAATTAATTCTAATAAGTCATAATTGGTATGAATGGGTGGTATTCATTTCTAACGGGTCATAATTGTTATTTATGAGCTATATTCACTTCTAGCGGGTCATTATTGCTATAAATGGGTTATATTTACTTCTAATGAATGGTTATATACACTTCTAAAGGGTCATAATTGGTAAGAATGGGTGGTATTCACTTCTAAAGGGTCATAATTGGTATGAATGGGTGGTATTTACTTCTAAAGGGTCATATTTACTATAAATTGGTTATATTCACTTCTAACGAATCATAACTGCTATTTATGGGTTATGTTGCAATCTAACGGGTCATAATTGTTATGAATGGGCTATATTCACTTCTAACGGGTCATAATTGCCATTCATGGGCTATATTCACTTCTAACGGGTTAGAATTGCTATAAATGGGTTATATTTAATTCTAAAAACTCATAATAGATATGAATGGGTCGTATTCATTTCTAACGGGTCATAATTGCTATTTATGAGTTATATTGACTTCTAACGGGTCATATATACTATAAATGGGTTATATTCACTTCTAACGGGTCATAATTGCTATTTATGAGTTATATTTACTTTTATCGGGTCATAATTGCAATTTATGAGTTATATTTACTTCTAACGGGTCATAATTGCTATTTATGGGTTATATTTACTTCTAACGGGTCATAATTGCTATTGATGGGTTATATTTACTTCTAACGGGTCATAATTACTATAAATGGGTCGTATTCACTTCTAACGGGTTATAATTGCTATCAATGGGTCGTATTCATTTCTAACGGGTCATAATTGCTATTTATGAGTTATATTCACTTCTAACGGGTCTTAATTGCTCTTTATGGGTTATATGCACTTCTAACGCGTCAAAATTGCTATTTATGGGTTATATTCACTTCTAACGGTTTAGAATTGCTATAAATGGGTTATATTCACTTTTAACGGGTCATAATTGCTATAAAAGAGTTATATTTATTTCGAACGGGTCATAATTGCTATTTATAGGTTATATTCAATTCCAACGGGTCATAATTGCTATAAATGGGTTATATTTACTTCTAACGGGACATAATTGCTACTTATGGGTTATATTCACTTTTAACGGGTCATAATAAATAGGTTATATTCAATTCTAACGGATCATAATTGGTATCAATAAGTTACATTCACTTCTAACAGGTTATAATTGCTATGAATAGGTTCTATTGCAATGTAACGGGTCATAATTGCTATAAAGGGGTTATAATTAATTCTAATAAGTCATAATTGGTATGAATGGGTGGTATTCATTTCTAACGGGTCATAATTGTTATTTATGAGCTATATTCACTTCTAGCGGGTCATTATTGCTATAAATGGGTTATATTTACTTCTAATGAATGGTTATATACACTTCTAAATGGTCATAATTGGTATGAATGGGTGGTATTCACTTCTAAAGGGTCATAATTGGTATGAATGGGTGGTATTCACTTCTAAAGGGTCATATTTACTATAAATTGGTTATATTCACTTATAACGAATCATAACTGCTATTTATGGGTTATGTTGCAATCTAACGGGTCATAATTGCTATTTATGGGTTATATTGCAATCTAACGGGTCATAATTGCTATGAATGGGCTATATTCACTTCTAACGGGTCATAATTGCCATTTATGGGCTATATTCACTTCTAACGGGTTAGAATTGCTATAAATGGGTTATATTTAATTCTAATAACTCATAATAGATATGAATGGGTCGTATACATTTCTAACGGGTCTTAATTGCTATGAATGGATTAAATTCACTTCTAAAGGGTCATAGTTGCTATAAAAGCGTTATATTCACTTCTAAAGTGTTATAATTACTATAAATTGGTTATATTCACTTCTAACGAGTCATAATTGCTATTTATGGGCTTTATTGCAATCTAACGGGTCATAATTGTTATGAATGGGTATATTCACTTCTAAGGGGTCATAATTGCCATTCATGGGCTATATTCACTTCTAACGGGTTAGAATTGCTATAAATGGGTTATATTTAATTCTAAAAACTCATAATAGATATGAAGGGGTCGTATTCATTTCTAACGGGTCATAATTGCTATGAATGGGTTAAATTCACTTCTAAAGGGTCATAGTTGCTATAAAAGCGTTATATTCACTTCTAAAGGGTTATAATTACTATAAATTGGTTATATTCACTTCTAACGAGTCATAATTGCTATTTATGGGTTATATTGCAATCTAACGTGTCATAATTGCTATGAATGAGTTATATTCACTTCTAACGGGTCATAATTCTATTTATGGGTTATATTCACTTCTAACGGGTTAGAATTGCTATGAATGGGTTATATTTAATTCTAATAACTCATAATTGGTATGAATGGATCGTATTCATTTCTAACGGGTCATAATTGTTATTTATGAGCTATATTCACTTCTAACGGGTCATTATTGCTATAAATGGGTTATATTTACTTCTAATGAGTCATAATTGGTATGAATTAGTTGTTTTCACTTCTCACGGGTCATATTGCTATAAATGGGTTATATTCACTTCTAACGGGTCATAATTGCTATTTATGAGTTATATTCACTTCTAACGGGTCATAATTGCTATTTATGAGTTATATTCACTTCTAACGGGTCATAATTGCTATTTATGGTTTATATTTACTTCTAACGGGTTATAATTGCTATAAATGGGTTATATTCATTTCTAACGGGTCATAATTGCTATTTATGAGTTATATTGACTTCTAACGGGTCATATATACTATAAATGGGTTATATTCACTTCTAACGGGTCATAATTGCTATTTATGAGTTATATTTACTTTTATCGGGTCATAATTGCAATTTATGAGTTATATTTACTTCTAACGGGTCATAATTGCTATTTATGGGTTATATTTACTTCTAACGGGTCATAATTGGTATTGATGGGTTATATTTACTTCTAACGGGTCATAATTGCTATAAATGGGTCGTATTCACTTCTAACGGGTTATAATTGCTATCAATGGGTCGTATTCAGTTCTAACGGGTCATAATTGCTATTTATGAGTTATATTCACTTCTAACGGGTCTTAATTGCTCTTTATGGGTTATATGCAATTCTAACGCGTCAAAATTGCTATTTATGGGTTATATTCACTTCTAACGGTTTAGAATTGCAATAAATGGGTTATATTCACTTTTAACGGGTCATAATTGCTATAAAAGAGTTATATTTATTTCGAACGGGTCATAATTGCTATTTATAGGTTATATTCAATTCCAACGGGTCATAATTGTTATAAATGGGTTATATTTACTTCTAACGGGACATAATTGCTACTTATGGGTTATATTTACCTTTAACGGGTCATAATAAATAGGTTATATTCAATTCTAACGGATCATAATTGGTATCAATAAGTTATATTCACTTCTAACACGTTATAATTTCTATAATAGGTTCTATTGCAATGTAACGGGTCATAATTGCTATAAATGGGTTATATTTAATTCTAATAAGTCACAATTGGTATGAATGGTTCGTATTTACTTCTAACAGGTCATAATTGCTATTTATGAGTTATATTCACTTCTAACGGGTCATAATTGCTATAAATGGGTTATATTTACTTCTAATGAGTCATAATTGGTATGAATGGGTTGTTTTCACTTCTTACGGGTCTTAATTGCTATAAATGGGTTATATTCACTTCTAACAGGTCATAATTGCTATAAATGATTTATATTTACTTCTAACGGGTAATAATTGCTGTGAATGGGTAATAATTGCTGTGAATGGGTAATATTGCAATCTAACGGGTCATAATTGCTATGAATGGTTATATACACTTCTGAAGGGTCATAATTGGTATGAATGGGTGGTATTCACTTCTAAAGGGTCATAACTACTATAAATTGGTTATATTCACTTCTAACGATTCATAACTGCTATTTATGGGTTATATTGCAATCTAACGGGTCATAATTGCTATGAATGGGCTATATTCACTTCTAACCGGTCATAATTGCCATTTATGTGCTATATTCACTTCTAACTGGTTAGAATTGCTATAAATGGGTTATATTTATTTCTGATAACTCATAATTGGTATGAATGGGATGTATTCATTTCTAACGGGTCAAAATTACTATGAATGAGTTAAATTCACTTCTAAATGGTCATAGTTGCTATAAATGGGTTATATTCACTTCTAAAGGGTTATAATTACTATAATATTTTTATATTCACTTCTAACGAGTCATAATTGCTATTTATGGGTTATATTGCAATCTAACGGGTCATAATTGCTATGAATGGGCTATATTCACTTCTAACGGGTCATAATTGCTATAAATGAGTTATATTCACTTCTAACAGGTCATAATTGCTATAAATGGTTTATATTCACTTTTAACGGGTCATAATTGCCATTTATGGGCTATATTCACTTCTAACTGGTTATAATTACTATAAATTGGTTTTATTCACTTCTAACGATTCATAACAGCTATTTATGGGTTATATTGCAATTTAACGGGTCATAATTGCTATGAATGGGTTATATTCACTTCTAAGGGGTTATAATTGCTATCAATGGGTCGTATTCATTTCTAACGGGTCATAATTGCTTTTTATGACTTATATTCACTTCTAACGGGTCTTAATTGCTCTTTATGGGTTATATTCACTTATAACGGGTCAAAATTGCTATTTATGGGTTATATTCACTTTTAACGGGTCATAATTGCTATAAAGGAGTTATTTTTATTTCGAACGGGTCATAATTGCTATTTATAGGTTATATTCACCTCCAACAGGTCATAATTGCTATAAATGGGTTATATTCACTTCTAATGGTTCATAATTGCTATTTATGGGTTATATTAACTTCTAACGGTCATAATAGCTATTTATCGGTCATATTCACTTGTAACGGGACATAATTGCTACTTATGGGTTATATTTACTTCTAACGGGTCATAATTGCTCTAAATGGGTTGTATTCACTTCTAACGGGTCATAATTGCTACTTATGAGTTATATTCACTTCTAACGGGTCTTAATTGCTCTTTATGGGTTATATTCAGTTTTAACGGGTCATAATTGCTATTTATGGGTTATATTTACTTCTAACGGGTCATAATTGCTATTTATGGGTTATATTTACTTCTAACGGGTCATAATTGCTATAAATGGGTTGTATTCACTTCTAACGGGTCATAATTGCTATAAATAGTTTATATTCACTTCTAACGGGTTATAATTGCTATGAATGGTTCATATTCACTTCTAACCCGGTCATAATTGTTATTTATGAGTTATATTCACTTCTAACGGGTCATAATAGCTATTTATGAGTTATATTCACTTCGAACCGGTCTTAATTGCTATTTATGGGTTATATTCATTTCTAACGAGTCATAATTGCTATAAATGGGTTATATTCACTTCTAACAGGTCATAATTGCTATAAATGGTTTATATTCACTTCTAACGGGTTATAATTGCTATGAATGGGTCGTATTCATTTCGAACGGGTCATAATTGCTATAAATGGTTTATATTCACTTCTAACGGGTCATAATTGCTCTTTATGGGTTCTATTCACTTCTAACGGGTCAAAATTGCTATTTATGGGTTATATTCACTTTTAATGGGTCATAATAAATAGGTTATATTCAATTCTAACGGATGATAATTGGTATCAATAAGTTACATTCACTTCTAACAGGTTATAATTGCTATGAATAGGTTCTATTGCAATGTAACGGGTCATAATTGCTATAAACGGGTTATAATTAATTCTAATAAGTCATAATTGGTATGAATGGGTGGTATTCATTTCTAACGGGTCATAATTGTTATTTATGAGCAATATTCACTTCTAGCGGGTCATTATTGCTATAAATGGGTTATATTTACTTCTAATGAATGGTTATATACACTTCTAAAGGGTCATAATTGGTATGAATGGGTGGTATTCACTTCTAAAGGGTCATAATTGGTATGAATGGGTGGTATTTACTTCTAAAGGGTCATATTTACTATAAATTGGTTATATTCACTTCTAACGAATCATAACTGCTATTTATGGGTTATGTTGCAATCTAACGGGTCATAATTGTTATGAATGAGCTATATTCACTTCTAACGGGTCATAATTGCCATTCATGGGCTATATTCACTTCTAACGGGTTAGAATTGCTATAAATGGGTTATATTTAATTCTAAAAACTCATAATAGATATGAATGGGTCGTATTCATTTCTAACGGGTCATAATTGCTATTTATGAGTTATATTGACTTCTAACGGGTCATATATACTATAAATGGGTTATATTCACTTCTAACGGGTCATAATTGCTATTTATGAGTTATATTTACTTTTATCGGGTCATAATTGCAATTTATGAGTTATATTTACTTCTAACGGGTCATAATTGCTATTTATGGGTTATATTTACTTCTAACGGGTCATAATTGCTATTGATGGGTTATATTTACTTCTAACGGGTCATAATTACTATAAATGGGTCGTATTCACTTCTAACGGGTTATAATTGCTATCAATGGGTCGTATTCATTTCTAACGGGTCATAATTGCTATTTATGAGTTATATTCACTTCTAACGGGTCTTAATTGCTCTTTATGGGTTATATGCACTTCTAACGCGTCAAAATTGCTATTTATGAGTTATATTCACTTCTAACGGTTTAGAATTGCTATAAATGGGTTATATTCACTTTTAACGGGTCATAATTGCTATAAAAGAGTTATATTTATTTCGAACGGGTCATAATTGCTATTTATAGGTTATATTCAATTCAAACGGGTCATAATTGCTATAAATGGGTTATATTTACTTCTAACGGGACATAATTGCTACTTATGGGTTATATTCACTTTTAACGGGTCATAATAAATAGGTTATATTCAATTCTAACGGATCATAATTGGTATCAATAAGTTACATTCACTTCTAACAGGTTATAATTGCTATGAATAGGTTCTATTGCAATGTAACGGGTCTTAATTGCTATAAAGGGGTTATAATTAATTCTAATAAGTCATAATTGGTATGAATGGGTGGTATTCATTTCTAACGGGTCATAATTGTTATTTATGAGCTATATTCACTTCTAGCGGGTCATTATTGCTATAAATGGGTTATATTTACTTCTAATGAATGGTTATATACACTTCTAAATGGTCATAATTGGTATGAATGGGTGGTATTCACTTCTAAAGGGTCATAATTGGTATGAATGGGTGGTATTCACTTCTAAAGGGTCATATTTACTATAAATTGGTTATATTCACTTATAACGAATCATAACTGCTATTTATGGGTTATGTTGCAATCTAACGGGTCATAATTGCTATTTATGGGTTATATTGCAATCTAACGGGTCATAATTGCTATGAATGGGCTATATTCACTTCTAACGGGTCATAATTGCCATTTATGGGCTATATTCACTTCTAACGGGTTAGAATTGCTATAAATGGGTTATATTTAATTCTAATAACTCATAATAGATATGAATGGGTCGTATACATTTCTAACGGGTCTTAATTGCTATGAATGGATTAAATTCACTTCTAAAGGGTCATAGTTGCTATAAAAGCGTTATATTCACTTCTAAAGGGTTATAATTACTATAAATTGGTTATATTCACTTCTAACGAGTCATAATTGCTATTTATGGGCTTTATTGCAATCTAACGGGTCATAATTGTTATGAATGGGTATATTCACTTCTAAGGGGTCATAATTGCCATTCATGGGCTATATTCACTTCTAACGGGTTAGAATTGCTATAAATGGGTTATATTTAATTCTAAAAACTCATAATAGATATGAAGGGGTCGTATTCATTTCTAACGGGTCATAATTGCTATGAATGGGTTAAATTCACTTCTAAAGGGTCATAGTTGCTATAAAAGCGTTATATTCACTTCTAAAGGGTTATAATTACTATAAATTGGTTATATTCACTTCTAACGAGTCATAATTGCTATTTATGGGTTATATTGCAATCTAACGTGTCATAATTGCTATGAATGAGTTATATTCACTTCTAACGGGTCATAATTCTATTTATGGGTTATATTCACTTCTAACGGGTTAGAATTGCTATGAATGGGTTATATTTAATTCTAATAACTCATAATTGGTATGAATGGATCGTATTCATTTCTAACGGGTCATAATTGTTATTTATGAGCTATATTCACTTCTAACGGGTCATTATTGCTATAAATGGGTTATATTTACTTCTAATGAGTCATAATTGGTATGAATTAGTTGTTTTCACTTCTCACGGGTCATATTGCTATAAATGGGTTATATTCACTTCTAACGGGTCATAATTGCTATTTATGAGTTATATTCACTTCTAACGGGTCATAATTGCTATTTATGAGTTATATTCACTTCTAACGGGTCATAATTGCTATTTATGGTTTATATTTACTTCTAACGGGTTATAATTGCTATAAATGGGTTATATTCATTTCTAACGGGTCATAATTGCTATTTATGAGTTATATTGACTTCTAACGGGTCATATATACTATAAATGGGTTATATTCACTTCTAACGGGTCATAATTGCTATTTATGAGTTATATTTACTTTTATCGGGTCATAATTGCAATTTATGAGTTATATTTACTTCTAACGGGTCATAATTGCTATTTATGGGTTATATTTACTTCTAACGGGTCATAATTGGTATTGATGGGTTATATTTACTTCTAACGGGTCATAATTGCTATAAATGGGTCGTATTCACTTCTAACGGGTTATAATTGCTATCAATGGGTCGTATTCAGTTCTAACGGGTCATAATTGCTATTTATGAGTTATATTCACTTCTAACGGGTCTTAATTGCTCTTTATGGGTTATATGCAATTCTAACGCGTCAAAATTGCTATTTATGGGTTATATTCACTTCTAACGGTTTAGAATTGCAATAAATGGGTTATATTCACTTTTAACGGGTCATAATTGCTATAAAAGAGTTATATTTATTTCGAACGGGTCATAATTGCTATTTATAGGTTATATTCAATTCCAACGGGTCATAATTGTTATAAATGGGTTATATTTACTTCTAACGGGACATAATTGCTACTTATGGGTTATATTTACCTTTAACGGGTCATAATAAATAGGTTATATTCAATTCTAACGGATCATAATTGGTATCAATAAGTTATATTCACTTCTAACACGTTATAATTTCTATAATAGGTTCTATTGCAATGTAACGGGTCATAATTGCTATAAATGGGTTATATTTAATTCTAATAAGTCACAATTGGTATGAATGGTTCGTATTTACTTCTAACAGGTCATAATTGCTATTTATGAGTTATATTCACTTCTAACGGGTCATAATTGCTATAAATGGGTTATATTTACTTCTAATGAGTCATAATTGGTATGAATGGGTTGTTTTCACTTCTTACGGGTCTTAATTGCTATAAATGGGTTATATTCACTTCTAACAGGTCATAATTGCTATAAATGATTTATATTTACTTCTAACGGGTAATAATTGCTGTGAATGGGTAATAATTGCTGTGAATGGGTAATATTGCAATCTAACGGGTCATAATTGCTATGAATGGTTATATACACTTCTGAAGGGTCATAATTGGTATGAATGGGTGGTATTCACTTCTAAAGGGTCATAACTACTATAAATTGGTTATATTCACTTCTAACGATTCATAACTGCTATTTATGGGTTATATTGCAATCTAACGGGTCATAATTGCTATGAATGGGCTATATTCACTTCTAACCGGTCATAATTGCCATTTATGTGCTATATTCACTTCTAACTGGTTAGAATTGCTATAAATGGGTTATATTTATTTCTGATAACTCATAATTGGTATGAATGGGATGTATTCATTTCTAACGGGTCAAAATTACTATGAATGAGTTAAATTCACTTCTAAATGGTCATAGTTGCTATAAATGGGTTATATTCACTTCTAAAGGGTTATAATTACTATAATATTTTTATATTCACTTCTAACGAGTCATAATTGCTATTTATGGGTTATATTGCAATCTAACGGGTCATAATTGCTATGAATGGGCTATATTCACTTCTAACGGGTCATAATTGCTATAAATGAGTTATATTCACTTCTAACAGGTCATAATTGCTATAAATGGTTTATATTCACTTTTAACGGGTCATAATTGCCATTTATGGGCTATATTCACTTCTAACTGGTTATAATTACTATAAATTGGTTTTATTCACTTCTAACGATTCATAACAGCTATTTATGGGTTATATTGCAATTTAACGGGTCATAATTGCTATGAATGGGTTATATTCACTTCTAAGGGGTTATAATTGCTATCAATGGGTCGTATTCATTTCTAACGGGTCATAATTGCTTTTTATGACTTATATTCACTTCTAACGGGTCTTAATTGCTCTTTATGGGTTATATTCACTTATAACGGGTCAAAATTGCTATTTATGGGTTATATTCACTTTTAACGGGTCATAATTGCTATAAAGGAGTTATTTTTATTTCGAACGGGTCATAATTGCTATTTATAGGTTATATTCACCTCCAACAGGTCATAATTGCTATAAATGGGTTATATTCACTTCTAATGGTTCATAATTGCTATTTATGGGTTATATTAACTTCTAACGGTCATAATAGCTATTTATCGGTCATATTCACTTGTAACGGGACATAATTGCTACTTATGGGTTATATTTACTTCTAACGGGTCATAATTGCTCTAAATGGGTTGTATTCACTTCTAACGGGTCATAATTGCTACTTATGAGTTATATTCACTTCTAACGGGTCTTAATTGCTCTTTATGGGTTATATTCAGTTTTAACGGGTCATAATTGCTATTTATGGGTTATATTTACTTCTAACGGGTCATAATTGCTATTTATGGGTTATATTTACTTCTAACGGGTCATAATTGCTATAAATGGGTTGTATTCACTTCTAACGGGTCATAATTGCTATAAATAGTTTATATTCACTTCTAACGGGTTATAATTGCTATGAATGGTTCATATTCACTTCTAACCCGGTCATAATTGTTATTTATGAGTTATATTCACTTCTAACGGGTCATAATAGCTATTTATGAGTTATATTCACTTCGAACCGGTCTTAATTGCTATTTATGGGTTATATTCATTTCTAACGAGTCATAATTGCTATAAATGGGTTATATTCACTTCTAACAGGTCATAATTGCTATAAATGGTTTATATTCACTTCTAACGGGTTATAATTGCTATGAATGGGTCGTATTCATTTCGAACGGGTCATAATTGCTATAAATGGTTTATATTCACTTCTAACGGGTCATAATTGCTCTTTATGGGTTCTATTCACTTCTAACGGGTCAAAATTGCTATTTATGGGTTATATTCACTTTTAATGGGTCATAATAAATAGGTTATATTCAATTCTAACGGATGATAATTGGTATCAATAAGTTACATTCACTTCTAACAGGTTATAATTGCTATGAATAGGTTCTATTGCAATGTAACGGGTCATAATTGCTATAAACGGGTTATAATTAATTCTAATAAGTCATAATTGGTATGAATGGGTGGTATTCATTTCTAACGGGTCATAATTGTTATTTATGAGCTATATTCACTTCTAGCGGGTCATTATTGCTATAAATGGGTTATATTTACTTCTAATGAATGGTTATATACACTTCTAAAGGGTCATAATTGGTATGAATGGGTGGTATTCACTTCTAAAGGGTCATAATTGGTATGAATGGGTGGTATTTACTTCTAAAGGGTCATATTTACTATAAATTGGTTATATTCACTTCTAACGAATCATAACTGCTATTTATGGGTTATGTTGCAATCTAACGGGTCATAATTGTTATGAATGGGCTATATTCACTTCTAACGGGTCATAATTGCCATTCATGGGCTATATTCACTTCTAACGGGTTAGAATTGCTATAAATGGGTTATATTTAATTCTAAAAACTCATAATAGATATGAATGGGTCGTATTCATTTCTAACGGGTCATAATTGCTATTTATGAGTTATATTGACTTCTAACGGGTCATATATACTATAAATGGGTTATATTCACTTCTAACGGGTCATAATTGCTATTTATGAGTTATATTTACTTTTATCGGGTCATAATTGCAATTTATGAGTTATATTTACTTCTAACGGGTCATAATTGCTATTTATGGGTTATATTTACTTCTAACGGGTCATAATTGCTATTGATGGGTTATATTTACTTCTAACGGGTCATAATTACTATAAATGGGTCGTATTCACTTCTAACGGGTTATAATTGCTATCAATGGGTCGTATTCATTTCTAACGGGTCATAATTGCTATTTATGAGTTATATTCACTTCTAACGGGTCTTAATTGCTCTTTATGGGTTATATGCACTTCTAACGCGTCAAAATTGCTATTTATGGGTTATATTCACTTCTAACGGTTTAGAATTGCTATAAATGGGTTATATTCACTTTTAACGGGTCATAATTGCTATAAAAGAGTTATATTTATTTCGAACGGGTCATAATTGCTATTTATAGGTTATATTCAATTCCAACGGGTCATAATTGCTATAAATGGGTTATATTTACTTCTAACGGGACATAATTGCTACTTATGGGTTATATTCACTTTTAACGGGTCATAATAAATAGGTTATATTCAATTCTAACGGATCATAATTGGTATCAATAAGTTACATTCACTTCTAACAGGTTATAATTGCTATGAATAGGTTCTATTGCAATGTAACGGGTCTTAATTGCTATAAAGGGGTTATAATTAATTCTAATAAGTCATAATTGGTATGAATGGGTGGTATTCATTTCTAACGGGTCATAATTGTTATTTATGAGCTATATTCACTTCTAGCGGGTCATTATTGCTATAAATGGGTTATATTTACTTCTAATGAATGGTTATATACACTTCTAAATGGTCATAATTGGTATGAATGGGTGGTATTCACTTCTAAAGGGTCATAATTGGTATGAATGGGTGGTATTCACTTCTAAAGGGTCATATTTACTATAAATTGGTTATATTCACTTATAACGAATCATAACTGCTATTTATGGGTTATGTTGCAATCTAACGGGTCATAATTGCTATTTATGGGTTATATTGCAATCTAACGGGTCATAATTGCTATGAATGGGCTATATTCACTTCTAACGGGTCATAATTGCCATTTATGGGCTATATTCACTTCTAACGGGTTAGAATTGCTATAAATGGGTTATATTTAATTCTAATAACTCATAATAGATATGAATGGGTCGTATACATTTCTAACGGGTCTTAATTGCTATGAATGGATTAAATTCACTTCTAAAGGGTCATAGTTGCTATAAAAGCGTTATATTCACTTCTAAAGGGTTATAATTACTATAAATTGGTTATATTCACTTCTAACGGGTCATATATACTATAAATGGGTTATATTCACTTCTAAAGGGTCATAATTGCTATTTATGAGTTATATTTACTTTTATCGGGTCATAATTGCAATTTATGAGTTATATTTACTTCTAACGGGTCATAATTGCTATTTATGGGTTATATTTACTTCTAACGGGTCATAATTGCTATTGATGGGTTATATTTACTTCTAACGGGTCATAATTACTATAAATGGGTCGTATTCACTTCTAACGGGTTATAATTGCTATCAATGGGTCGTATTCACTTCTAACGGGTCATAATAGCTATTTATGAGTTATATTCACTTCGAACCGGTCTTAATTGCTATTTATGGGTTATATTCATTTCTAACGAGTCATAATTGCTATAAATGGGTTATATTCACTTCTAACAGGTCATAATTGCTATAAATGGTTTATATTCACTTCTAACGGGTTATAATTGCTATGAATGGGTCGTATTCATTTCGAACGGGTCATAATTGCTATAAATGGTTTATATTCACTTCTAACGGGTCATAATTGCTCTTTATGGGTTCTATTCACTTCTAACGGGTCAAAATTGCTATTTATGGGTTATATTCACTTTTAATGGGTCATAATAAATAGGTTATATTCAATTCTAACGGATGATAATTGGTATCAATAAGTTACATTCACTTCTAACAGGTTATAATTGCTATGAATAGGTTCTATTGCAATGTAACGGGTCATAATTGCTATAAACGGGTTATAATTAATTCTAATAAGTCATAATTGGTATGAATGGGTGGTATTCATTTCTAACGGGTCATAATTGTTATTTATGAGCTATATTCACTTCTAGCGGGTCATTATTGCTATAAATGGGTTATATTTACTTCTAATGAATGGTTATATACACTTCTAAAGGGTCATAATTGGTATGAATGGGTGGTATTCACTTCTAAAGGGTCATAATTGGTATGAATGGGTGGTATTTACTTCTAAAGGGTCATATTTACTATAAATTGGTTATATTCACTTCTAACGAATCATAACTGCTATTTATGGGTTATGTTGCAATCTAACGGGTCATAATTGTTATGAATGGGCTATATTCACTTCTAACGGGTCATAATTGCCATTCATGGGCTATATTCACTTCTAACGGGTTAGAATTGCTATAAATGGGTTATATTTAATTCTAAAAACTCATAATAGATATGAATGGGTCGTATTCATTTCTAACGGGTCATAATTGCTATTTATGAGTTATATTGACTTCTAACGGGTCATATATACTATAAATGGGTTATATTCACTTCTAACGGGTCATAATTGCTATTTATGAGTTATATTTACTTTTATCGGGTCATAATTGCAATTTATGAGTTATATTTACTTCTAACGGGTCATAATTGCTATTTATGGGTTATATTTACTTCTAACGGGTCATAATTGCTATTGATGGGTTATATTTACTTCTAACGGGTCATAATTACTATAAATGGGTCGTATTCACTTCTAACGGGTTATAATTGCTATCAATGGGTCGTATTCATTTCTAACGGGTCATAATTGCTATTTATGAGTTATATTCACTTCTAACGGGTCTTAATTGCTCTTTATGGGTTATATGCACTTCTAACGCGTCAAAATTGCTATTTATGGGTTATATTCACTTCTAACGGTTTAGAATTGCTATAAATGGGTTATATTCACTTTTAACGGGTCATAATTGCTATAAAAGAGTTATATTTATTTCGAACGGGTCATAATTGCTATTTATAGGTTATATTCAATTCCAACGGGTCATAATTGCTATAAATGGGTTATATTTACTTCTAACGGGACATAATTGCTACTTATGGGTTATATTCACTTTTAACGGGTCATAATAAATAGGTTATATTCAATTCTAACGGATCATAATTGGTATCAATAAGTTACATTCACTTCTAACAGGTTATAATTGCTATGAATAGGTTCTATTGCAATGTAACGGGTCTTAATTGCTATAAAGGGGTTATAATTAATTCTAATAAGTCATAATTGGTATGAATGGGTGGTATTCATTTCTAACGGGTCATAATTGTTATTTATGAGCTATATTCACTTCTAGCGGGTCATTATTGCTATAAATGGGTTATATTTACTTCTAATGAATGGTTATATACACTTCTAAATGGTCATAATTGGTATGAATGGGTGGTATTCACTTCTAAAGGGTCATAATTGGTATGAATGGGTGGTATTCACTTCTAAAGGGTCATATTTACTATAAATTGGTTATATTCACTTATAACGAATCATAACTGCTATTTATGGGTTATGTTGCAATCTAACGGGTCATAATTGCTATTTATGGGTTATATTGCAATCTAACGGGTCATAATTGCTATGAATGGGCTATATTCACTTCTAACGGGTCATAATTGCCATTTATGGGCTATATTCACTTCTAACGGGTTAGAATTGCTATAAATGGGTTATATTTAATTCTAATAACTCATAATAGATATGAATGGGTCGTATACATTTCTAACGGGTCTTAATTGCTATGAATGGATTAAATTCACTTCTAAAGGGTCATAGTTGCTATAAAAGCGTTATATTCACTTCTAAAGGGTTATAATTACTATAAATTGGTTATATTCACTTCTAACGAGTCATAATTGCTATTTATGGGCTTTATTGCAATCTAACGGGTCATAATTGTTATGAATGGGTATATTCACTTCTAAGGGGTCATAATTGCCATTCATGGGCTATATTCACTTCTAACGGGTTAGAATTGCTATAAATGGGTTATATTTAATTCTAAAAACTCATAATAGATATGAAGGGGTCGTATTCATTTCTAACGGGTCATAATTGCTATGAATGGGTTAAATTCACTTCTAAAGGGTCATAGTTGCTATAAAAGCGTTATATTCACTTCTAAAGGGTTATAATTACTATAAATTGGTTATATTCACTTCTAACGAGTCATAATTGCTATTTATGGGTTATATTGCAATCTAACGTGTCATAATTGCTATGAATGAGTTATATTCACTTCTAACGGGTCATAATTCTATTTATGGGTTATATTCACTTCTAACGGGTTAGAATTGCTATGAATGGGTTATATTTAATTCTAATAACTCATAATTGGTATGAATGGATCGTATTCATTTCTAACGGGTCATAATTGTTATTTATGAGCTATATTCACTTCTAACGGGTCATTATTGCTATAAATGGGTTATATTTACTTCTAATGAGTCATAATTGGTATGAATTAGTTGTTTTCACTTCTCACGGGTCATATTGCTATAAATGGGTTATATTCACTTCTAACGGGTCATAATTGCTATTTATGAGTTATATTCACTTCTAACGGGTCATAATTGCTATTTATGAGTTATATTCACTTCTAACGGGTCATAATTGCTATTTATGGTTTATATTTACTTCTAACGGGTTATAATTGCTATAAATGGGTTATATTCATTTCTAACGGGTCATAATTGCTATTT
Source organism: Dittrichia graveolens (assembly GCA_038502395.1). Lineage (NCBI taxonomy): Eukaryota > Viridiplantae > Streptophyta > Magnoliopsida > Asterales > Asteraceae > Dittrichia > Dittrichia graveolens. Next base: position 27,707 of record JARJIL010000020.1, read on the forward strand.
ATGAGTTATATTGACTTCTAACGGGTCATATATACTATAAATGGGTTATATTCACTTCTAACGGGTCATAATTGCTATTTATGAGTTATATTTACTTTTATCGGGTCATAATTGCAATTTATGAGTTATATTTACTTCTAACGGGTCATAATTGCTATTTATGGGTTATATTTACTTCTAACGGGTCATAATTGGTATTGATGGGTTATATTTACTTCTAACGGGTCATAATTGCTATAAATGGGTCGTATTCACTTCTAACGGGTTATAATTGCTATCAATGGGTCGTATTCAGTTCTAACGGGTCATAATTGCTATTTATGAGTTATATTCACTTCTAACGGGTCTTAATTGCTCTTTATGGGTTATATGCAATTCTAACGCGTCAAAATTGCTATTTATGGGTTATATTCACTTCTAACGGTTTAGAATTGCAATAAATGGGTTATATTCACTTTTAACGGGTCATAATTGCTATAAAAGAGTTATATTTATTTCGAACGGGTCATAATTGCTATTTATAGGTTATATTCAATTCCAACGGGTCATAATTGTTATAAATGGGTTATATTTACTTCTAACGGGACATAATTGCTACTTATGGGTTATATTTACCTTTAACGGGTCATAATAAATAGGTTATATTCAATTCTAACGGATCATAATTGGTATCAATAAGTTATATTCACTTCTAACACGTTATAATTTCTATAATAGGTTCTATTGCAATGTAACGGGTCATAATTGCTATAAATGGGTTATATTTAATTCTAATAAGTCACAATTGGTATGAATGGTTCGTATTTACTTCTAACAGGTCATAATTGCTATTTATGAGTTATATTCACTTCTAACGGGTCATAATTGCTATAAATGGGTTATATTTACTTCTAATGAGTCATAATTGGTATGAATGGGTTGTTTTCACTTCTTACGGGTCTTAATTGCTATAAATGGGTTATATTCACTTCTAACAGGTCATAATTGCTATAAATGATTTATATTTACTTCTAACGGGTAATAATTGCTGTGAATGGGTAATAATTGCTGTGAATGGGTAATATTGCAATCTAACGGGTCATAATTGCTATGAATGGTTATATACACTTCTGAAGGGTCATAATTGGTATGAATGGGTGGTATTCACTTCTAAAGGGTCATAACTACTATAAATTGGTTATATTCACTTCTAACGATTCATAACTGCTATTTATGGGTTATATTGCAATCTAACGGGTCATAATTGCTATGAATGGGCTATATTCACTTCTAACCGGTCATAATTGCCATTTATGTGCTATATTCACTTCTAACTGGTTAGAATTGCTATAAATGGGTTATATTTATTTCTGATAACTCATAATTGGTATGAATGGGATGTATTCATTTCTAACGGGTCAAAATTACTATGAATGAGTTAAATTCACTTCTAAATGGTCATAGTTGCTATAAATGGGTTATATTAACTTCTAAAGGGTTATAATTACTATAATATTTTTATATTCACTTCTAACGAGTCATAATTGCTATTTATGGGTTATATTGCAATCTAACGGGTCATAATTGCTATGAATGGGCTATATTCACTTCTAACGGGTCATAATTGCTATAAATGAGTTATATTCACTTCTAACAGGTCATAATTGCTATAAATGGTTTATATTCACTTTTAACGGGTCATAATTGCCATTTATGGGCTATATTCACTTCTAACTGGTTATAATTACTATAAATTGGTTTTATTCACTTCTAACGATTCATAACAGCTATTTATGGGTTATATTGCAATTTAACGGGTCATAATTGCTATGAATGGGTTATATTCACTTCTAAGGGGTTATAATTGCTATCAATGGGTCGTATTCATTTCTAACGGGTCATAATTGCTTTTTATGACTTATATTCACTTCTAACGGGTCTTAATTGCTCTTTATGGGTTATATTCACTTATAACGGGTCAAAATTGCTATTTATGGGTTATATTCACTTTTAACGGGTCATAATTGCTATAAAGGAGTTATTTTTATTTCGAACGGGTCATAATTGCTATTTATAGGTTATATTCACCTCCAACAGGTCATAATTGCTATAAATGGGTTATATTCACTTCTAATGGTTCATAATTGCTATTTATGGGTTATATTAACTTCTAACGGTCATAATAGCTATTTATCGGTCATATTCACTTGTAACGGGACATAATTGCTACTTATGGGTTATATTTACTTCTAACGGGTCATAATTGCTCTAAATGGGTTGTATTCACTTCTAACGGGTCATAATTGCTACTTATGAGTTATATTCACTTCTAACGGGTCTTAATTGCTCTTTATGGGTTATATTCAGTTTTAACGGGTCATAATTGCTATTTATGGGTTATATTTACTTCTAACGGGTCATAATTGCTATTTATGGGTTATATTTACTTCTAACGGGTCATAATTGCTATAAATGGGTTGTATTCACTTCTAACGGGTCATAATTGCTATAAATAGTTTATATTCACTTCTAACGGGTTATAATTGCTATGAATGGTTCATATTCACTTCTAACCCGGTCATAATTGTTATTTATGAGTTATATTCACTTCTAACGGGTCATAATAGCTATTTATGAGTTATATTCACTTCGAACCGGTCTTAATTGCTATTTATGGGTTATATTCATTTCTAACGAGTCATAATTGCTATAAATGGGTTATATTCACTTCTAACAGGTCATAATTGCTATAAATGGTTTATATTCACTTCTAACGGGTTATAATTGCTATGAATGGGTCGTATTCATTTCGAACGGGTCATAATTGCTATAAATGGTTTATATTCACTTCTAACGGGTCATAATTGCTCTTTATGGGTTCTATTCACTTCTAACGGGTCAAAATTGCTATTTATGGGTTATATTCACTTTTAATGGGTCATAATAAATAGGTTATATTCAATTCTAACGGATGATAATTGGTATCAATAAGTTACATTCACTTCTAACAGGTTATAATTGCTATGAATAGGTTCTATTGCAATGTAACGGGTCATAATTGCTATAAACGGGTTATAATTAATTCTAATAAGTCATAATTGGTATGAATGGGTGGTATTCATTTCTAACGGGTCATAATTGTTATTTATGAGCTATATTCACTTCTAGCGGGTCATTATTGCTATAAATGGGTTATATTTACTTCTAATGAATGGTTATATACACTTCTAAAGGGTCATAATTGGTATGAATGGGTGGTATTCACTTCTAAAGGGTCATAATTGGTATGAATGGGTGGTATTTACTTCTAAAGGGTCATATTTACTATAAATTGGTTATATTCACTTCTAACGAATCATAACTGCTATTTATGGGTTATGTTGCAATCTAACGGGTCATAATTGTTATGAATGGGCTATATTCACTTCTAACGGGTCATAATTGCCATTCATGGGCTATATTCACTTCTAACGGGTTAGAATTGCTATAAATGGGTTATATTTAATTCTAAAAACTCATAATAGATATGAATGGGTCGTATTCATTTCTAACGGGTCATAATTGCTATTTATGAGTTATATTGACTTCTAACGGGTCATATATACTATAAATGGGTTATATTCACTTCTAACGGGTCATAATTGCTATTTATGAGTTATATTTACTTTTATCGGGTCATAATTGCAATTTATGAGTTATATTTACTTCTAACGGGTCATAATTGCTATTTATGGGTTATATTTACTTCTAACGGGTCATAATTGCTATTGATGGGTTATATTTACTTCTAACGGGTCATAATTACTATAAATGGGTCGTATTCACTTCTAACGGGTTATAATTGCTATCAATGGGTCGTATTCATTTCTAACGGGTCATAATTGCTATTTATGAGTTATATTCACTTCTAACGGGTCTTAATTGCTCTTTATGGGTTATATGCACTTCTAACGCGTCAAAATTGCTATTTATGGGTTATATTCACTTCTAACGGTTTAGAATTGCTATAAATGGGTTATATTCACTTTTAACGGGTCATAATTGCTATAAAAGAGTTATATTTATTTCGAACGGGTCATAATTGCTATTTATAGGTTATATTCAATTCCAACGGGTCATAATTGCTATAAATGGGTTATATTTACTTCTAACGGGACATAATTGCTACTTATGGGTTATATTCACTTTTAACGGGTCATAATAAATAGGTTATATTCAATTCTAACGGATCATAATTGGTATCAATAAGTTACATTCACTTCTAACAGGTTATAATTGCTATGAATAGGTTCTATTGCAATGTAACGGGTCTTAATTGCTATAAAGGGGTTATAATTAATTCTAATAAGTCATAATTGGTATGAATGGGTGGTATTCATTTCTAACGGGTCATAATTGTTATTTATGAGCTATATTCACTTCTAGCGGGTCATTATTGCTATAAATGGGTTATATTTACTTCTAATGAATGGTTATATACACTTCTAAATGGTCATAATTGGTATGAATGGGTGGTATTCACTTCTAAAGGGTCATAATTGGTATGAATGGGTGGTATTCACTTCTAAAGGGTCATATTTACTATAAATTGGTTATATTCACTTATAACGAATCATAACTGCTATTTATGGGTTATGTTGCAATCTAACGGGTCATAATTGCTATTTATGGGTTATATTGCAATCTAACGGGTCATAATTGCTATGAATGGGCTATATTCACTTCTAACGGGTCATAATTGCCATTTATGGGCTATATTCACTTCTAACGGGTTAGAATTGCTATAAATGGGTTATATTTAATTCTAATAACTCATAATAGATATGAATGGGTCGTATACATTTCTAACGGGTCTTAATTGCTATGAATGGATTAAATTCACTTCTAAAGGGTCATAGTTGCTATAAAAGCGTTATATTCACTTCTAAAGGGTTATAATTACTATAAATTGGTTATATTCACTTCTAACGAGTCATAATTGCTATTTATGGGCTTTATTGCAATCTAACGGGTCATAATTGTTATGAATGGGTATATTCACTTCTAAGGGGTCATAATTGCCATTCATGGGCTATATTCACTTCTAACGGGTTAGAATTGCTATAAATGGGTTATATTTAATTCTAAAAACTCATAATAGATATGAAGGGGTCGTATTCATTTCTAACGGGTCATAATTGCTATGAATGGGTTAAATTCACTTCTAAAGGGTCATAGTTGCTATAAAAGCGTTATATTCACTTCTAAAGGGTTATAATTACTATAAATTGGTTATATTCACTTCTAACGAGTCATAATTGCTATTTATGGGTTATATTGCAATCTAACGTGTCATAATTGCTATGAATGAGTTATATTCACTTCTAACGGGTCATAATTCTATTTATGGGTTATATTCACTTCTAACGGGTTAGAATTGCTATGAATGGGTTATATTTAATTCTAATAACTCATAATTGGTATGAATGGATCGTATTCATTTCTAACGGGTCATAATTGTTATTTATGAGCTATATTCACTTCTAACGGGTCATTATTGCTATAAATGGGTTATATTTACTTCTAATGAGTCATAATTGGTATGAATTAGTTGTTTTCACTTCTCACGGGTCATATTGCTATAAATGGGTTATATTCACTTCTAACGGGTCATAATTGCTATTTATGAGTTATATTCACTTCTAACGGGTCATAATTGCTATTTATGAGTTATATTCACTTCTAACGGGTCATAATTGCTATTTATGGTTTATATTTACTTCTAACGGGTTATAATTGCTATAAATGGGTTATATTCATTTCTAACGGGTCATAATTGCTATTTATGAGTTATATTGACTTCTAACGGGTCATATATACTATAAATGGGTTATATTCACTTCTAACGGGTCATAATTGCTATTTATGAGTTATATTTACTTTTATCGGGTCATAATTGCAATTTATGAGTTATATTTACTTCTAACGGGTCATAATTGCTATTTATGGGTTATATTTACTTCTAACGGGTCATAATTGGTATTGATGGGTTATATTTACTTCTAACGGGTCATAATTGCTATAAATGGGTCGTATTCACTTCTAACGGGTTATAATTGCTATCAATGGGTCGTATTCAGTTCTAACGGGTCATAATTGCTATTTATGAGTTATATTCACTTCTAACGGGTCTTAATTGCTCTTTATGGGTTATATGCAATTCTAACGCGTCAAAATTGCTATTTATGGGTTATATTCACTTCTAACGGTTTAGAATTGCAATAAATGGGTTATATTCACTTTTAACGGGTCATAATTGCTATAAAAGAGTTATATTTATTTCGAACGGGTCATAATTGCTATTTATAGGTTATATTCAATTCCAACGGGTCATAATTGTTATAAATGGGTTATATTTACTTCTAACGGGACATAATTGCTACTTATGGGTTATATTTACCTTTAACGGGTCATAATAAATAGGTTATATTCAATTCTAACGGATCATAATTGGTATCAATAAGTTATATTCACTTCTAACACGTTATAATTTCTATAATAGGTTCTATTGCAATGTAACGGGTCATAATTGCTATAAATGGGTTATATTTAATTCTAATAAGTCACAATTGGTATGAATGGTTCGTATTTACTTCTAACAGGTCATAATTGCTATTTATGAGTTATATCACTTCTAACGGGTCATAATTGCTATAAATGGGTTATATTTACTTCTAATGAGTCATAATTGGTATGAATGGGTTGTTTTCACTTCTTACGGGTCTTAATTGCTATAAATGGGTTATATTCACTTCTAACAGGTCATAATTGCTATAAATGATTTATATTTACTTCTAACGGGTAATAATTGCTGTGAATGGGTAATAATTGCTGTGAATGGGTAATATTGCAATCTAACGGGTCATAATTGCTATGAATGGTTATATACACTTCTGAAGGGTCATAATTGGTATGAATGGGTGGTATTCACTTCTAAAGGGTCATAACTACTATAAATTGGTTATATTCACTTCTAACGATTCATAACTGCTATTTATGGGTTATATTGCAATCTAACGGGTCATAATTGCTATGAATGGGCTATATTCACTTCTAACCGGTCATAATTGCCATTTATGTGCTATATTCACTTCTAACTGGTTAGAATTGCTATAAATGGGTTATATTTATTTCTGATAACTCATAATTGGTATGAATGGGATGTATTCATTTCTAACGGGTCAAAATTACTATGAATGAGTTAAATTCACTTCTAAATGGTCATAGTTGCTATAAATGGGTTATATTAACTTCTAAAGGGTTATAATTACTATAATATTTTTATATTCACTTCTAACGAGTCATAATTGCTATTTATGGGTTATATTGCAATCTAACGGGTCATAATTGCTATGAATGGGCTATATTCACTTCTAACGGGTCATAATTGCTATAAATGAGTTATATTCACTTCTAACAGGTCATAATTGCTATAAATGGTTTATATTCACTTTTAACGGGTCATAATTGCCATTTATGGGCTATATTCACTTCTAACTGGTTATAATTACTATAAATTGGTTTTATTCACTTCTAACGATTCATAACAGCTATTTATGGGTTATATTGCAATTTAACGGGTCATAATTGCTATGAATGGGTTATATTCACTTCTAAGGGGTTATAATTGCTATCAATGGGTCGTATTCATTTCTAACGGGTCATAATTGCTTTTTATGACTTATATTCACTTCTAACGGGTCTTAATTGCTCTTTATGGGTTATATTCACTTATAACGGGTCAAAATTGCTATTTATGGGTTATATTCACTTTTAACGGGTCATAATTGCTATAAAGGAGTTATTTTTATTTCGAACGGGTCATAATTGCTATTTATAGGTTATATTCACCTCCAACAGGTCATAATTGCTATAAATGGGTTATATTCACTTCTAATGGTTCATAATTGCTATTTATGGGTTATATTAACTTCTAACGGTCATAATAGCTATTTATCGGTCATATTCACTTGTAACGGGACATAATTGCTACTTATGGGTTATATTTACTTCTAACGGGTCATAATTGCTCTAAATGGGTTGTATTCACTTCTAACGGGTCATAATTGCTACTTATGAGTTATATTCACTTCTAACGGGTCTTAATTGCTCTTTATGGGTTATATTCAGTTTTAACGGGTCATAATTGCTATTTATGGGTTATATTTACTTCTAACGGGTCATAATTGCTATTTATGGGTTATATTTACTTCTAACGGGTCATAATTGCTATAAATGGGTTGTATTCACTTCTAACGGGTCATAATTGCTATAAATAGTTTATATTCACTTCTAACGGGTTATAATTGCTATGAATGGTTCATATTCACTTCTAACCCGGTCATAATTGTTATTTATGAGTTATATTCACTTCTAACGGGTCATAATAGCTATTTATGAGTTATATTCACTTCGAACCGGTCTTAATTGCTATTTATGGGTTATATTCATTTCTAACGAGTCATAATTGCTATAAATGGGTTATATTCACTTCTAACAGGTCATAATTGCTATAAATGGTTTATATTCACTTCTAACGGGTTATAATTGCTATGAATGGGTCGTATTCATTTCGAACGGGTCATAATTGCTATAAATGGTTTATATTCACTTCTAACGGGTCATAATTGCTCTTTATGGGTTCTATTCACTTCTAACGGGTCAAAATTGCTATTTATGGGTTATATTCACTTTTAATGGGTCATAATAAATAGGTTATATTCAATTCTAACGGATGATAATTGGTATCAATAAGTTACATTCACTTCTAACAGGTTATAATTGCTATGAATAGGTTCTATTGCAATGTAACGGGTCATAATTGCTATAAACGGGTTATAATTAATTCTAATAAGTCATAATTGGTATGAATGGGTGGTATTCATTTCTAACGGGTCATAATTGTTATTTATGAGCAATATTCACTTCTAGCGGGTCATTATTGCTATAAATGGGTTATATTTACTTCTAATGAATGGTTATATACACTTCTAAAGGGTCATAATTGGTATGAATGGGTGGTATTCACTTCTAAAGGGTCATAATTGGTATGAATGGGTGGTATTTACTTCTAAAGGGTCATATTTACTATAAATTGGTTATATTCACTTCTAACGAATCATAACTGCTATTTATGGGTTATGTTGCAATCTAACGGGTCATAATTGTTATGAATGAGCTATATTCACTTCTAACGGGTCATAATTGCCATTCATGGGCTATATTCACTTCTAACGGGTTAGAATTGCTATAAATGGGTTATATTTAATTCTAAAAACTCATAATAGATATGAATGGGTCGTATTCATTTCTAACGGGTCATAATTGCTATTTATGAGTTATATTGACTTCTAACGGGTCATATATACTATAAATGGGTTATATTCACTTCTAACGGGTCATAATTGCTATTTATGAGTTATATTTACTTTTATCGGGTCATAATTGCAATTTATGAGTTATATTTACTTCTAACGGGTCATAATTGCTATTTATGGGTTATATTTACTTCTAACGGGTCATAATTGCTATTGATGGGTTATATTTACTTCTAACGGGTCATAATTACTATAAATGGGTCGTATTCACTTCTAACGGGTTATAATTGCTATCAATGGGTCGTATTCATTTCTAACGGGTCATAATTGCTATTTATGAGTTATATTCACTTCTAACGGGTCTTAATTGCTCTTTATGGGTTATATGCACTTCTAACGCGTCAAAATTGCTATTTATGAGTTATATTCACTTCTAACGGTTTAGAATTGCTATAAATGGGTTATATTCACTTTTAACGGGTCATAATTGCTATAAAAGAGTTATATTTATTTCGAACGGGTCATAATTGCTATTTATAGGTTATATTCAATTCAAACGGGTCATAATTGCTATAAATGGGTTATATTTACTTCTAACGGGACATAATTGCTACTTATGGGTTATATTCACTTTTAACGGGTCATAATAAATAGGTTATATTCAATTCTAACGGATCATAATTGGTATCAATAAGTTACATTCACTTCTAACAGGTTATAATTGCTATGAATAGGTTCTATTGCAATGTAACGGGTCTTAATTGCTATAAAGGGGTTATAATTAATTCTAATAAGTCATAATTGGTATGAATGGGTGGTATTCATTTCTAACGGGTCATAATTGTTATTTATGAGCTATATTCACTTCTAGCGGGTCATTATTGCTATAAATGGGTTATATTTACTTCTAATGAATGGTTATATACACTTCTAAATGGTCATAATTGGTATGAATGGGTGGTATTCACTTCTAAAGGGTCATAATTGGTATGAATGGGTGGTATTCACTTCTAAAGGGTCATATTTACTATAAATTGGTTATATTCACTTATAACGAATCATAACTGCTATTTATGGGTTATGTTGCAATCTAACGGGTCATAATTGCTATTTATGGGTTATATTGCAATCTAACGGGTCATAATTGCTATGAATGGGCTATATTCACTTCTAACGGGTCATAATTGCCATTTATGGGCTATATTCACTTCTAACGGGTTAGAATTGCTATAAATGGGTTATATTTAATTCTAATAACTCATAATAGATATGAATGGGTCGTATACATTTCTAACGGGTCTTAATTGCTATGAATGGATTAAATTCACTTCTAAAGGGTCATAGTTGCTATAAAAGCGTTATATTCACTTCTAAAGGGTTATAATTACTATAAATTGGTTATATTCACTTCTAACGAGTCATAATTGCTATTTATGGGCTTTATTGCAATCTAACGGGTCATAATTGTTATGAATGGGTATATTCACTTCTAAGGGGTCATAATTGCCATTCATGGGCTATATTCACTTCTAACGGGTTAGAATTGCTATAAATGGGTTATATTTAATTCTAAAAACTCATAATAGATATGAAGGGGTCGTATTCATTTCTAACGGGTCATAATTGCTATGAATGGGTTAAATTCACTTCTAAAGGGTCATAGTTGCTATAAAAGCGTTATATTCACTTCTAAAGGGTTATAATTACTATAAATTGGTTATATTCACTTCTAACGAGTCATAATTGCTATTTATGGGTTATATTGCAATCTAACGTGTCATAATTGCTATGAATGAGTTATATTCACTTCTAACGGGTCATAATTCTATTTATGGGTTATATTCACTTCTAACGGGTTAGAATTGCTATGAATGGGTTATATTTAATTCTAATAACTCATAATTGGTATGAATGGATCGTATTCATTTCTAACGGGTCATAATTGTTATTTATGAGCTATATTCACTTCTAACGGGTCATTATTGCTATAAATGGGTTATATTTACTTCTAATGAGTCATAATTGGTATGAATTAGTTGTTTTCACTTCTCACGGGTCATATTGCTATAAATGGGTTATATTCACTTCTAACGGGTCATAATTGCTATTTATGAGTTATATTCACTTCTAACGGGTCATAATTGCTATTTATGAGTTATATTCACTTCTAACGGGTCATAATTGCTATTTATGGTTTATATTTACTTCTAACGGGTTATAATTGCTATAAATGGGTTATATTCATTTCTAACGGGTCATAATTGCTATTTATGAGTTATATTGACTTCTAACGGGTCATATATACTATAAATGGGTTATATTCACTTCTAACGGGTCATAATTGCTATTTATGAGTTATATTTACTTTTATCGGGTCATAATTGCAATTTATGAGTTATATTTACTTCTAACGGGTCATAATTGCTATTTATGGGTTATATTTACTTCTAACGGGTCATAATTGCTATTTATGGGTTATATTTACTTCTAACGGGTCATAATTGCTATAAATGGGTCGTATTCACTTCTAACGGGTTATAATTGCTATCAATGGGTCGTATTCATTTCTAACGGGTCATAATGGCTATTTATGAGTTATATTCACTTCTAACGGGTCTTAATTGCTCTTTATGGGTTATATGCACTTCTAACGCGTCAAAATTGCTATTTATGGGTTATATTCACTTCTAACGGTTTAGAATTGCTATAAATGGGTTATATTCACTTTTGACGGGTCATAATTGCTATAAAAGAGTTATATTTATTTCGAACGGGTCATAATTGCTATTTATAGGTTATATTCAATTCCAACGGGTCATAATTGCTATAAATGGGTTATATTCACTTCTAACGGGACATAATTGCTACTTATGGGTTATATTCACCTTTAACGGGTCATAATAAATAGGTTATATTCAATTCTAACGGATCATAATTGGTATCAATAAGTTATATTCACTTCTAACACGTTATAATTTCTATAATAGGTTCTATTGCAATGTAACGGGTCATAATTGCTATAAATTGGTTATATTTAATTCTAATAAGTCACAATTGGTATGAATGGTTCGTATTCACTTCTAACAGGTCATAATTGCTATTTATGAGTTATATTCACTTCTAACGGGTCATAATTGCTATAAATGGGTTATATTTACTTCTAATGAGTCATAATTGGTATGAATGGGTTGTTTTCACTTCTTACGGGTCTTAATTGCTATAAATGGGTTATATTCACTTCTAACAGGTCATAATTGCTATAAATGATTTATATTTACTTCTAACGGGTTATAATTGCTGTGAATGGGTAATATTGCAATCTAACGGGTCATAATTGCTATGAATGGTTATATACACTTCTAAAGGGTCATAATTGGTATGAATGGGTGGTATTCACTTCTAAAGGGTCATAACTACTATAAATTGGTTATATTCACTTCTAACGATTCATAACTGCTATTTATGGGTTATATTGCAATCTAACGGGTCATAATTGCTATAAATGGGCTATATTCACTTCTAACAGGTCATAATTGCCATTTATGTGCTATATTCACTTCTAACTGGTTAGAATTGCTATAAATGGGCTATATTTATTTCTGATAACTCATAATTGGTATGAATGGGATGTATTCATTTCTAACGGGTCATAATTGCTATGAATGGGTTAAATTCACTTCTAAATGGTCATAGTTGCTATAAATGGGTTATATTCACTTCTAAAGGGTTATAATTACTCTAAATTTTTTATATTCACTTCTAACGAGTCATAATTGCTATTTATGGGTTATATTGCAATCTAACGGGTCATAATTGCTATGAATGGGCTATATTCACTTCTAACGGGTCATAATTGCCATTTATGGGCTATATTCACTTCTAACGGGTAAGAATTACTATAAATGAGTTATATTTAATTCTAATAACTCATAATAGATATGAATGGGTCGTATTCATTTCTAACGGGTCATAATTGCTATGAATGGGTTAAATTCACTTCTAAAGGGTCATAGTTGCTATAAAAGCGTTATATTCATTTCTAACGGGTTATAATTGCTATGAATAGGTTCTATTGCAATGTAACGGGTCATAATTGCTATAATTGGGTTATATTTACTTCTAAAAAGTCATAATTACTATGAATGGGTCGTATTCACTTCTAACGGGTCATAATTGCCATTTATGAGTTATATTCACATATAACGGGTCATAATTGCTATAAATGAGTTATATTTACTTCTAATGAGTCATAATTGGTATGAATGGGTTGTTTTCACTTCTTACGGGTGATAATTGCTTTAAATGGGTTATATTCACTTCTAACAGGTCATTATTGCTATAAATGGTTTATATTCAATTCTAACGGGTTATAATTGCTATGAATGGGTAATATTGCAATCTAATGGTTTTCAATTGCTATAAATGGGTTATATTCACTTGTAACGGGTCATAATTGCCATTTATGGGCTATATTCACTTCTAACTGGTTATAATTACTATAAATTGGTTATATTCACTTCTAACGATTCATAAATGCTATTTATGGGTTATACTGCATTTTAACGGGTCATAATTGCTATGAATAGGTTATATTCACTTCTAACGGGTTATAATTGCTATCAATGGGTCGTATTCATTTCTAACGGGTCTTAATTGCTATTTATGAGTTATATTCACTTCTAACGGGTCTTAATTGCTCTTTATGGGTTATATTCACTTCTAACGGGTCAAAATTGCTATTTATGGGTTATATTCACTTCTAACGGTTTAGAATTGCTATAAATGGGTTATATTCACTTTTAACGGGTCATAATTGCTATAAAGGAGTTATATTTATTTCGAACGGGTCATAATTGCTATAAATGAGTTATATTCACTTCTAAGGGGTCATAGTTGCTATTTATGGGTAATATTCACTTCTAACGGGTCATAATAGCTATTTTTCTGTTATATTCATTTCTAACGGGACATAATTGCTACTTATGGGTTATATTCACTTCTAACGGGTCGTAATGAATAGGTTATATTGAATTATAACGGATCATAATTGGTATCAATAAGTTATATTCAATTCTAACGGGTTATAATTGCTATGAATGGGTAATATTGCAATCTAATGGTTTTCAATTGCTATAAATGGGTTATATTCACTTGTAACGGGTCATAATTGCCATTTATGGGCTATATTCACTTCTAACTGGTTATAATTACTATAAATTGGTTATATTCACTTCTAACGATTCATAACTGCTATTTATGGGTTATATTGCATTTTAACGGGTCATAATTGCTATGAATGGTTTATATTCACTTCTAACGGGTTATAATTGCTATCAATGGGTCGTATTCATTTCTAACGGGTCTTAATTGCTATTTATGAGTTATATTCACTTCTAGCCGGTTTTAATTGCTCTTTATGGGTTATATTCACTTCTAACGCGTCAAAATTGCTATTTATGGGTTATATGCACTTCTAACGGTTTAGAATTGCTATAAATGGGTTATATTCCCTTCCAACGGGTCATAATTGCTATAAATGGGTTATATTCACTTCTAAGGGGTCATAGTTGCTATTTATGGGTAATATTCACTTCTAACGGGTCATAATAGCTATTTTTCTGTTATATTCACTTCTAACGGGACATAATTGCTACTTATGGGTTATATTCACTTCTAACGGGTCGTAATGAATAGGTTATATTGAATTATAACGGATCATAATTGGTATCAATAAGTTATATTCATTTCTAACGGGTTATAATTGCTATGAATAGGTTCTATTGCAATGTAACGGGTCATAATTGCTATAAATGGGTTATATTTACTTCTAAAAAGTCATTATTACTAAGAATGGGTCGTATTCACTTCTAACGGGTTATAATTGCTATTTATGAGTTATATTCACATATAACGGGTCATAATTGCTATAAATGAATTATATTTACTTCTAATGAGTCATAATTGGTATGAATGGGTTGTTTTCACTTCTTACGGGTGATAATTGCTTTAAATGGGTTATATTCACTTCTAACAAGTTATTATTGCTATAAATGGTTTATATTCACTTCTAACGGGTTATAATTGCTGTGAATGGGTAATATTGCAATCTAATGGGTATATTCACTTCTAACGGGTTATAATTGCTATCAATGGGTTGTATTCATTTCTAACGGGTCATAATTGCTATTTATGAGTTATATTCACTTCTAACGGGTCTTAATTGCTCTTTATGGGTTATATGCACTTCGAACGCGTCAAAATTGCTATTTATGGGTTATATTCACTTCTAACGGTTTAGAATTGCTATAAATGGGTTATATTCACTTTTAACGGTTCATAATTGCTATAAAAGAGTTATATTTATTTCGAACGGGTAATAATTGCTATTTATAGGTTATATTCAATTCCAACGGGTCATAATTGCTATAAATGGGTTATATTCACTTCTAATGGGACATAATTGCTGTGTATGGGTAATATTCACTTCTAACTTGTCATAATAGCTATTTATGGGTTATATTCACTTCTAACGGGACATAATTGCTACTTATGGGTTATATTCACTTTTAACGGGTCATAATAAATAGGTTATATTCAACTCTAACGGATCATAATTGGTATCAATAAGTTATATTCACTTCTAACACGTTATAATTGCTATGAATAGGTTCTATTGCAATGTAACGGGTCATAATTGCTATAAATGGGTTATATTTAATTCTAATAAGTCGTAATTGGTATGAATGGTTCGTATTCACTTCTAACATGTCATAATTGCTATTTATGAGTTATATTCACTTATAACGGGTCATAATTGCTATAAATGGGTTATATTTACTTCTAATGAGTCATAATTGGTATGAATGGGTTGTTTTCACTTCTTACGGGTCTTAATTGTTATAAATGGGTTATATTCACTTCTAACAGGTTATAATTGCTATAAATGGTTTATATTCACTTCTAACGGGTTATAATTGCTGTGAATGGGTAATATTGCAATCTAACGGGTCATAATTGCTATGAATGGTTATATACACTTCTAAAGGGTCATAATTGGTATGAATGGGTGGTATTCACTTCTAAAGCGTCATAACTACTATAAATTGGTTATATTCACTTCTAACGATTCATAACTGCTATTTATGGGTTATATTGCAATCTAACGGGTCATAATTGCTATAAATGGGCTATATTCACTTCTAACAGGTCATAATTGCCATTTATGTGCTATATTCACTTCTAACTGGTTAGAATTGCTATAAATGGGCTATATTTATTTCTGATAACTCATAATTGGTATGAATGGGATGTATTCATTTCTAACAGGTCATAATTGCTATGAATGGGTTAAATTCACTTCTAAATGGTCATAGTTGCTATAAATGGGTTATATTCACTTCTAAAGGGTTATAATTACTCTAAATTTTTTATATTCACTTCTAACGAGTCATAATTGCTATTTATGGGTTATATTGCAATCTAACGGGTCATAATTGCTATGAATGGGATATATTCACTTCTAACGGGTCATAATTGCCATTTATGGGCTATATTCACTTCTAACGGGTTAGAATTGCTATAAATGGGTTATATTTAATTCTAATAACTCATAATAGATATGAATGGGTCGTATACATTTCTAACGGGTCATAATTGCTATGAATGGATTAAATTCACTTCTAAAGGGTCATAGTTGCTATAAAAGCGTTATATTCACTTCTAAAGGGTTATAATTACTATAAATTGGTTATATTCACTTCTAACGAGTCATAATTGCTATTTATGTGTTATATTGCAACCTAACGTGTCATAATTGCTATGAATGAGTTATATTCACTTCTAACGGGTCTTAATTGCTCTTTATGGGTTATATGCACTTCTAACGCGTCAAAATTGCTATTTATGGGTTATATTCACTTCTAACGGTTTAGAATTGCTATAAATGGATTATATTCACTTTTAACGGTTCATAATTGCTATAAAAGAGTTATATTTATTTCGAACGGGTAATAATTGCTATTTATAGGTTATATTCAATTCCAACGGGTCATAATTGCTATAAATGGGTTATATTCACTTCTAATGGGACATAATTGCTGTGTATGGGTAATATTCACTTCTAACTTGTCATAATAGCTATTTATGGGTTATATTCACTTCTAACGGGACATAATTGCTACTTATGGGTTATATTCACTTTTAACGGGTCATAATAAATAGGTTATATTCAACTCTAACGGATCATAATTGGTATCAATAAGTTATATTCACTTCTAACACGTTATAATTGCTATGAATAGGTTCTATTGCAATGTAACGGGTCATAATTGCTATACATGGGTTATATTTAATTCTAATAAGTCGTAATTGGTATGAATGGTTCGTATTCACTTCTAACATGTCATAATTACTATTTATGAGTTATATTCACTTATAACGGGTCATAATTGCTATAAATGGGTTATATTTACTTCTAATGAGTCATAATTGGTATGAATGGGTTGTTTTCACTTCTTACGGGTCTTAATTGTTATAAATGGGTTATATTCACTTCTAACAGGTTATAATTGCTATAAATGGTTTATATTCACTTCTAACGGGTTATAATTGCTGTGAATGGGTAATATTGCAATCTAACGGGTCATAATTGCTATGAATGGTTATATACACTTCTAAAGGGTCATAATTGGTATGAATGGGTGGTATTCACTTCTAAAGGGTCATAACTACTATAAATTGGTTATATTCACTTCTAACGATTCATAACTGCTATTTCTGGGTTATATTGCAATCTAACGGGTCATAATTGCTATGAATGGGCTATATTCACTTCTAACGGGTCATAATTGCCATTTATGGGCTATATTCACTTCTAACGGGTTAGAATTGCTATAAATGGGTTATATTTATTTCTGATAACTCATAATAGATATGAATGGGTCGTATACATTTCTAACGGGTCATAATTGCTATGAATGGATTAAATTCACTTCTAAAGGGTCATAGTTGCTATAAAAGCGTTATATTCACTTCTAAAGGGTTATAATTACTATAAATTGGTTATATTCACTTCTAACGAGTCATAATTGCTATTTATGGGTTATATTGCAACCTAACGTGTCATAATTGCTATGAATGAGTTATATTCACTTCTAACGGGTCATAATTCTATTTATGGGTTATACTCACTTCTAACGGGTTAGAATGGCTATAAATGGGTTATATTTAATTCTAATAACTCATAATTGGTATGAATGGATCGTATTCATTTCTAACGGGTCATAATTGTTATTTATGAGCTATATTCACTTCTAACGGGTCATTATTGCTATAAATGGGTTATATTTACTTCTAATGAGTCATAATTGGTATGAATTAGTTGTTTTCACTTCTCACGGGTCATATTGCTATAAATGGGTTATATTCACTTCTAACGGGTCATAATTGCTATTTATGAGTTACATTCACTTCTAACGGGTCATAATTGCTATTTATGAGTTATATTCACTTCTAACGGGTCATAATTGCTATTTATGGTTTATATTTACTTCTAACGGGTTATAATTGCTATAAATGGGTTATATTCATTTCTAACGGGTCATAATTGCTATTTATGAGTTATATTCACTTCTAATGGGTCATATATACTATAAATGTGTTATATTCACTTCTAACGGGTCATAATTGCTATTTATGAGTTATATTTACTTTTATCGGGTCATAATTGCAATTTATGAGTTATATTTACTTCTAACGGGTCATAATTGCTATTTATGGGTTATATTTACTTCTAACGGGTCATAATTGCTATTTATGGGTTATATTTACTTCTAACGGGTCATAATTGCTATAAATGGGTCGTATTCACTTCTAAATGGTTATAATTGCTATCAATGGGTTGTATTCATTTCTAACGGGTCATAATTGCTATTTATGAGTTATATTCACTTCTAACGGGTCTTAATTGCTCTTTATGGGTTATATGCACTTCTAACGCGTCAAAATTGCTATTTATGGGTTATATTCACTTCTAACGGTTTAGAATTGCTATAAATGGGTTATATTCACTTTTAACGGTTCATAATTGCTATAAAAGAGTTATATTTATTTCGAACGGGTAATAATTGCTATTTATAGGTTATATTCAATTCCAACGGGTCATAATTGCTATAAATGGGTTATATTCACTTCTAATGGGACATAATTGCTGTGTATGGGTAATATTCACTTCTAACTTGTCATAATAGCTATTTATGGGTTATATTCACTTCTAACGGGACATAATTGCTACTTATGGGTTATATTCACTTTTAACGGGTCATAATAAATAGGTTATATTCAACTCTAACGGATCATAATTGGTATCAATAAGTTATATTTACTTCTAACACGTTATAATTTCTATGAATTGGTTCTATTGCAATGTAACGGGTCATAATTGCTATAAATGGGTTATATTTAATTCTAATAAGTCGTAATTGGTATGAATGGTTCGTATTCACTTCTAACATGTCATAATTGCTATTTATGAGTTATATTCACTTATAACGGGTCATAATTGCTATAAATGGGTTATATTTACTTCTAATGAGACATAATTGGTATGAATGGGTTGTTTTCACTTCTTACGGGTCTTAATTGTTATAAATGGGTTATATTCACTTCTAACAGGTTATAATTGCTATAAATGGTTTATATTCACTTCTAACGGGTTATAATTGCTGTGAATGGGTAATATTGCAATCTAACGGGTCATAATTGCTATGAATGGTTATATACACTTCTAAAGGGTCATAATTGGTATGAATGGGTGGTATTCACTTCTAAAGGGTCATAACTACTATAAATTGGTTATATTCACTTCTAACGATTCATAACTGCTATTTATGGGTTATATTGCAATCTAACGGGTCATAATTGCTATGAATGGGCTATATTCACTTCTAACGGGTCATAATTGCCATTTATGTGCTATATTCACTTCTAACTAGTTAGAATTGCTATAAATGGGTTATATTTATTTCTGATAACTCATAATTGCTATGAATGGGATGTATTCATTTCTAACGGGTCATAATTGCTATGAATGGGTTAAATTCACTTCTAAATGGTCATAGTTGCTATAAATGGGTTATATTCACTTCTAAAGGGTTATAATTACTCTAAATTTTTTATATTCACTTCTAACGAGTCATAATTGCTATTTATGGGTTATATTGCAATCTAACGGGTCATAATTGCTATGAATGGGCTATATTCACTTCTAACGGGTCATAATTGCCATTTATGGGCTATATTTACTTCTAACGGGTTAGAATTGCTATAAATGGGTTATATTTAATTCTAATAACTCATAATAGATATGAATGGGTCGTATACATTTCTAACGGGTCATAATTGCTATGAATGGATTAAATTCACTTCTAAAGGGTCATAGTTGCTATAAAAGCGTTATATTCACTTCTAAAGGGTTATAATTACTATAAATTGGTTATATTCACTTCTAACGAGTCATAATTGCTATTTATGGGTTATATTGCAATCTAACGGGTCATAATTGCTATGAATGGGCTATATTCACTTCTAACGGGTCATAATTGCCATTTATGGGCTATATTCACTTCTAACGGGTTAGAATTGCTATAAATGGGTTATATTTATTTCTGATAACTCATAATAGATATGAATGGGTCGTATACATTTCTAACGGGTCATAATTGCTATGAATGGATTAAATTCACTTCTAAAGGGTCATAGTTGCTATAAAAGCGTTATATTCACTTCTAAAGGGTTATAATTACTATAAATTGGTTATATTCACTTCTAACGAGTCATAATTGCTATTTATGGGTTATATTGCAACCTAACGTGTCATAATTGCTATGAATGAGTTATATTCACTTCTAACGGGTCATAATTCTATTTATGGGTTATACTCACTTCTAACGGGTTAGAATGGCTATAAATGGGTTATATTTAATTCTAATAACTCATAATTGGTATGAATGGATCGTATTCATTTCTAACGGGTCATAATTGTTATTTATGAGCTATATTCACTTCTAACGGGTCATTATTGCTATAAATGGGTTATATTTACTTCTAATGAGTCATAATTGGTATGAATTAGTTGTTTTCACTTCTCACGGGTCATATTGCTATAAATGGGTTATATTCACTTCTAACGGGTCATAATTGCTATTTATGAGTTACATTCACTTCTAACGGGTCATAATTGCTATTTATGAGTTATATTCACTTCTAACGGGTCATAATTGCTATTTATGGTTTATATTTACTTCTAACGGGTTATAATTGCTATAAATGGGTTATATTCATTTCTAACGGGTCATAATTGCTATTTATGAGTTATATTCACTTCTAATGGGTCATGTATACTATAAATGTGTTATATTCACTTCTAACGGGTCATAATTGCTATTTATGAGTTATATTTACTTTTATCGGGTCATAATTGCAATTTATGAGTTATATTTACTTCTAACGGGTCATAATTGCTATTTATGGGTTATATTTACTTCTAACGGGTCATAATTGCTATTTATGGGTTATATTTACTTCTAACGGGTCATAATTGCTATAAATGGGTCGTATTCACTTCTAAATGGTTATAATTGCTATCAATGGGTTGTATTCATTTCTAACGGGTCATAATTGCTATTTATGAGTTATATTCACTTCTAACGGGTCTTAATTGCTCTTTATGGGTTATATGCACTTCTAACGCGTCAAAATTGCTATTTATGGGTTATATTCACTTCTAACGGTTTAGAATTGCTATAAATGGGTTATATTCACTTTTAACGGTTCATAATTGCTATAAAAGAGTTATATTTATTTCGAACGGGTAATAATTGCTATTTATAGGTTATATTCAATTCCAACGGGTCATAATTGCTATAAATGGATTATATTCACTTCTAATGGGACATAATTGCTGTGTATGGGTAATATTCACTTCTAACTTGTCATAATAGCTATTTATGGGTTATATTCACTTCTAACGGGACATAATTGCTACTTATGGGTTATATTCACTTTTAACGGGTCATAATAAATAGGTTATATTCAACTCTAACGGATCATAATTGGTATCAATAAGTTATATTTACTTCTAACACGTTATAATTGCTATGAATTGGTTCTATTGCAATGTAACGGGTCATAATTGCTATAAATGGGTTATATTTAATTCTAATAAGTCGTAATTGGTATGAATGGTTCGTATTCACTTCTAACATGTCATAATTGCTATTTATGAGTTATATTCACTTATAACGGGTCATAATTGCTATAAATGGGTTATATTTACTTCTAATGAGTCATAATTGGTATGAATGGGTTGTTTTCACTTCTTACGGGTCTTAATTGTTATAAATGGGTTATATTCACTTCTAACAGGTTATAATTGCTATAAATGGTTTATATTCACTTCTAACGGGTTATAATTGCTGTGAATGGGTAATATTGCAATCTAACGGGTCATAATTGCTATGAATGGTTATATACACTTCTAAAGGGTCATAATTGGTATGAATGGGTGGTATTCACTTCTAAAGGGTCATAACTACTATAAATTGGTTATATTCACTTCTAACGATTCATAACTGCTATTTATGGGTTATATTGCAATCTAACGGGTCATAATTGCTATGAATGGGCTATATTCAATTCTAACGGGTCATAATTGCCATTTATGTGCTATATTCACTTCTAACTAGTTAGAATTGCTATAAATGGGTTATATTTATTTCTGATAACTCATAATTGCTATGAATGGGATGTATTCATTTCTAACGGGTCATAATTGCTATGAATGGGTTAAATTCACTTCTAAATGGTCATAGTTGCTATAAATGGGTTATATTCACTTCTAAAGGGTTATAATTACTCTAAATTTTTTATATTCACTTCTAACGAGTCATAATTGCTATTTATGGGTTATATTGCAATCTAACGGGTCATAATTGCTATGAATGGGCTATATTCACTTCTAACGGGTCATAATTGCCATTTATAGGCTATATTTACTTCTAACGGGTTAGAATTGCTATAAATGGGTTATATTTAATTCTAATAACTCATAATAGATATGAATGGGTCGTATACATTTCTAACGGGTCATAATTGCTATGAATGGATTAAATTCACTTCTAAAGGGTCATAGTTGCTATAAAAGCGTTATATTCACTTCTAAAGGGTTATAATTACTATAAATTGGTTATATTCACTTCTAACGAGTCATAATTGCTATTTATGGGTTATATTGCAACCTAATGTGTCATAATTGCTATGAATGAGTTATATTCACTTCTAACGGGTCTTAATTGCTCTTTATGGGTTATATGCACTTCTAACGCGTCAAAATTGCTATTTATGGGTTATATTCACTTCTAACGGTTTAATATTGCTATAAATGGGTTATATTCACTTTTAACGGTTCATAATTGCTATAAAAGAGTTATATTTATTTCGAACGGGTAATAATTGCTATTTATAGGTTATATTCAATTCCAACGGGTCATAATTGCTATAAATGGGTTATATTCACTTCTAATGGGACATAATTGCTGTGTATGGGTAATATTCACTTCTAACTTGTCATAATAGCTATTTATGGGTTATATTCACTTCTAACGGGACATAATTGCTACTTATGGGTTATATTCACTTTTAACGGGTCATAATAAATAGGTTATATTCAACTCTAACGGATCATAATTGGTATCAATAAGTTATATTCACTTCTAACAGGTTATAATTGCTATGAATAGGTTCTATTGCAATGTAACGGGTCATAATTGCTATAAATGGGTTATATTTAATTCTAATAAGTCGTAATTGGTATGAATGGTTCGTATTCACTTCTAACATGTCATAATTACTATTTATGGGTAATATTGCAATCTAACAGGTCATAATTGCTATGAATGGTTATATACACTTCTAAAGGGTCATAATTGGTATGAATGGGTGGTATTCACTTCTAAAGGGTCATAACTACTATAAATTGGTTATATTCACTTCTAACGATTCATAACTGCTATTTATGGGTTATATTGCAATCTAACGGGTCATAATTGCTATGAATGGGCTATATTCACTTCTAACGGGTCATAATTGCCATTCATGGGCTATATTCACTTCTAACGGGTTAGAATTGCTATAAATGGGTTATATTTAATTCTAAAAACTCATAATAGATATGAATGGGTCGTATTCATTTCTAACGGGTCATAATTGCTATGAATGGGTTAAATTCACTTCTAAAGGGTCATAGTTGCAAGAAAAGCGTTATATTCACTTCTAAAGGGTTATAATTACTATAAATTGGTTATATTCACTTCTAACGAGTCATAATTGCTATTTATGGGTTATATTGCAATCTAACGGGTCATAATTGCTATGAATGGGCTATATTCACTTCTAACGGGTCTTAATTGCCATTTATGGGCTATATTCACTTCTAACGGGTTAGAATTGCTATAAATGGGTTATATTTAATTCTAATAACTCATAATAGATATGAATGGGTCGTATTCATTTCTAACGGTTCATAATTGCTATGAATGGGTTAAATTCACTTCTAAAGGGTCATAGTTGCTATAAAAGCGTTATATTCACTTCTAAAGGGTTATAATTACTATAAATTGGTTATATTCACTTCTAACGAGTCATAATTGCTATTTATGGGTTATATTGCAATCTAACGTGTCATAATTGCTATGAATGAGTTATATTCACTTCTAACGGGTCATAATTCTATTTATGGGTTATATACACTTCTAACGGTTTAGAATTGCTATAAATGGGTTATATTTAATTCTAATAACTCATAATTTGTATGATGGGATCGTATTCATTTCTAACGGGTCATAATTGTTATTTATGAGCTATATTCACTTCTAACGGGTCATTATTGCTATAAATGGGTTATATTTACTTCTAATGAGTCATAATTGGTATGAATTAGTTGTTTTCACTTCTCACGGGTCATATTGCTATAAATGGGTTATATTCACTTCTAACGGGTCATAATTGCTATTTATGAGTTATATTCACTTCTAACGGGTCATAATTGCTATTTATGGTTTATATTTACTTCTAATGGGTTATAATTGCTATAAATGGGTTATATTCATTTCTAACGGGTCATAATTGCTATTTATGAGTTATATTCACTTCTAACGGGTCATATATACTATAAATGGGTTATATTCACTTCTAACGGGTCATAATTGCTATTTATGAGTTATATTTAATTTTATCGGGTCATAATTGCAATTTATGAGTTATATTTACTTCTAACGGGTCATAATTGCTATTTATGGGTTATATTTACTTCTAACGGGTCATAATTGCTATTTATGGGTTATATTTACTTCTAACGGGTCATAATTGCTATAAATGGGTCGTATTCACTTCTAACGGGTTATAATTGCTATCAATGGGTCGTATTCATTTCTAACGGGTCATAATGGCTATTTATGAGTTATATTCACTTCTAACGGGTCTTAATTGCTCTTTATGGGTTATATGCACTTCTAACGCGTCAAAATTGCTATTTATGGGTTATATTCACTTCTAACGGTTTAGAATTGCTATAAATGGGTTATATTCACTTTTGACGGGTCATAATTGCTATAAAAGAGTTATATTTATTTCGAACGGGTCATAATTGCTATTTATAGGTTATATTCAATTCCAACGGGTCATAATTGCTATAAATGGGTTATATTCACTTCTAACGGGACATAATTGCTACTTATGGGTTATATTCACCTTTAACGGGTCATAATAAATAGGTTATATTCAATTCTAACGGATCATAATTGGTATCAATAAGTTATATTCACTTCTAACACGTTATAATTTCTATAATAGGTTCTATTGCAATGTAACGGGTCATAATTGCTATAAATGGGTTATATTTAATTCTAATAAGTCACAATTGGTATGAATGGTTCGTATTCACTTCTAACAGGTCATAATTGCTATTTATGAGTTATATTCACTTCTAACGGGTCATAATTGCTATAAATGGGTTATATTTACTTCTAATGAGTCATAATTGGTATGAAAGGGTTGTTTTCACTTCTTACGGGTCTTAATTGCTATAAATGGGTTATATTCACTTCTAACAGGTCATAATTGCTATAAATGATTTATATTTACTTCTAACGGGTTATAATTGCTGTGAATGGGTAATATTGCAATCTAACGGGTCATAATTGCTATGAATGGTTATATACACTTCTAAAGGGTCATAATTGGTATGAATGGGTGGTATTCACTTCTAAAGGGTCATAACTATTATAAATTGGTTATATTCACTTCTAACGATTCATAACTGCTATTTATGGGTTATATTGCAATCTAACGGGTCATAATTGCTATAAATGGGCTATATTCACTTCTAACAGGTCATAATTGCCATTTATGTGCTATATTCACTTCTAACTGGTTAGAATTGCTATAAATGGGCTATATTTATTTCTGATAACTCATAATTGGTATGAATGGGATGTATTCATTTCTAACGGGTCATAATTGCTATGAATGGGTTAAATTCACTTCTAAATGGTCATAGTTGCTATAAATGGGTTATATTCACTTCTAAAGGGTTATAATTACTCTAAATTTTTTATATTCACTTCTAACGAGTCATAATTGCTATTTATGGGTTATATTGCAATCTAACGGGTCATAATTGCTATGAATGGGCTATATTCACTTCTAACGGGTCATAATTGCCATTTATGGGCTATATTCACTTCTAACGGGTAAGAATTACTATAAATGAGTTATATTTAATTCTAATAACTCATAATAGATATGAATGGGTCGTATTCATTTCTAACGGGTCATAATTGCTATGAATGGGTTAAATTCACTTCTAAAGGGTCATAGTTGCTATAAAAGCGTTATATTCATTTCTAACGGGTTATAATTGCTATGAATAGGTTCTATTGCAATGTAACGGGTCATAATTGCTATAATTGGGTTATATTTACTTCTAAAAAGTCATAATTACTATGAATGGGTCGTATTCACTTCTAACGGGTCATAATTGCCATTTATGAGTTATATTCACATATAACGGGTCATAATTGCTATAAATGAGTTATATTTACTTCTAATGAGTCATAATTGGTATGAATGGGTTGTTTTCACTTCTTACGGGTGATAATTGCTTTAAATGGGTTATATTCACTTCTAACAGGTCATTATTGCTATAAATGGTTTATATTCAATTCTAACGGGTTATAATTGCTATGAATGGGTAATATTGCAATCTAATGGTTTTCAATTGCTATAAATGGGTTATATTCACTTGTAACGGGTCATAATTGCCATTTATGGGCTATATTCACTTCTAACTGGTTATAATTACTATAAATTGGTTATATTCACTTCTAACGATTCATAAATGCTATTTATGGGTTATACTGCATTTTAACGGGTCATAATTGCTATGAATAGGTTATATTCACTTCTAACGGGTTATAATTGCTATCAATGGGTCGTATTCATTTCTAACGGGTCTTAATTGCTATTTATGAGTTATATTCACTTCTAACGGGTCTTAATTGCTCTTTATGGGTTATATTCACTTCTAACGGGTCAAAATTGCTATTTATGGGTTATATTCACTTCTAACGGTTTAGAATTGCTATAAATGGGTTATATTCACTTTTAACGGGTCATAATTGCTATAAAGGAGTTATATTTATTTCGAACGGGTCATAATTGCTATAAATGAGTTATATTCACTTCTAAGGGGTCATAGTTGCTATTTATGGGTAATATTCACTTCTAACGGGTCATAATAGCTATTTTTCTGTTATATTCATTTCTAACGGGACATAATTGCTACTTATGGGTTATATTCACTTCTAACGGGTCGTAATGAATAGGTTATATTGAATTATAACGGATCATAATTGGTATCAATAAGTTATATTCAATTCTAACGGGTTATAATTGCTATGAATGGGTAATATTGCAATCTAATGGTTTTCAATTTCTATAAATGGGTTATATTCACTTGTAACGGGTCATAATTGCCATTTATGGGCTATATTCACTTCTAACTGGTTATAATTACTATAAATTGGTTATATTCACTTCTAACGATTCATAACTGCTATTTATGGGTTATATTGCATTTTAACGGGTCATAATTGCTATGAATGGTTTATATTCACTTCTAACGGGTTATAATTGCTATCAATGGGTCGTATTCATTTCTAACGGGTCTTAATTGCTATTTATGAGTTATATTCACTTCTAGCCGGTTTTAATTGCTCTTTATGGGTTATATTCACTTCTAACGCGTCAAAATTGCTATTTATGGGTTATATGCACTTCTAACGGTTTAGAATTGCTATAAATGGGTTATATTCCCTTCCAACGGGTCATAATTGCTATAAATGGGTTATATTCACTTCTAAGGGGTCATAGTTGCTATTTATGGGTAATATTCACTTCTAACGGGTCATAATAGCTATTTTTCTGTTATATTCACTTCTAACGGGACATAATTGCTACTTATGGGTTATATTCACTTCTAACGGGTCGTAATGAATAGGTTATATTGAATTATAACGGATCATAATTGGTATCAATAAGTTATATTCATTTCTAACGGGTTATAATTGCTATGAATAGGTTCTATTGCAATGTAACGGGTCATAATTGCTATAAATGGGTTATATTTACTTCTAAAAAGTCATTATTACTAAGAATGGGTCGTATTCACTTCTAACGGGTCATAATTGCTATTTATGAGTTATATTCACATATAACGGGTCATAATTGCTATAAATGAATTATATTTACTTCTAATGAGTCATAATTGGTATGAATGGGTTGTTTTCACTTCTTACGGGTGATAATTGCTTTAAATGGGTTATATTCACTTCTAACAAGTTATTATTGCTATAAATGGTTTATATTCACTTCTAACGGGTTATAATTGCTGTGAATGGTAATATTGCAATCTAATGGGTATATTCACTTCTAACGGGTTATAATTGCTATCAATGGGTTGTATTCATTTCTAACGGGTTATAATTGCTATTTATGAGTTATATTCACTTCTAACGGGTCTTAATTGCTCTTTATGGGTTATATGCACTTCGAACGCGTCAAAATTGCTATTTATGGGTTATATTCACTTCTAACGGTTTAGAATTGCTATAAATGGGTTATATTCACTTTTAACGGTTCATAATTGCTATAAAAGAGTTATATTTATTTCGAACGGGTAATAATTGCTATTTATAGGTTATATTCAATTCCAACGGGTCATAATTGCTATAAATGGGTTATATTCACTTCTAATGGGACATAATTGCTGTGTATGGGTAATATTCACTTCTAACTTGTCATAATAGCTATTTATGGGTTATATTCACTTCTAACGGGACATAATTGCTACTTATGGGTTATATTCACTTTTAACGGGTCATAATAAATAGGTTATATTCAACTCTAACGGATCATAATTGGTATCAATAAGTTATATTCACTTCTAACACGTTATAATTGCTATGAATAGGTTCTATTGCAATGTAACGGGTCATAATTGCTATAAATGGGTTATATTTAATTCTAATAAGTCGTAATTGGTATGAATGGTTCGTATTCACTTCTAACATGTCATAATTGCTATTTATGAGTTATATTCACTTATAACGGGTCATAATTGCTATAAATGGGTTATATTTACTTCTAATGAGTCATAATTGGTATGAATGGGTTGTTTTCACTTCTTACGGGTCTTAATTGTTATAAATGGGTTATATTCACTTCTAACAGGTTATAATTGCTATAAATGGTTTATATTCACTTCTAACGGGTTATAATTGCTGTGAGTGGGTAATATTGCAATCTAACGGGTCATAATTGCTATGAATGGTTATATACACTTCTAAAGGGTCATAATTGGTATGAATGGGTGGTATTCACTTCTAAAGGGTCATAACTACTATAAATTGGTTATATTCACTTCTAACGATTCATAACTGCTATTTATGGGTTATATTGCAATCTAACGGGTCATAATTGCTATAAATGGGCTATATTCACTTCTAACAGGTCATAATTGCCATTTATGTGCTATATTCACTTCTAACTGGTTAGAATTGCTATAAATGGGCTATATTTATTTCTGATAACTCATAATTGGTATGAATGGGATGTATTCATTTCTAACGGGTCATAATTGCTATGAATGGGTTAAATTCACTTCTAAATGGTCATAGTTGCTATAAATGGGTTATATTCACTTCTAAAGGGTTATAATTACTCTAAATTTTTTATATTCACTTCTAACGAGTCATAATTGCTATTTATGGGTTATATTGCAATCTAACGGGTCATAATTGCTATGAATGGGATATATTCACTTCTAACGAGTCATAATTGCCATTTATGGGCTATATTCACTTCTAACGGGTTAGAATTGCTATAAATGGGTTATATTTAATTCTAATAACTCATAATAGATATGAATGGGTCGTATACATTTCTAACGGGTCATAATTGCTATGAATGGATTAAATTCACTTCTAAAGGGTCATAGTTGCTATAAAAGCGTTATATTCACTTCTAAAGGGTTATAATTACTATAAATTGGTTATATTCACTTCTAACGAGTCATAATTCCTATTTATGGGTTATATTGCAACCTAACGTGTCATAATTGCTATGAATGAGTTATATTCACTTCTAACGGGTCTTAATTGCTCTTTATGGGTTATATGCACTTCTAACGCGTCAAAATTGCTATTTATGGGTTATATTCACTTCTAACGGTTTAGAATTGCTATAAATGGATTATATTCACTTTTAACGGTTCATAATTGCTATAAAAGAGTTATATTTATTTCGAACGGGTAATAATTGCTATTTATAGGTTATATTCAATTCCAACGGGTCATAATTGCTATAAATGGGTTATATTCACTTCTAATGGGACATAATTGCTGTGTATGGGTAATATTCACTTCTAACTTGTCATAATAGCTATTTATGGGTTATATTCACTTCTAACGGGACATAATTGCTACTTATGGGTTATATTCACTTTTAACGGGTCATAATAAATAGGTTATATTCAACTCTAACGGATCATAATTGGTATCAATAAGTTATATTCACTTCTAACACGTTATAATTGCTATGAATAGGTTCTATTGCAATGTAACGGGTCATAATTGCTATACATGGGATATATTTAATTCTAATAAGTCGTAATTGGTATGAATGGTTCGTATTCACTTCTAACATGTCATAATTGCTATTTATGAGTTATATTCACTTATAACGGGTCATAATTGCTATAAATGGGTTATATTTACTTCTAATGAGTCATAATTGGTATGAATGGGTTGTTTTCACTTCTTACGGGTCTTAATTGTTATAAATGGGTTATATTCACTTCTAACAGGTTATAATTGCTATAAATGGTTTATATTCACTTCTAACGGGTTATAATTGCTGTGAATGGGTAATATTGCAATCTAACGGGTCATAATTGCTATGAATGGTTATATACACTTCTAAAGGGTCATAATTGGTATGAATGGGTGGTATTCACTTCTAAAGGGTCATAACTACTATAAATTGGTTATATTCACTTCTAACGATTCATAACTGCTATTTCTGGGTTATATTGCAATCTAACGGGT
Source organism: Dittrichia graveolens (assembly GCA_038502395.1). Taxonomy (NCBI): domain Eukaryota; kingdom Viridiplantae; phylum Streptophyta; class Magnoliopsida; order Asterales; family Asteraceae; genus Dittrichia; species Dittrichia graveolens. Next base: position 59,760 of record JARJIL010000020.1, read on the forward strand.
CATAATTGCTATGAATGGGCTATATTCACTTCTAACGGGTCATAATTGCCATTTATGGGCTATATTCACTTCTAACGGGTTAGAATTGCTATAAATGGGTTATATTTATTTCTGATAACTCATAATAGATATGAATGGGTCGTATACATTTCTAACGGGTCATAATTGCTATGAATGGATTAAATTCACTTCTAAAGGGTCATAGTTGCTATAAAAGCGTTATATTCACTTCTAAAGGGTTATAATTACTATAAATTGGTTATATTCACTTCTAACGAGTCATAATTGCTATTTATGGGTTATATTGCAACCTAACGTGTCATAATTGCTATGAATGAGTTATATTCACTTCTAACGGGTCATAATTCTATTTATGGGTTATACTCACTTCTAACGGGTTAGAATGGCTATAAATGGGTTATATTTAATTCTAATAACTCATAATTGGTATGAATGGATCGTATTCATTTCTAACGGGTCATAATTGTTATTTATGAGCTATATTCACTTCTAACGGGTCATTATTGCTATAAATGGGTTATATTTACTTCTAATGAGTCATAATTGGTATGAATTAGTTGTTTTCACTTCTCACGGGTCATATTGCTATAAATGGGTTATATTCACTTCTAACGGGTCATAATTGCTATTTATGAGTTACATTCACTTCTAACGGGTCATAATTGCTATTTATGAGTTATATTCACTTCTAACGGGTCATAATTGCTATTTATGGTTTATATTTACTTCTAACGGGTTATAATTGCTATAAATGGGTTATATTCATTTCTAACGGGTCATAATTGCTATTTATGAGTTATATTCACTTCTAATGGGTCATATATACTATAAATGTGTTATATTCACTTCTAACGGGTCATAATTGCTATTTATGAGTTATATTTACTTTTATCGGGTCATAATTGCAATTTATGAGTTATATTTACTTCTAACGGGTCATAATTGCTATTTATGGGTTATATTTACTTCTAACGGGTCATAATTGCTATTTATGGGTTATATTTACTTCTAACGGGTCATAATTGCTATAAATGGGTCGTATTCACTTCTAAATGGTTATAATTGCTATCAATGGGTTGTATTCATTTCTAACGGGTCATAATTGCTATTTATGAGTTATATTCACTTCTAACGGGTCTTAATTGCTCTTTATGGGTTATATGCACTTCTAACGCGTCAAAATTGCTATTTATGGGTTATATTCACTTCTAACGGTTTAGAATTGCTATAAATGGGTTATATTCACTTTTAACGGTTCATAATTGCTATAAAAGAGTTATATTTATTTCGAACGGGTAATAATTGCTATTTATAGGTTATATTCAATTCCAACGGGTCATAATTGCTATAAATGGGTTATATTCACTTCTAATGGGACATAATTGCTGTGTATGGGTAATATTCACTTCTAACTTGTCATAATAGCTATTTATGGGTTATATTCACTTCTAACGGGACATAATTGCTACTTATGGGTTATATTCACTTTTAACGGGTCATAATAAATAGGTTATATTCAACTCTAACGGATCATAATTGGTATCAATAAGTTATATTTACTTCTAACACGTTATAATTGCTATGAATAGGTTCTATTGCAATGTAACGGGTCATAATTGCTATAAATGGGTTATATTTAATTCTAATAAGTCGTAATTGGTATGAATGGTTCGTATTCACTTCTAACATGTCATAATTGCTATTTATGAGTTATATTCACTTATAACGGGTCATAATTGCTATAAATGGGTTATATTTACTTCTAATGAGTCATAATTGGTATGAATGGGTTGTTTTCACTTCTTACGGGTCTTAATTGTTATAAATGGGTTATATTCAGTTCTAACAGGTTATAATTGCTATAAATGGTTTATATTCACTTCTAACGGGTTATAATTGCTGTGAATGGGTAATATTGCAATCTAACGGGTCATAATTGCTATGAATGGTTATATACACTTCTAAAGGGTCATAATTGGTATGAATGGGTGGTATTCACTTCTAAAGGGTCATAACTACTATAAATTGGTTATATTCACTTCTAACGATTCATAACTGCTATTTATGGGTTATATTGCAATCTAACGGGTCATAATTGCTATGAATGGGCTATATTCACTTCTAACGGGTCATAATTGCCATTTATGTGCTATATTCACTTCTAACTAGTTAGAATTGCTATAAATGGGTTATATTTATTTCTGATAACTCATAATTGCTATGAATGGGATGTATTCATTTCTAACGGGTCATAATTGCTATGAATGGGTTAAATTCACTTCTAAATGGTCATAGTTGCTATAAATGGGTTATATTCACTTCTAAAGGGTTATAATTACTCTAAATTTTTTATATTCACTTCTAACGAGTCATAATTGCTATTTATGGGTTATATTGCAATCTAACGGGTCATAATTGCTATGAATGGGCTATATTCACTTCTAACGGGTCATAATTGCCATTTATGGGCTATATTTACTTCTAACGGGTTAGAATTGCTATAAATGGGTTATATTTAATTCTAATAACTCATAATAGATATGAATGGGTCGTATACATTTCTAACGGGTCATAATTGCTATGAATGGATTAAATTCACTTCTAAAGGGTCATAGTTGCTATAAAAGCGTTATATTCACTTCTAAAGGGTTATAATTACTATAAATTGGTTATATTCACTTCTAACGAGTCATAATTGCTATTTATGGGTTATATTGCAACCTAACGTGTCATAATTGCTATGAATGAGTTATATTCACTTCTAACGGGTCTTAATTGCTCTTTATGGGTTATATGCACTTCTAACGCGTCAAAATTGCTATTTATGGGTTATATTCACTTCTAACGGTTTAATATTGCTATAAATGGGTTATATTCACTTTTAACGGTTCATAATTGCTATAAAAGAGTTATATTTATTTCGAACGGGTAATAATTGCTATTTATAGGTTATATTCAATTCCAACGGGTCATAATTGCTATAAATGGGTTATATTCACTTCTAATGGGACATAATTGCTGTGTATGGGTAATATTCACTTCTAACTTGTCATAATAGCTATTTATGGGTTATATTCACTTCTAACGGGACATAATTGCTACTTATGGGTTATATTCACTTTTAACGGGTCATAATAAATAGGTTATATTCAACTCTAACGGATCATAATTGGTATCAATAAGTTATATTTACTTCTAACACGTTATAATTGCTATGAATAGGTTCTATTGCAATGTAACGGGTCATAATTGCTATAAATGGGTTATATTTAATTCTAATAAGTCGTAATTGGTATGAATGGTTCGTATTCACTTCTAACATGTCATAATTGCTATTTATGAGTTATATTCACTTATAACGGGTCATAATTGCTATAAATGGGTTATATTTACTTCTAATGAGTCATAATTGGTATGAATGGGTTGTTTTCACTTCTTACGGGTCTTAATTGTTATAAATGGGTTATATTCACTTCTAACAGGTTATAATTGCTATAAATGGTTTATATTCACTTCTAACGGGTTATAATTGCTGTGAATGGGTAATATTGCAATCTAACGGGTCATAATTGCTATGAATGGTTATATACACTTCTAAAGGGTCATAATTGGTATGAATGGGTGGTACTCACTTCTAAAGGGTCATAACTACTATAAATTGGTTATATTCACTTCTAACGATTCATAACTGCTATTTATGGGTTATATTGCAATCTAACGGGTCATAATTGCTATGAATGGGCTATATTCACTTCTAACGTGTCATAATTGCCATTTATGTGCTATATTCACTTCTAACTGGTTAGAATTGCTATAAATGGGTTATATTTATTTCTGATAACTCATAATTGGTATGAATGAGATGTATTCATTTCTAACGGGTCATAATTGCTATGAATGGGTTAAATTCACTTCTAAATTGTCATAGTTGATATAAATGGGTTATATTCACTTCTAAAGGGTTATAATTACTCTAAATTTTTTATATTCACTTCTAACGAGTCATAATTGCTATTTATGGGTTATATTGCAATCTAACGGGTCATAATTGCTATGAATGGGCTATATTCACTTCTAACGGGTCATAATTGCCATTTATGGGCTATATTCACTTCTAACGTGTTAGAATTGCTATAAATGGGTTATATTTAATTCTAATAACTCATAATAGATATGAATGGGTCGTATACATTTCTAACGGGTCATAATTGCTATGAATCGATTAAATTCACTTCTAAAGGGTCATAGTTGCTATAAAAGCGTTATATTCACTTCTAAAGGGTTATAATTACTATAAATTGGTTATATTCACTTCTAACGAGTCATAATTGCTATTTATGGGTTATATTGCAACCTAACGTGTCATAATTGCTATGAATGAGCTATATTCACTTCTAACGGGTCATAATTCTATTTATGGGTTATATTCACTTCTAACGGGTTAGAATGGCTATAAATGGGTTATATTTAATTCTAATAACTCATAATTGGTATGAATGGATCGTATTCATTTCTAACGGGTCATAATTGTTATTTATGAGCTGTATTCACTTCTAACGGGTCATTATTGCTATAAATGGGTTATATTTACTTCTAATGAGTCATAATTGGTATGAATTAGTTGTTTTCACTTCTCACGGGTCATATTGCTATAAATGGGTTATATTCACTTCTAACGGGTCATAATTGCTATTTATGAGTTACATTCACTTCTAACGGGTCATAATTGCTATTTATGAGTTATATTCACTTCTAACGGGTCATAATTGCTATTTATGGTTTATATTTACTTCTAACGGGTTATAATTGCTATAAATGGGTTATATTCATTTCTAACGGGTCATAATTGCTATTTATGAGTTATATTCACTTCTAACGGGTCATATATACTATAAATGTGTTATATTCACTTCTAACGGGTCATAATTGCTATTTATGAGTTATATTTACTTTTATCGGGTCATAATTGCAATTTATGAGTTATATTTACTTCTAAGGGGTCATAATTGCTATTTATGGGTTATATTTACTTCTAACGGGTCATAATTGCTATTTATGGGTTATATTTACTTTTAACGGGTCATAATTGCTATAAATGGGTCGTATTCACTTCTAAATGGTTATAATTGCTATCAATGGGTCGTATTCATTTCTAACGGGTCATAATTGCTATTTATGAGTTATATTCACTTCTAACGGGTCTTAATTGCTCTTTATGGGTTATATGCACTTCTAACGCGTCAAAATTGCTATTTATGGGTTATATTCACTTCTAACGGTTTAGAATTGCTATAAATGGGTTATATTCACTTTTAACGGTTCATAATTGCTATAAAAGAGTTATATTTATTTCGAACGGGTAATAATTGCTATGTATAGGTTATATTCAATTCCAACGGGTCATAATTGCTATAAATGGGTTATATTCACTTCTAATGGGACATAATTGCTGTGTATGGGTAATATTCACTTTTAACTTGTCATAATAGCTATTTATGGGTTATATTCACTTCTAACGGGACATAATTGCTACTTATGGGTTATATTCACTTTTAACGGGTCATAATAAATAGGTTATATTCAACTCTAACGGATCATAATTGGTATCAATAAGTTATATTCACTTCTAACACGTTATAATTGCTATGAATAGGTTCTATTGCAATGTAACGGGTCATAATTGCTATACATGGGTTATATTTAATTCTAATAAGTCGTAATTGGTATGAATGGTTCGTATTCACTTCTAACATGTCATAATTGCTATTTATGAGTTATATTCACTTATAACGGGTCATAATTGCTATAAATGGGTTATATTTACTTCTAATGAGTCATAATTGGTATGAATGGGTTGTTTTCACTTCTTACGGGTCTTAATTGTTATAAATGGGTTATATTCACTTCTAACAGGTTATAATTGCTATAAATGGTTTATATTCACTTCTAACGGGTTATAATTGCTGTGAATGGGTAATATTGCAATCTAACGGGTCATAATTGCTATGAATGGTTATATACACTTCTAAAGGGTCATAATTGGTATGAATGGGTGGTATTCACTTCTAAAGGGTCATAACTACTATAAATTGGTTATATTCACTTCTAACGATTCATAACTGCTATTTATGGGTTATATTGCAATCTAACGGGTCATAATTGCTATGAATGGGCTATATTCACTTCTAACGTGTCATAATTGCCATTTATGTGCTATATTCACTTCTAACTGGTTAGAATTGCTATAAATGGGTTATATTTATTTCTGATAACTCATAATTGGTATGAATGAGATGTATTCATTTCTAACGGGTCATAATTGCTATGAATGGGTTAAATTCACTTCTAAATTGTCATAGTTGATATAAATGGGTTATATTCACTTCTAAAGGGTTATAATTACTCTAAATTTTTTATATTCACTTCTAACGAGTCATAATTGCTATTTATGGGTTATATTGCAATCTAACGGGTCATAATTGCTATGAATGGGCTATATTCACTTCTAACGGGTCATAATTGCCATTTATGGGCTATATTCAGTTCTAACGTGTTAGAATTGCTATAAATGGGTTATATTTAATTCTAATAACTCATAATAGATATGAATGGGTCGTATACATTTCTAACGGGTCATAATTGCTATGAATTGATTAAATTCACTTCTAAAGGGTCATAGTTGCTATAAAAGCGTTATATTCACTTCTAAAGGGTTATAATTACTATAAATTGGTTATATTCACTTCTAACGAGTCATAATTGCTATTTATGGGTTATATTGCAACCTAACGTGTCATAATGGCTATGAATGAGTTATATTCACTTCTAACGGGTCATAATTCTATTTATGGGTTATATTCACTTCTAACGGGTTAGAATGGCTATAAATGGGTTATATTTAATTCTAATAACTCATAATTGGTATGAATGGATCGTATTCATTTCTAACGGGTCATAATTGTTATTTATGAGCTATATTCACTTCTAACGGGTCATTATTGCTATAAATGGGTTATATTTACTTCTAATGAGTCATAATTGGTATGAATTAGTTGTTTTCACTTCTCACGGGTCATATTGCTATTTATGAGTTACATTCACTTCTAACGGGTCATAATTGCTATTTATGAGTTACATTCACTTCTAACGGGTCATAATTGCTATTTATGAGTTATATTCACTTCTAACGGGTCATAATTACTATTTATGGTTTATATTTACTTCTAACGGGTTATAATTGCTATAAATGGGTTATATTCATTTCTAACGGGTCATAATTGCTATTTATGAGTTTTATTCACTTCTAACGGGTCATATATACTATAAATGTGTTATATTCACTTCTAACGGGTCATAATTGCTATTTATGAGTTATATTTACTTTTATCGGGTCATAATTGCAATTTATGAGTTATATTTACTTCTAAGGGGTCATAATTGCTATTTATGGGTTATATTTACTTCTAACGGGTCATAATTGCTATTTATGGGTTATATTTACTTTTAACGGGTCATAATTGCTATAAATGGGTCGTATTCACTTCTAAATGGTTATAATTGCTATCAATGGGTCGTATTCATTTCTAACGGGTCATAATTGCTATTTATGAGTTATATTCACTTCTAACGGGTCTTAATTGCTCTTTATGGGTTATATGCACTTCTAACGCGTCAAAATTGCTATTTATGGGTTATATTCACTTCTAACGGTTTAGAATTGCTATAAATGGGTTATATTCACTTTTAACGGTTCATAATTGCTATAAAAGAGTTATATTTATTTCGAACGGGTAATAATTGCTATGTATAGGTTATATTCAATTCCAACGGGTCATAATTGCTATAAATGGGTTATATTCACTTCTAATGGGACATAATTGCTGTGTATGGGTAATATTCACTTTTAACTTGTCATAATAGGTATTTATGGGTTATATTCACTTCTAACGGGACATAATTGCTACTTATGGGTTATATTCACTTTTAACGGGTCATAATAAATAGGTTATATTCAACTCTAACGGATCATAATTGGTATCAATAAGTTATATTCACTTCTAACACGTTATAATTGCTATGAATAGGTTCTATTGCAATGTAACGGGTCATAATTGCTATACATGGGTTATATTTAATTCTAATAAGTCGTAATTGGTATGAATGGTTCGTCTTCACTTCTAACATGTCATAATTGCTATTTATGAGTTATATTCACTTATAACGGGTCATAATTGCTATAAATGGGTTATATTTACTTCTAATGAGTCATAATTGGTATGAATGGGTTGTTTTCACTTCTTACGGGTCTTAATTGTTATAAATGTGTTATATTCACTTCTAACAGGTTATAATTGCTATAAATGGTTTATATTCACTTCTAACGGGTTATAATTGCTGTGAATGGGTAATATTGCAATCTAACAGGTCATAATCGCTATGAATGGTTATATACACTTCTAAAGGGTCATAATTGGTATGAATGGGTGGTATTCACTTCTAAAGGGTCATAACTACTATAAATTGGTTATATTCACTTCTAACGATTCATAACTGCTATTTATGGGTTATATTGCAATCTAACGGGTCATAATTGCTATGAATGGGCTATATTCACTTCTAACGTGTCATAATTGCCATTTATGTGCTATATTCACTTCTAACTGGTTAGAATTGCTATAAATGGGTTATATTTATTTCTGATAACTCATAATTGGTATGAATGGGATGTATTCATTTCTAACGGGTCATAATTGCTATGAATGAGTTAAATTCACTTCTAAATGGTCATAGTTGCTATAAATGGGTTATATTCACTTCTAAAGGGTTATAATTACTCTAAATTTTTTATATTCACTTCTAACGAGTCGTAATTGCTATTTATGGGTTATATTGCAATCTAACGGGTCATAATTGCTATGAATGGGTTCTATTGCAATCTAACGGGTCATAATTGCTATAAATGGGTTATATTTACTTCTAATAACTCATAATTGGTATGAATGGGTCGTATTCATTTCTAACGGGTCATAATTACTATGAATGGGTTATATTCACTTCTAAAGGGTCATAGTTGCTATAAAAGCGTTATATTCACTTCTAAAGGGTTATAATTATTATAAATTGGTTATATTCAATTCTAACGAGTCATAATTGCTATTTATGGGTTATATTGCAATCTAACGTGTCATAATTGCTATGAATGAGTTATATTCACTTCTAACGGGTCATAATTCTATTTATGGGTTATATTCACTTCTAACGGGTTAGAATGGCTATAAATGGGTTATATTTAATTCTAATAACTCATAATTGGTATGAATGGATCGTATTCATTTCTAACGGGTCATAGTTGTTATTTATGAGCTATATTCACTTCTAACGGGTCATTATTGCTATAAATGGGTTATATTTACTTCTAATGAGTCATAATTGGTATGAATGGGTTGTTTTCACTTCTTACGGGTCTTAATTGCTATAAATGGGTTATATTCACTTCTAACAGGTCATAATTGCTATAAATGATTTATATTTACTTCTAACGGGTAATAATTGATGTGAATGGGTAATAATTGCTGTGAATGGGTAATATTGCAATCTAACGGGTCATAATTGCTATGAATGGTTATATACACTTCTAAAGGGTCATAATTGGTATGAATGGGTGGTATCCACTTCTAAAGGGTCATAACTACTATAAATTGGTTATATTCACTTCTAACGATTCATAACTGCTATTTATGGGTTATATTGCAATCTAACGGGTCATAATTGCTATGAATGGGCTATATTCACTTCTAACATGTCATAATTGCCATTTATGTGCTATATTCACTTCTAACTGGTTAGAATTGCTATAAATGGGTTATATTTATTTCTGATAACTCATAATTGGTATGAATGAGATGTATTCATTTCTAATGGGTCATAATTGCTATGAATGGGTTAAATTCACTTCTAAATGGTCATAGTTGATATAAATGGGTTATATTCACTTCTAAAGGGTTATAATTACTCTAAATTTTTTATATTCACTTCTAACGAGTCATAATTGCTATTTATGGGTTATATTGCAATCTAACCGGTCATAATTGCTATGAATGGGCTATATTCACTTCTAACGGGTCATAATTGCCATTTATGGGCTATATTCACTTCTAACGGGTTAGAATTGCTATAAATGGGTTATATTTAATTCTAATAACTCATAATAGATATGAATGGGTCGTATACATTTCTAACGGGTCATAATTGCTATAAATGGATTAAATTCACTTCTAAAGGGTCATAGTTGCTATAAAAGCGTTATATTCACTTCTAAAGGGTTATAATTACTATAAATTGGTAATATTCACTTCTAACGTGTCATAATTGCTATTTATGGGTTATATTGCAACCTAACGTGTCATAATTGCTATGAATGAGCTATATTCACTTCTAACGGGTCATAATTTTTATTTATGGGTTATATTCACTTCTAACGGGTTAGAATGGCTATAAATGGGTTATATTTAATTCTAATAACTCATAATTGGTATGAATGGATCGTATTCATTTCTAACGGGTCATAATTGTTATTTATGAGCTATATTCACTTCTAACGGGTCATTATTGCTATAAATGGGTTATATTTACTTCTAATGAGTCATAATTGGTATGAATTAGTTGTTTTCACTTCTCACGGGTCATATTGCTATAAATGGGTTATATTCACTTCTAACGGGTCATAATTGCTATTTATGAGTTACATTCACTTCTAACGGGTCATAATTGCTATTTATGAGTTATATTCACTTCTAACGGGTCATAATTGCTATTTATGGTTTATATTTACTTCTAACGGGTTATAATTGCTATAAATGGGTTATATTCATTTCTAACGGGTCATAATTGCTATTTATGAGTTATATTCACTTCTAACGGGTCATATATACTATAAATGGGTTATATTCACTTCTAACGGGTCATAATTGCTATTTATGAGTTATATTTACTTTTATCGGGTCATAATTGCAATTTATGAGTTATATTTACTTCTAACGGGTCATAATTGCTATTTATGGGTTATATTTACTTCTAACGGGTCATAATTGCTATTTATGGGTTATATTTACTTCTAACGGGTCATAATTGCTATAAATGGGTCGTATTCACTTCTAACGGGTTATAATTGCTATCAATGGGTCGTATTCATTACAAACGGGTCATAATTGCTATTTATGAGTTCTATTCACTTCTAACGGGTCTTAATTGCTCTTTATGGGTTATATGCACTTCTAACGCGTCAAAATTGCTATTTATGGGTTATATTCACTTCTAACGGTTTAGAATTGCTATAAATGGATTATATTCACTTTTAACGGTTCATAATTGCTATAAAAGAGTTATATTTATTTCGAACGGGTAATAATTGCTATTTATAGGTTATATTCAATTCCAACGGGTCATAATTGCTATAAATGGGTTATATTCACTTCTAATGGGACATAATTGCTGTGTATGGGTAATATTCACTTCTAACTTGTCATAATAGCTATTTATGGGTTATATTCACTTCTAACGGGACATAATTGCTACTTATGGGTTATATTCACTTTTAACGGGTCATAATAAATAGGTTATATTCAACTCTAACGGATCATAATTGGTATCAATAAGTTATATTCACTTCTAACACGTTATAATTGCTATGAATAGGTTCTATTGCAATGTAACGGGTCATAATTGCTATACATGGGTTATATTTAATTCTAATAAGTCGTAATTGGTATGAATGGTTCGTATTCACTTCTAACATGTCATAATTGCTATTTATGAGTTATATTCACTTATAACGGGTCATAATTGCTATAAATGGGTTATATTTACTTCTAATGAGTCATAATTGGTATGAATGGGTTGTTTTCACTTCTTACGGGTCTTAATTGTTATAAATGGGTTATATTCACTTCTAACAGGTTATAATTGCTATAAATGGTTTATATTCACTTCTAACGGGTTATAATTGCTGTGAATGGGTAATATTGCAATCTAACGGGTCATAATTGCTATGAATGGTTATATACACTTCTAAAGGGTCATAATTGGTATGAATGGGTGGTATTCACTTCTAAAGGGTCATAACTACTATAAATTGGTTATATTCACTTCTAACGATTCATAACTGCTATTTATAGGTTATATTGCAATCTAACGGGTCATAATTGCTATGAATGGGCTATATTCACTTCTAACGTGTCATAATTGCCATTTATATGCTATATTCACTTCTAACTGGTTAGAATTGCTATAAATGGGTTATATTTATTTCTGATAACTCATAATTGGTATGAATGAGATGTATTCATTTCTAACGGGTCATAATTGCTATGAATGGGTTAAATTCACTTCTAAATGGTCATAGTTGATATAAATGGGTTATATTCACTTCTAAAGGGTTATAATTACTATAAATTGGTTATATTCACTTCTAACGAGTCATAATTGCTATTTATGGGTTATATTGCAACCTAACGTGTCATAATTGCTATGAATGAGTTATATTCACTTCTAACGGGTCATAATTCTATTTATGGGTTATATTCACTTCTAACGGGTTAGAATGGCTATAAATGGGTTATATTTAATTCTAATAACTCATAATTGGTATGAATGGATCGTATTCATTTCTAACGGGTCATAATTGTTATTTATGAGCTATATTCACTTCTAACGGGTCATTATTGCTATAAATGGGTTATATTTACTTCTAATGAGTCATAATTGGTATGAATTAGTTGTTTTCACTTCTCACGGGTCATATTGCTATAAATGGGTTATATTCACTTCTAACGGGTTATAATTGCTATTTATGAGTTATATTCACTTCTAACGGGTCATAATTGCTATTTATGGTTTATATTTACTTCTAACGGGTTATAATTGCTATAAATGGGTTATATTCATTTCTAACGGGTCATAATTGCTATTTATGAGTTATATTCACTTCTAACGGGTCATATATACTATAAATGGGTTATATTCACTTCTAACGGGTCATAATTGCTATTTATGAGTTATATTTACTTTTATCGGGTCATAATTGCAATTTATGAGTTATATTTACTTCTAACGGGTCATAATTGCTATTTATGGGTTATATTTACTTCTAACGGGTCATAATTGCTATTGATGGGTTATATTTACTTCTAACGGGTCATAATTACTATAAATGGGTCGTATTCACTTCTAACGGGTTATAATTGCTATCAATGGGTCGTATTCATTACAAACGGGTCATAATTGCTATTTATGAGTTATATTCACTTCTAACGGGTCTTAATTGCTCTTTATGGGTTATATGCACTTCTAACGCGTCAAAATTGCTATTTATGGGTTATATTCACTTCTAACGGTTTAGAATTGCTATAAATGGATTATATTCACTTTTAACGGTTCATAATTGCTATAAAAGAGTTATATTTATTTCGAACGGGTAATAATTGCTATTTATAGGTTATATTCAATTCCAACGGGTCATAATTGCTATAAATGGGTTATATTCACTTCTAATGGGACATAATTGCTGTGTATGGGTAATATTCACTTCTAACTTGTCATAATAGCTATTTATGGGTTATATTCACTTCTAACGGGACATAATTGCTACTTATGGGTTATATTCACTTTTAACGGGTCATAATAAATAGGTTATATTCAACTCTAACGGATCATAATTGGTATCAATAAGTTATATTCACTTCTAACACGTTATAATTGCTATGAATAGGTTCTATTGCAATGTAACGGGTCATAATTGCTATACATGGGTTATATTTAATTCTAATAAGTCGTAATTGGTATGAATGGTTCGTATTCACTTCTAACATGTCATAATTGCTATTTATGAGTTATATTCACTTATAACGGGTCATAATTGCTATAAATGGGTTATATTTACTTCTAATGAGTCATAATTGGTATGAATGGGTTGTTTTCACTTCTTACGGGTCTTAATTGTTATAAATGGGTTATATTCACTTCTAACAGGTTATAATTGCTATAAATGGTTTATATTCACTTCTAACGGGTTATAATTGCTGTGAATGGGTAATATTGCAATCTAACGGGTCATAATTGCTATGAATGGTTATATACACTTCTAAAGAGTCATAATTGGTATGAATGGGTGGTATTCACTTCTAAAGGGTCATAACTACTATAAATTGGTTATATTCACTTCTAACGATTCATAACTGCTATTTATGGGTTATATTGCAATCTAACGGGTCATAATTGCTATGAATGAGCTATATTCACTTCTAACGTGTTATAATTGCTATTTATGTGCTATATTCACTTCTAACTGGTTAGAATTGCTATAAATGGGTTATATTTATTTCTGATAACTCATAATTGGTATGAATGAGATGTATTCATTTCTAACGGGTCATAATTGCTATGAATGGGTTAAATTCACTTCTAAATGGTCATAGTTGATATAAATGGGTTATATTCACTTCTAAAGGGTTATAATTACTCTAAATTTTTTATATTCACTTCTAACAAGTCATAATTGCTATTTATGGGTTATATTGCAATCTAACGGGTCATAATTGCTATGAATGGGCTATATTCACTTCTAACGGGTCATAATTGCCATTTATGGGCTATATTCACTTCTAACGGGTTAGAATTGCTATAAATGGGTTATATTTAATTCTAATAACTCATAAATGGTATGAATGGATCGTATTCATTTCTAACGGGTCATAATTGTTATTTATGAGCTATATTCACTTCTAACGGGTCATTATTGCTATAAATGGGTTATATTTACTTCTAATGAGTCATAATTGGTATGAATTAGTTGTTTTCACTTCTCACGGGTCATATTGCTATAAATGGGTTATATTCACTTCTAACGGGTCATAATTGCTATTTATGAGTTACATTCACTTCTAACGGGTCATAATTGCTATTTATGAGTTATATTCACTTCTAACGGGTCATAATTGCTATTTATGGTTTATATTTACTTCTAACGGGTTATAATTGCTATAAATGGGTTATATTCATTTCTAACGGGTCATAATTGCTATTTATGAGTTATATTCACTTCTAACGGGTCATATATACTATAAATGGGTTATATTCACTTCTAACGGGTCATAATTGCTATTTATGAGTTATATTTACTTTTATCGGGTCATAATTGCAATTTATGAGTTATATTTACTTCTAACGGGTCATAATTGCTATTTATGGGTTATATTTACTTCTAACGGGTCATAATTGCTATTTATGGGTTATATTTACTTCTAACGATTCATAACTGCTATTTATGGGTTATATTGCAATCTAACGGGTCATAATTGCTATGAATGGGTTCTATTGCAATCTAACGGGTCATAATTGCTATAAATGGGTTATATTTACTTCTAATAACTCATAATTGGTATGAATGGGTCGTATTCATTTCTAACGGGTCATAATTACTATGAATGGGTTATATTCACTTCTAAAGGGTCATAGTTGCTATAAAAGCGTTATATTCACTTCTAAAGGGTTATAATTACTATAAATTGGTTATATTCAATTCTAACGAGTCATAATTGCTATTTATGGGTTATATTGCAATCTAACGTGTCATAATTGCTATGAATGAGTTATATTCACTTCTAACGGGTCATAATTCTATTTATGGGTTATATTCACTTCTAACGGGTTAGAATTGCTATAAATGGCTTATATTTAATTCTAATAACTCATAATTGGTATGAATGGATCGTATTCATTTCGAACGGGTCATAATTGTTATTTATGAGCTATATTCACTTCTAACGGGTCATTATTGCAATAAATGGGTTATATTTACTTCTAATGAGTCATAATTGGTATGAATTAGTTGTTTTCACTTCTCACGGGTCATATTGCTATAAATGGGTTATATTCACTTCTAACGGGTCATAATTGCTATTTATGAGTTATATTCACTTCTAACGGGTCATAATTGCTATTTATGGTTCATATTTACTTCTAACGGGTTATAATTGCTATAAATAGGTCATATTCATTTCTAACGGGTCATAATTGCTATTTATGAGTTATATTCACTTCTAACGAGTCATAATTGCTATTTATGGGTTATATTCACTTCTAACGGTTTAGAATTGCTATAAATGGGTTATATTCACTTTTAACGGTTCATAATTGCTATAAAAGAGTTATATTTATTTCGAACGGGTAATAATTGCTATTTATAGGTTATATTCAATTCCAACGGGTCATAATTGCTATAAATGGGTTATATTCACTTCTAATGGGACATAATTGCTGTGTATGGGTAATATTCACTTCTAACTTGTCATAATAGCTATTTATGGGTTATATTCACTTCTAACGGGACATAATTGCTACTTATGGGTTATATTCACTTTTAACGGGTCATAATAAATAGGTTATATTCAACTCTAACGGATCATAATTGGTATCAATAAGTTATATTCACTTCTAACACGTTATAATTGCTATGAATAGGTTCTATTGCAATGTAACGGGTCATAATTGCTATAAATGGGTTATATTTAATTCTAATAAGTCGTAATTGGTATGAATGGTTCGTATTCACTTCTAACATGTCATAATTGCTATTTATGAGTTATATTCACTTCTAACATGTCATAATTTTTTATATTCACTTCTAACGAGTCATAATTGCTATTTATGGGTTATATTGCAATCTAACGGGTCATAATTGCTATGAATGGGCTATATTCACTTCTAACGGGTCATAATTGCCATTTATGGGCTATATTCACTTCTAACGGGTTAGAATTGCTATAAATGGGTTATATTTAATTCTAATAACTCATAATAGATATGAATGGGTCGTATACATTTCTAACGGGTCATAATTGCTATGAATAGATTAAATTCACTTCTAAAGGGTCATAGTTGCTATAAAAGCGTTATATTCACTTCTAAAGGGTTATAATTACTATAAATTGGTTATATTCACTTCTAACGAGTCATAATTGCTATTTATGGGTTATATTGCAACCTAACGTGTCATAATTGCTATGAATGAGTTATATTCACTTCTAACGAGTCATAATTCTATTTATGGGTTATATTCACTTCTAACGGGTTAGAATGGCTATAAATGGGTTATATTTAATTCTAATAACTCATAATTGGTATGAATGGATCGTATTCATTTCTAACGGGTCATAATTGTTATTTATGAGCTATATTCACTTCTAACGGGTCATTATTGCTATAAATGGGTTATATTTACTTCTAATGAGTCATAATTGGTATGAATTAGTTGTTTTCACTTCTCACGGATCATATTGCTATAAATGGGTTATATTCACTTCTAACGGGTCATAATTGCTATTTATGAGTTACATTCACTTCTAACGGGTCATAATTGCTATTTATGAGTTATATTCACTTCTAACGGGTCATAATTGCTATTTATGGTTTATATTTACTTCTAACGGGTTATAATTGCTATAAAAGGGTTATATTTATTTCTAACGGGTCATAATTGCTATTTATGAGTTATATTCACTTCTAACGGGTCATATATACTATAAATGGGTTATATTCACTTTTAACGGGTCATAATTGCTATTTATGAGTTATATTTACTTTTATCGGGTCATAATTGCAATTTATGAGTTATATTTACTTCTAACGGGTCATAATTGCTATTTATGGGTTATATTCACTTCTAACGATTCATAACTGCTATTTATGGGTTATATTGCATTTTAACGGGTCATAATTGCTATAAATGGGTCGTATTCACTTCTAACGGGTTATAATTGCTATCAATGTGTCGTATTCATTTCTAACGGGTCATAATTGCTATTTATGAGTTATATTCACTTCTAACGGGTCTTAATTGCTCTTTATGGGTTATATTCACTTCTAACGCGTCAAAATTGCTATTTATAGGTTATATTCACTTCTAACGGTTTAGAATTGCTATAAATGGGTTATATTCACTTTTAACGGTTCATAATTGCTATAAAAGAGTTATATTTATTTCGAACGGGTAATAATTGCTATTTATAGGTTATATTCAATTCCAACGGGTCATAATTGCTATAAATGGGTTATATTCACTTCTAATGGGACATAATTGCTGTGTATGGGTAATATTCACTTCTAACTTGTCATAATAGCTATTTATGGGTTATATTCACTTCTAACGGGACATAATTGCTACTTATGGGTTATATTCACTTTTAACGGGTCATAATAAATAGGTTATATTCAACTCTAACGGATCATAATTGGTATCAATAAGTTATATTCACTTCTAACACGTTATAATTGCTATAATAGGTTCTATTGCAATGTAACGGGTCATAATTGCTATAAATGGGTTATATTTAATTATAATAAGTCGTAATTGGTATGAATGGTTCGTATTCACTTCTAACATGTCATAATTGCTATTTATGAGTTATATTCACTTATAACGGGTCATAATTGCTATAAATGGGTTATATTTACTTCTAATGAGTCATAATTGGTATGAATGGGTTGTTTTCACTTCTAACAGGTTATAATTGCTATAAATGGTTTATATTCACTTCTAACGGGTTATAATTGCTGTGAATGGGTAATATTGCAATCTAACGGGTCATAATTGCTATGAATGGTTATATACACTTCTAAAGAGTCATAATTGGTATGAATGGGTGGTATTCACTTCTAAAGGGTCATAACTACTATAAATTGGTTATATTCACTTCTAACGATTCATAACTGCTATTTATGGGTTATATTGCAATCTAACGGGTCATAATTGCTATGAATGAGCTATATTCACTTCTAACGTGTCATAATTGCTATTTATGTGCTATATTCACTTCTAACTGGTTAGAATTGCTATAAATGGGTTATATTTATTTCTGATAACTCATAATTGGTATGAATGAGATGTATTCATTTCTAACGGGTCATAATTGCTATGAATGGGTTAAATTCACTTCTAAATGGTCATAGTTGATATAAATGGGTTATATTCACTTCTAAAGGGTTATAATTACTCTAAATTTTTTATATTCACTTCTAACAAGTCATAATTGCTATTTATGGGTTATATTGCAATCTAACGGGTCATAATTGCTATGAATGGGTTCTATTGCAATCTAACGGGTCATAATTGCTATAAATGGGTTATATTTACTTCTAATAACTCATAATTGGTATGAATGGGTCGTATTCATTTCTAACGGGTCATAATTACTATGAATGGGTTATATTCACTTCTAAAGGGTCATAGTTGCTATAAAAGCGTTATATTCACTTCTAAAGGGTTATAACTACTATAAATTGGTTATATTCAATTCTAACGAGTCATAATTGCTATTTATGGGTTATATTGCAATCTAACGGGTCATAATTGCTATGAATGGGCTATATTCACTTCTAACGGGTCATAATTGCCATTTATGGGCTATATTCACTTCTAACGGGTTAGAATTGCTATAAATGGGTTATATTTAATTCTAATAACTCATAAATGGTATGAATGGATCGTATTCATTTCTAACGGGTCATAATTGTTATTTATGAGCTATATTCACTTCTAACGGGTCATTATTGCTATAAATGGGTTATATTTACTTCTAATGAGTCATAATTGGTATGAATTAGTTGTTTTCACTTCTCACGGGTCATATTGCTATAAATGGGTTATATTCACTTCTAACGGGTCATAATTGCTATTTATGAGTTACATTCACTTCTAACGGGTCATAATTGCTATTTATGAGTTATATTCACTTCTAACGGGTCATAATTGCTATTTATGAGTTACATTCACTTCTAACGGGTCATAATTGCTATTTATGGTTTATATTTACTTCTAACGGGTTATAATTGCTATAAAAGGGTTATATTTATTTCTAACGGGTCATAATTGCTATTTATGAGTTATATTCACTTCTAACGGGTCATATATACTATAAATGGGTTATATTCACTTCTAACGGGTCATAATTGCTATTTATGAGTTATATTTACTTTTATCGGGTCATAATTGCAATTTATGAGTTATATTTACTTCTAACGGGTCATAATTGCTATTTATGGGTTATATTCACTTCTAACGATTCATAACTGCTATTTATGGGTTATATTGCATTTTAACGGGTCATAATTGCTATAAATGGGTCGTATTCACTTCTAACGGGTTATAATTGCTATCAATGTGTCGTATTCATTTCTAACGGGTCATAATTGCTATTTATGAGTTATATTCACTTCTAACGGGTCTTAATTGCTCTTTCTGGGTTATATGCACTTCTAACGCGTCAAAATTGCTATTTATGGGTTATATTCACTTCTAACGGTTTAGAATTGCTATAAATGGGTTATATTCACTTTTAACGGTTCATAATTGCTATAAAAGAGTTATATTTATTTCGAACGGGTAATAATTGCTATTTATAGGTTATATTCAATTCCAACGGGTCATAATTGCTATAAATGGGTTATATTCACTTCTAATGGGACATAATTGCTGTGTATGGGTAATATTCACTTCTAACTTGTCATAATAGCTATTTATGGGTTATATTCACTTCTAACGGGACATAATTGCTACTTATGGGTTATATTCACTTTTAACGGGTCATAATAAATAGGTTATATTCAACTCTAACGGATCATAATTGGTATCAATAAGTTATATTCACTTCTAACACATTATAATTGCTATAATAGGTTCTATTGCAATGTAACGGGTCATAATTGCTATAAATGGGTTATATTTAATTCTAATAAGTCGTAATTGGTATGAATGGTTCGTATTCACTTCTAACATGTCATAATTGCTATTTATGAGTTATATTCACTTCTAACGGGTCATAATTCTATTTATGGGTTATATTCACTTCTAACGGGTTAGAATTGCTATAAATGGCTTATATTTAATTCTAATAACTCATAATTGGTATGAATGGATCGTATTCATTTCTAACGGGTCATAATTGTTATTTATGAGCTATATTCACTTCTAACGGGTCATTATTGCTATAAATGGGTTATATTTACTTCTAATGAGTCATAATTGGTATGAATTAGTTGTTTTCACTTCTCACGGGTCATATTGCTATAAATGGGTTATATTCACTTCTAACGGGTCATAATTGCTATTTATGAGTTATATTCACTTCTAACGGGTCATAATTGCTATTTATGAGTTATATTCACTTCTAACGGGTCATAATTGCTATTTATGGTTCATATTTACTTCTAACGGGTTATAATTGCTATAAATAGGTCATATTCATTTCTAACGGGTCATAATTGCTATTTATGAGTTATATTCACTTCTAACGGGTCATAATTGCTATTTATGGGTTATATTCACTTCTAACGGTTTAGAATTGCTATAAATGGGTTATATTCACTTTTAACGGTTCATAATTGCTATAAAAGAGTTATATTTATTTCGAACGGGTAATAATTGCTATTTTTAGGTTATATTCAATTCCAACGGGTCATAATTGCTATAAATGGGTTATATTCACATCTAAAGGGACATAATTGCTGTGTATGGGTAATATTCACTTCTAACTTGTCATAATAGCTATTTATGGGTTATATTCACTTCTAACGGGACATAATTGCTACTTATGGGTTATATTCACTTTTAACGGGTCATAATAAATAGGTTATATTCAACTCTAACGGATCATAATTGGTATCAATAAGTTATATTCACTTCTAACACGTTATAATTGCTATAATAGGTTCTATTGCAATGTAACGGGTCATAATTGCTATAAATGGGTTATATTTAATTCTAATAAGTCGTAATTGGTATGAATGGTTCGTATACACTTATAACATGTCATAATTGCTATTTATGAGTTATATTCACTTCTAACGGGTCATAATTGCTATAAGTGGGTTATATTTACTTCTAATGAGTCATAATTGGTATGAATGGGTTGTTTTCACTTCTTACGGGTCTTAATTGCTATAAATGGGTTATATTCACTTCTAACAGGTTATAATTGCTATAAATGGTTTATATTCACTTCTAACGGGTTATAATTGCTGTGAATGGGTAATATTGCAATCTAACAGGTCATAATCGCTATGAATGGTTATATACACTTCTAAAGGGTCATAATTGGTATGAATGGGTGGTATCCACTTCTAAAGGGTCATAACTACTATAAATTGGTTATATTCACTTCTAACGATTTATAACTGCTATTTATGGGTTATATTGCAATCTAACGGGTCATAATTGCTATGAATGGGCTATATTCACTTCTAACGGGTCATAATTACCATTTATGTGCTATATTCACTTCTAACTGGTTAGAATTGCTATAAATGGGTTATATTTATTTCTGATAACTCATAATTGGTATGAATGGGATGTATTCATTTCTAACGGGTCATAATTGCTATGAATGAGTTAAATTCACTTCTAAATGGTCATAGTTGCTATAAATGGGTTATATTCACTTCTAAAGGGTTATAATTACTCTAAATTTTTTATATTCACTTCTAACGAGTCGTAATTGCTATTTATGGGTTATATTGCAATCTAACGGGTCATAATTGCTATGAATGGGTTCTATTGCAATCTAACGGGTCATAATTGCTATAAATGGGTTATATTTACTTCTAATAACTCATAATTGGTATGAATGGGTCGTATTCATTTCTAACGGGTCATAATTACTATGAATGGGTTATATTCACTTCTAAAGGGTCATAGTTGCTATAAAAGCGTTATATTCACTTCTAAAGGGTTATAATTACTATAAATTGGTTATATTCAATTCTAACGAGTCATAATTGCTATTTATGGGTTATATTGCAATCTAACGTGTCATAATTGCTATGAATGAGTTATATTCGCTTCTAACGGGTCATAATTCTATTTATGGGTTATATTCACTTCTAACGGGTTAGAATGGCTATAAATGGGTTATATTTAATTCTAATAACTCATAATTGGTATGAATGGATCGTATTCATTTCTAACGGGTCATAGTTGTTATTTATGAGCTATATTCACTTCTAACGGGTCATTATTGCTATAAATGGGTTATATTTACTTCTAATGAGTCATAATTGGTATGAATGGGTTGTTTTCACTTCTTACGGGTCTTAATTGCTATAAATGAGTTATATTCACTTCTAACAGGTCATAATTGCTATAAATGATTTATATTTACTTCTAACGGGTAATAATTGCTGTGAATGGGTAATAATTGCTGTGAATGGGTAATAATGCAATCTAACGGGTCATAATTGCTATGAATGGTTATATACACTTCTAAAGGGTCATAATTGGTATGAATGGGTGGTATCCACTTCTAAAGGGTCATAACTACTATAAATTGGTTATATTCACTTCTAACGATTCATAACTGCTATTTATGGGTTATATTGCAATCTAACGGGTCATAATTGCTATGAATGGGCTATATTCAATTCTAACGGGTCATAATTGCCATTTATGTGCTATATTCACTTCTAACTGGTTAGAATTGCTATAAATGGGTTATATTTATTTCTGATAACTCATAATTGGTATGAATGGGATGTATTCATTTCTAACGGGTTTATAATTGCTATGAATGGGTTAAATTCACTTCTAAATGGTCATAGTTGCTATAAATGGGTTATATTCACTTCTAAAGGGTTATAATTACTCTAAATTTTTTATATTCACTTCTAACGAGTCATAATTGCTATTTATGGGTTATATTGCAATCTAACGGGTCATAATTGCTATGAATGGGTTCTATTGCAATCTAACGGGTCATAATTGCTATAAATGGGTTATATTTACTTCTAATAACTCATAATTGGTATGAATGGGTCGTATTCATTTCTAACGGGTCATAATTACTATGAATGGGTTATATTCACTTCTAAAGGGTCATAGTTGCTATAAAAGCGTTATATTCACTTCTAAAGGGTTATAATTACTATAAATTGGTTATATTCAATTGTAACGAGTCATAATTGCTATTTATGGGTTATATTGCAATCTAACGTGTCATAATTGCTATGAATGAGTTATATTCACTTCTAACGGGTCATAATTCTATTTATGGGTTATATTCACTTCTAACGGGTTAGAATGGCTATAAATGGGTTATATTTAATTCTAATAACTCATAATTGGTATGAATGGATCGTATTCATTTCTAACGGGTCATAATTGTTATTTATGAGCTATATTCACTTCTAACGGGTCATTATTGCTATAAATGGGTTATATTTACTTCTAATGAGTCATAATTGGTATGAATTAGTTGTTTTCACTTCTCACGGGTCATATTGCTATAAATGGGTTATATTCACTTCTAACGGGTCATAATTGCTATTTATGAGTTATATTCACTTCTAACGGGTCATAATTGCTATTTATGAGTTATATTCACTTCTAACGGGTCATAATTGCTATTTATGGTTCATATTTACTTCTAACGGGTTATAATTGCTATAAATAGGTCATATTCATTTCTAACGGGTCATAATTGCTATTTATGAGTTATATTCACTTCTAACGGGTCATAATTGCTATTTATGGGTTATATTCACTTCTAACGGTTTAGAATTGCTATAAATGGGTTATATTCACTTTTAACGGTTCATAATTGCTATAAAAGAGTTATATTTATTTCGAACGGGTAATAATTGCTATTTTTAGGTTATATTCAATTCCAACGGGTCATAATTGCTATAAATGGGTTATATTCACATCTAAAGGGACATAATTGCTGTGTATGGGTAATATTCACTTCTAACTTGTCATAATAGCTATTTATGGGTTATATTCACTTCTAACGGGACATAATTGCTACTTATGGGTTATATTCACTTTTAACGGGTCATAATAAATAGGTTATATTCAACTCTAACGGATCATAATTGGTATCAATAAGTTATATTCACTTCTAACACGTTATAATTGCTATAATAGGTTCTATTGCAATGTAACGGGTCATAATTGCTATAAATGGGTTATATTTAATTCTAATAAGTCGTAATTGGTATGAATGGTTCGTATACACTTCTAACATGTCATAATTGCTATTTATGAGTTATATTCACTTCTAACGGGTCATAATTGCTATAAGTGGGTTATATTTACTTCTAATGAGTCATAATTGGTATGAATGGGTTGTTTTCACTTCTTACGGGTCTTAATTGCTATAAATGGGTTATATTCACTTCTAACAGGTTATAATTGCTATAAATGGTTTATATTCACTTCTAACGGGTTATAATTGCTGTGAATGGGTAATATTGCAATCTAACAGGTCATAATCGCTATGAATGGTTATATACACTTCTAAAGGGTCATAATTGGTATGAATGGGTGGTATCCACTTCTAAAGGGTCATAACTACTATAAATTGGTTATATTCACTTCTAACGATTTATAACTGCTATTTATGGGTTATATTGCAATCTAACGGGTCATAATTGCTATGAATGGGCTATATTCACTTCTAACGGGTCATAATTACCATTTATGTGCTATATTCACTTCTAACTGGTTAGAATTGCTATAAATGGGTTATATTTATTTCTGATAACTCATAATTGGTATGAATGGGATGTATTCATTTCTAACGGGTCATAATTGCTATGAATGAGTTAAATTCACTTCTAAATGGTCATAGTTGCTATAAATGGGTTATATTCACTTCTAAAGGGTTATAATTACTCTAAATTTTTTATATTCACTTCTAACGAGTCGTAATTGCTATTTATGGGTTATATTGCAATCTAACGGGTCATAATTGCTATGAATGGGTTCTATTGCAATCTAACGGGTCATAATTGCTATAAATGGGTTATATTTACTTCTAATAACTCATAATTGGTATGAATGGGTCGTATTCATTTCTAACGGGTCATAATTACTATGAATGGGTTATATTCACTTCTAAAGGGTCATAGTTGCTATAAAAGCGTTATATTCACTTCTAAAGGGTTATAATTACTATAAATTGGTTATATTCAATTCTAACGAGTCATAATTGCTATTTATGGGTTATATTGCAATCTAACGTGTCATAATTGCTATGAATGAGTTATATTCGCTTCTAACGGGTCATAATTCTATTTATGGGTTATATTCACTTCTAACGGGTTAGAATGGCTATAAATGGGTTATATTTAATTCTAATAACTCATAATTGGTATGAATGGATCGTATTCATTTCTAACGGGTCATAGTTGTTATTTATGAGCTATATTCACTTCTAACGGGTCATTATTGCTATAAATGGGTTATATTTACTTCTAATGAGTCATAATTGGTATGAATGGGTTGTTTTCACTTCTTACGGGTCTTAATTGCTATAAATGAGTTATATTCACTTCTAACAGGTCATAATTGCTATAAATGATTTATATTTACTTCTAACGGGTAATAATTGCTGTGAATGGGTAATAATTGCTGTGAATGGGTAATAATGCAATCTAACGGGTCATAATTGCTATGAATGGTTATATACACTTCTAAAGGGTCATAATTGGTATGAATGGGTGGTATCCACTTCTAAAGGGTCATAACTACTATAAATTGGTTATATTCACTTCTAACGATTCATAACTGCTATTTATGGGTTATATTGCAATCTAACGGGTCATAATTGCTATGAATGGGCTATATTCAATTCTAACGGGTCATAATTGCCATTTATGTGCTATATTCACTTCTAACTGGTTAGAATTGCTATAAATGGGTTATATTTATTTCTGATAACTCATAATTGGTATGAATGGGATGTATTCATTTCTAACGGGTTTATAATTGCTATGAATGGGTTAAATTCACTTCTAAATGGTCATAGTTGCTATAAATGGGTTATATTCACTTCTAAAGGGTTATAATTACTCTAAATTTTTTATATTCACTTCTAACGAGTCATAATTGCTATTTATGGGTTATATTGCAATCTAACGGGTCATAATTGCTATGAATGGGTTCTATTGCAATCTAACGGGTCATAATTGCTATAAATGGGTTATATTTACTTCTAATAACTCATAATTGGTATGAATGGGTCGTATTCATTTCTAACGGGTCATAATTACTATGAATGGGTTATATTCACTTCTAAAGGGTCATAGTTGCTATAAAAGCGTTATATTCACTTCTAAAGGGTTATAATTACTATAAATTGGTTATATTCAATTGTAACGAGTCATAATTGCTATTTATGGGTTATATTGCAATCTAACGTGTCATAATTGCTATGAATGAGTTATATTCACTTCTAACGGGTCATAATTCTATTTATGGGTTATATTCACTTCTAACGGGTTAGAATGGCTATAAATGGGTTATATTTAATTCTAATAACTCATAATTGGTATGAATGGATCGTATTCATTTCTAACGGGTCATAATTGTTATTTATGAGCTATATTCACTTCTAACGGGTCATTATTGCTATAAATGGGTTATATTTACTTCTAATGAGTCATAATTGGTATGAATTAGTTGTTTTCACTTCTCACGGGTCATATTGCTATAAATGGGTTATATTCACTTCTAACGGGTCATAATTGCTATTTATGAGTTATATTCACTTCTAACGGGTCATAATTGCTATTTATGAGTTATATTCACTTCTAACGGGTCATAATTGCTATTTATGGTTCATATTTACTTCTAACGGGTTATAATTGCTATAAATAGGTCTTATTCATTTCTAACGGGTCATAATTGCTATTTATGAGTTATATTTACTTTTATCGGGTCATAATTGTAATTTATGAGATATATTTACTTCTAACGGGTCATAATTGCTATTTATGGGTTATATTTACTTCTAACGGGTCATAATTGCTATTTATGGGTTATATTTACTTCTAACGGGTCATAATTGCTATAAATGGGTCGTATTCACTTCTTACGGGTTATAATTGCTATCAATGGGTCGTATTCATTTCTAACGGGTCATAATTGCTATTTATCAATAGGTTCTATTGCAATGTAACGGGTCATAGTTGCTATAAATGGGTTATATTCACTTCTAAAAGGTTGTAATTACTCTAAATTTTTTATATTCACTTCTAACGAGTCATAATTGCTATTTATGGGTTATATTGCAATCTAACGGGTCATAATTGCTATGAATGGGCTATATTGACTTCTAACGGGTCATAATTGCCAATTATGGGCTATATTCACTTCTAACGGGTTAGAATTGCTATAAATGGGTTATATTTAATTCTAATAACTAATAATAGATATGAATGGGTCGTATACATTTCTAACGGGTCATAATTGCTATGAAAGGGTTAAATTCACTTCTAAAGGGTCATAGTTGCTATAAAAGCGTTATATTCACTTCTAAAGGGTTATAATTACTATAAATTGGTTATATTCACTTCTAACGAGTCATAATTGCTATTTATGGGTTATATTGCAACCTAACGTGTCATAATTGCTATGAATGAGTTATATTCACTTCTGACGGGTCATAATTCTATTTATGGGTTATATTCACTTGTAACGGGTTAGAATGGCTATAAATGGGTTATATTTAATTCTAATAACTCATAATTGGTATGAATGGATCGTATTCATTTCTAACGGGTCATAATTGTTATTTATGAGCTATATTCACTTCTAACGGGTCATTATTGCTATAAATGGGTTATATTTACTTCTAATGAGTCATAATTGGTATGAATTAGTTGTTTTCACTTCTCACGGGTCATATTGCTATAAATGGGTTATATTCACTTCTAACGGGTCATAATTGCTATTTATGAGTTATATTCACTTCTAACGGGTCATAATTGCTATTTATGAGTTATATTCACTTCTAACGGGTCATAATTGCTATTTATGGTTCATATTTACTTCTAACGGGTTATAATTGCTATAAATAGGTCTTATTCATTTCTAACGGGTCATAATTGCTATTTATGAGTTATATTCACTTCTAACGGGTCATAATTGCTATAAATGGGTTATATTCAGTTCTAACGGGTCATAATTGCTATTTATGAGTTATATTTACTTTTATCGGGTCGTAATTGTAATTTATGAGATATATTTACTTCTAACGGGTCATAATTGCTATTTATCGGTTATATTTACTTCTAACGGGTCATAATTGCTATTTATGGGTTATATTTACTTCTAACGGGTCATAATTGCTATAAATGGGTCGTATTCACTTCTTACGGGTTATAATTGCTATCAATGGGTCGTATTCATTTCTAACGGGTCATAATTGCTATTTATGAGTTATATTCACTTCTAACGGGTATTAATTGCTCTTTATGGGTTATATTCACTTCTAACGCGTCAAAATTGCTATTTATGGGTTATATTCACTTCTAACGGTTTAGAATTGCTATAAATGGGTTATATTCACTTTTAACGGGTCATAATTGCTATAAAAGAGTGATATTTATTTCGAACTGGTCATAATTGCTATTTATAGGTTATATTCAATTCCAACGGGTCATAATTGCTATAAATGGGTTATATTCACTTCTAATGGGACATAATTGCTATGTATGGGTAATATTCACTTCTAACTGGTCATAATAGCTATTTATGGGTTATATTCACTTCTAACGGGACATAATTGCTACTTATGGGTTATATTCACTTTTAACGGGTCATAATAAATAGGTTATATTCAATTCTAACGGATCATAATTGGTATCAATAAGTTATATTCACTTCTAACACGTTATAATTGCTATGAATAGGTTCTATTGCAATGTAACGGGTCATAATTGCTATAAATGGGTTATATTTAATTCGAATAAGTCGTAATTGGTATGAATGGTTCGTATTCACTTCTAACATGTCATAATTGCTATTTATGAGTTATATTCACTTATAACGGGTCATAATTGCTATAAGTGGGTTATATTTACTTCTAATGAGTCATAATTGGTATGAATGGGTTGTTTTCACTTCTTACGGGTCTTAATTGCTATAAATGGGTTATATTTACTTCTAATGAGTCATAATTGGTATGAATGGGTTGTTTTCACTTCTTACGGGTCTTAATTGCTATAAATGGGTTATATTCACTTCTAACACGTTATAATTGCTATAAATTGTTTATATTCACTACTAACGGGTTATAATTGCTGTGAATGGGTAATATTGCAATCTAACGGGTCATAATTGATATGAATGGTTATATACACTTCTAAAGGGTCATAATTGGTATGAATGGGTGGTATTCACTTCTAAAGGGTCCTAACTACTATAAATTGCTTATATTCACTTCTAATGATTCATAACTGCTATTTATGGGTTATATTGCAATCTAACGGGTCATAATTGCTATGAATGGGCTATATTCACTTCTAACGGGTCATAATTGCCATTTATGTGCTATGTTCACTTCTAACTGTTAGAATTGCTATAAATGGGTTATATTTATTTCTAATAACTCATAATTTGTATGAATGGGATGTATTCATTTCTAACGGGTCATAATTGCTATGAATGAGTTAAATTCACTTCTAAATGGTCATAGTTGCTATAAATGGGTTATATTCACTTCTAAAGAGTTATGATTACTCTAAATTTTTTATATTCACTTCTAACGAGTCATAATTGCAATTTATGGGTTATATTGCAATCTAACGGGTCATAATTGCTATGAATGGGTTCTATTGCAATCTAACGGGTCATAATTGCTATAAATGGGTTATATTTACTTCTAATAACTCATAATTGGTATGAATGGGTCGTATTCATTTCTAACGGGTCAAAATTACTATGAATGGGTTATATTCACTTCTAAAGGGTCATAGTTGCTATAAAAGCGTTATATTCACTTCTAAAGGGTTATAATTACTATAAATTGGTTATATTCAATTCTAACGAGTCATAATTGCTATTTATGGGTTATATTGCAATCTAACGTGTCATAATTGCTATGAATGAGTTATATTCACTTCTAACGGGTCATAATTCTATTTATGGGTTATATTCACTTCTAACGGGTTAGAATTGCTATAAATGGCTTATATTTAATTCTAATAACTCATAATTGGTATGAATGGGTTGTTTTCACTTCTTACGGGTCTTAATTGCTATAAATGGGTTATATTCACTTCTAACAGGTTATAATTGCTATAAATGGTTTATATTCACTTCTAACGGGTTATAATTGCTGTGAATGGGTAATATTGCAATCTAACGGGTCATAATTGATATGAATGGTTATATACACTTCTAAAGGGTCATAATTGGTATGAATGGGTGGTATTCACTTCTAAAGGGTCATAACTACTATAAATTGCTTATATTCACTTCTAACGATTCATAACTGCTATTTATGGGTTATATTGCAATCTAACGGGTCATAATTGCTATGAATGGGCTATATTCACTTCTAACGTGTCATAATTGCCATTTATATGCTATATTCACTTCTAACTGGTTAGAATTGCTATAAATGGGTTATATTTATTTCTGATAACTCATAATTGGTATGAATGAGATGTATTCATTTCTAACGGGTCATAATTGCTATGAATGGGTTAAATTCACTTCTAAATGGTCATAGTTGATATAAATGGGTTATATTCACTTCTAAAGGGTTATAATTACTATAAATTGGTTATATTCACTTCTAACGAGTCATAATTGCTATTTATGGGTTATATTGCAACCTAACGTGTCATAATTGCTATGAATGAGTTATATTCACTTCTAACGGGTCATAATTCTATTTATGGGTTATATTCACTTCTAACTGGTTAGAATGGCTATAAATGGGTTATATTTAATTCTAATAACTCATAATTGGTATGAATGGATCGTATTCATTTCTAACGGGTCATAGTTGTTATTTATGAGCTATATTCACTTCTAACGGGTCATTATTGCTATAAATGGGTTATATTTACTTCTAATGAGTCATAATTGGTATGAATGGGTTGTTTTCACTTCTTACGGGTCTTAATTGCTATAAATGAGTTATATTCACTTCTAACAGGTCATAATTGCTATAAATGATTTATATTTACTTCTAACGGGTAATAATTGCTGTGAATGGGTAATAATTGCTGTGAATGGGTAATAATGCAATCTAACGGGTCATAATTGCTATGAATGGTTATATACACTTCTAAAGGGTCATAATTGGTATGAATGGGTGGTATCCACTTCTAAAGGGTCATAACTACTATAAATTGGTTATATTCACTTCTAACGATTCATAACTGCTATTTATGGGTTATATTGCAATCTAACGGGTCATAATTGCTATGAATGGGCTATATTCAATTCTAACGGGTCATAATTGCCATTTATGTGCTATATTCACTTCTAACTGGTTAGAATTGCTATAAATGGGTTATATTTATTTCTGATAACTCATAATTGGTATGAATGGGATGTATTCATTTCTAACGGGTTTATAATTGCTATGAATGGGTTAAATTCACTTCTAAATGGTCATAGTTGCTATAAATGGGTTATATTCACTTCTAAAGGGTTATAATTACTCTAAATTTTTTATATTCACTTCTAACGAGTCATAATTGCTATTTATGGGTTATATTGCAATCTAACGGGTCATAATTGCTATGAATGGGTTCTATTGCAATCTAACGGGTCATAATTGCTATAAATGGGTTATATTTACTTCTAATAACTCATAATTGGTATGAATGGGTCGTATTCATTTCTAACGGGTCATAATTACTATGAATGGGTTATATTCACTTCTAAAGGGTCATAGTTGCTATAAAAGCGTTATATTCACTTCTAAAGGGTTATAATTACTATAAATTGGTTATATTCAATTGTAACGAGTCATAATTGCTATTTATGGGTTATATTGCAATCTAACGTGTCATAATTGCTATGAATGAGTTATATTCACTTCTAACGGGTCATAATTCTATTTATGGGTTATATTCACTTCTAACGGGTTAGAATGGCTATAAATGGGTTATATTTAATTCTAATAACTCATAATTGGTATGAATGGATCGTATTCATTTCTAACAGGTCATAATTGTTATTTATGAGCTATATTCACTTCTAACGGGTCATTATTGCTATAAATGGGTTATATTTACTTCTAATGAGTCATAATTGGTATGAATTAGTTGTTTTCACTTCTCACGGGTCATATTGCTATAAATGGGTTATATTCACTTCTAACGGGTCATAATTGCTATTTATGAGTTATATTCACTTCTAACGGGTCATAATTGCTATTTATGAGTTATATTCACTTCTAACGGGTCATAATTGCTATTTATGGTTCATATTTACTTCTAACGGGTTATAATTGCTATAAATAGGTCTTATTCATTTCTAACGGGTCATAATTGCTATTTATGAGTTATATTTACTTTTATCGGGTCATAATTGTAATTTATGAGATATATTTACTTCTAACGGGTCATAATTGCTATTTATGGGTTATATTTACTTCTAACGGGTCATAATTGCTATTTATGGGTTATATTTACTTCTAACGGGTCATAATTGCTATAAATGGGTCGTATTCACTTCTTACGGGTTATAATTGCTATCAATGGGTCGTATTCATTTCTAACGGGTCATAATTGCTATTTATCAATAGGTTCTATTGCAATGTAACGGGTCATAGTTGCTATAAATGGGTTATATTCACTTCTAAAAGGTTGTAATTACTCTAAATTTTTTATATTCACTTCTAACGAGTCATAATTGCTATTTATGGGTTATATTGCAATCTAACGGGTCATAATTGCTATGAATGGGCTATATTGACTTCTAACGGGTCATAATTGCCAATTATGGGCTATATTCACTTCTAACGGGTTAGAATTGCTATAAATGGGTTATATTTAATTCTAATAACTAATAATAGATATGAATGGGTCGTATACATTTCTAACGGGTCATAATTGCTATGAAAGGGTTAAATTCACTTCTAAAGGGTCATAGTTGCTATAAAAGCGTTATATTCACTTCTAAAGGGTTATAATTACTATAAATTGGTTATATTCACTTCTAACGAGTCATAATTGCTATTTATGGGTTATATTGCAACCTAACGTGTCATAATTGCTATGAATGAGTTATATTCACTTCTGACGGGTCATAATTCTATTTATGGGTTATATTCACTTGTAACGGGTTAGAATGGCTATAAATGGGTTATATTTAATTCTAATAACTCATAATTGGTATGAATGGATCGTATTCATTTCTAACGGGTCATAATTGTTATTTATGAGCTATATTCACTTCTAACGGGTCATTATTGCTATAAATGGGTTATATTTACTTCTAATGAGTCATAATTGGTATGAATTAGTTGTTTTCACTTCTCACGGGTCATATTGCTATAAATGGGTTATATTCACTTCTAACGGGTCATAATTGCTATTTATGAGTTATATTCACTTCTAACGGGTCATAATTGCTATTTATGAGTTATATTCACTTCTAACGGGTCATAATTGCTATTTATGGTTCATATTTACTTCTAACGGGTTATAATTGCTATAAATAGGTCTTATTCATTTCTAACGGGTCATAATTGCTATTTATGAGTTATATTCACTTCTAACGGGTCATAATTGCTATAAATGGGTTATATTCAGTTCTAACGGGTCATAATTGCTATTTATGAGTTATATTTACTTTTATCGGGTCGTAATTGTAATTTATGAGATATATTTACTTCTAACGGGTCATAATTGCTATTTATCGGTTATATTTACTTCTAACGGGTCATAATTGCTATTTATGGGTTATATTTACTTCTAACGGGTCATAATTGCTATAAATGGGTCGTATTCACTTCTTACGGGTTATAATTGCTATCAATGGGTCGTATTCATTTCTAACGGGTCATAATTGCTATTTATGAGTTATATTCACTTCTAACGGGTATTAATTGCTCTTTATGGGTTATATTCACTTCTAACGCGTCAAAATTGCTATTTATGGGTTATATTCACTTCTAACGGTTTAGAATTGCTATAAATGGGTTATATTCACTTTTAACGGGTCATAATTGCTATAAAAGAGTGATATTTATTTCGAACTGGTCATAATTGCTATTTATAGGTTATATTCAATTCCAACGGGTCATAATTGCTATAAATGGGTTATATTCACTTCTAAAGGGACATAATTGCTATGTATGGGTAATATTCACTTCTAACTGGTCATAATAGCTATTTATGGGTTATATTCACTTCTAACGGGACATAATTGCTACTTATGGGTTATATTCACTTTTAACGGGTCATAATAAATAGGTTATATTCAATTCTAACGGATCATAATTGGTATCAATAAGTTATATTCACTTCTAACACGTTATAATTGCTATGAATAGGTTCTATTGCAATGTAACGGGTCATAATTGCTATAAATGGGTTATATTTAATTCGAATAAGTCGTAATTGGTATGAATGGTTCGTATTCACTTCTAACATGTCATAATTGCTATTTATGAGTTATATTCACTTATAACGGGTCATAATTGCTATAAGTGGGTTATATTTACTTCTAATGAGTCATAATTGGTATGAATGGGTTGTTTTCACTTCTTACGGGTCTTAATTGCTATAAATGGGTTATATTTACTTCTAATGAGTCATAATTGGTATGAATGGGTTGTTTTCACTTCTTACGGGTCTTAATTGCTATAAATGGGTTATATTCACTTCTAACACGTTATAATTGCTATAAATTGTTTATATTCACTACTAACGGGTTATAATTGCTGTGAATGGGTAATATTGCAATCTAACGGGTCATAATTGATATGAATGGTTATATACACTTCTAAAGGGTCATAATTGGTATGAATGGGTGGTATTCACTTCTAAAGGGTCCTAACTACTATAAATTGCTTATATTCACTTCTAATGATTCATAACTGCTATTTATGGGTTATATTGCAATCTAACGGGTCATAATTGCTATGAATGGGCTATATTCACTTCTAACGGGTCATAATTGCCATTTATGTGCTATGTTCACTTCTAACTGTTAGAATTGCTATAAATGGGTTATATTTATTTCTAATAACTCATAATTTGTATGAATGGGATGTATTCATTTCTAACGGGTCATAATTGCTATGAATGAGTTAAATTCACTTCTAAATGGTCATAGTTGCTATAAATGGGTTATATTCACTTCTAAAGAGTTATGATTACTCTAAATTTTTTATATTCACTTCTAACGAGTCATAATTGCAATTTATGGGTTATATTGCAATCTAACGGGTCATAATTGCTATGAATGGGTTCTATTGCAATCTAACGGGTCATAATTGCTATAAATGGGTTATATTTACTTCTAATAACTCATAATTGGTATGAATGGGTCGTATTCATTTCTAACGGGTCAAAATTACTATGAATGGGTTATATTCACTTCTAAAGGGTCATAGTTGCTATAAAAGCGTTATATTCACTTCTAAAGGGTTATAATTACTATAAATTGGTTATATTCAATTCTAACGAGTCATAATTGCTATTTATGGGTTATATTGCAATCTAACGTGTCATAATTGCTATGAATGAGTTATATTCACTTCTAACGGGTCATAATTCTATTTATGGGTTATATTCACTTCTAACGGGTTAGAATTGCTATAAATGGCTTATATTTAATTCTAATAACTCATAATTGGTATGAATGGGTTGTTTTCACTTCTTACGGGTCTTAATTGCTATAAATGGGTTATATTCACTTCTAACAGGTTATAATTGCTATAAATGGTTTATATTCACTTCTAACGGGTTATAATTGCTGTGAATGGGTAATATTGCAATCTAACGGGTCATAATTGATATGAATGGTTATATACACTTCTAAAGGGTCATAATTGGTATGAATGGGTGGTATTCACTTCTAAAGGGTCATAACTACTATAAATTGCTTATATTCACTTCTAACGATTCATAACTGCTATTTATGGGTTATATTGCAATCTAACGGGTCATAATTGCTATGAATGGGCTATATTCACTTCTAACGGGTCATAATTGCCAATTATGTGCTATATTCACTTCTAACTGGTTAGAATTGCTATAAATGGGTTATATTTATTTCTGATAACTCATAATTGGTATGAATGGGATGTATTCATTTCTAACGGGTCATAATTGCTATGAATGAGTTAAATTCACTTCTAAATGGTCATAGTTGCTATAAATGGGTTAAATTCACTTCTAAAGGGTTGTAATTACTCTAAATTTTTTATATTCACTTCTAACGAGTCATAATTGCTATTTATGGGTTATATTGCAATCTAACGGGTCATAATTGCTATGAATGGGCTATATTGACTTCTAACGGGTCATAATTGCCATTTATGGGCTATATTCACTTCTAACGGGTTAGAATTGCTATAAATGGGTTATATTTAATTCTAATAACTAATAATAGATATGAATGGGTCATATACATTTCTAACGGGTCATAATTGCTATGAATGGGTTAAATTCACTTCTAAAGGGTCATAGTTGCTATAAAAGCGTTATATTCACTTCTAAAGGGTTATAATTACTATAAATTGGTTATATTCACTTCTAACGAGTCATAATTGCTATTTATGGGTTATATTGCAACCTAACGTGTCATAATTGCTATGAATCAGTTATATTCACTTCTGACGGGTCATAATTCTATTTATGGGTTATATTCACTTCTAACGGGTTAGAATGGCTATAAATGGGTTATATTTAATTCTAATAACTCATAATTGGTATGAATGGATCGTATTCATTTCTAACGGGTCATAATTGTTATTTATGAGCTATATTCACTTCTAACGGGTCATTATTGCTATAAATGGGTTATATTTACTTCTAATGAGTCATAATTGGTATGAATTAGTTGTTTTCACTTCTCACGGGTCATATTGCTATAAATGTGTTATATTCACTTCTAACGGGTCATAATTGCTATTTATGGTTTATATTTACTTCTAACGGGTCATATATACTATAAATGGGTTATATTCACTTCTAACGGGTCATAATTGCTATTTATGAGTTATATTTACTTTTATAGGGTCATAATTGCAATTTATGAGTTATATTTACTTCTAACGGGTCATAATTGCTATTTATGGGTTATATTTACTTCTAACGGGTGATAATTGCTATTTATGGGTTAAATTTACTTCTAACGGGTCATAATTGCTATAAATGGGTTGTATTCACTTCTAACGGGCCATAATTGCTATAAATGGTTTATATTCACTTCTAACGGGTCGTAATGAATAGGTTATATTGAATTCTAACGGATCATAATTGGTATCAATGAGTTATATTCATTTCTAACGGGTTATAATTGCTATGAATAGGTTCTATTGCAATGTAACGGGTCATAATTGCTATAAATGGGTTATATTTACTTCTAAAAAGTCATAATTACTATGAATGGGTCGTATTCACTTCTAACGGGTCATAATTGCTATTTATGAGTTATATTCACATATAACGGGTCATAATTGCTATATATGAGTTATATTTACTTCTAATGAGTCATAATTGGTATGAATGGGTTGTTTTCACTTCTTACGGGTGATAATTGCTTTAAATGGGTTATATTCACTTCTAACAGGTCATTATTGCTATAAATGGTTTATATTCACTTCTAACGGGTTATAATTGCTGTGAATGGGTAATATTGCAATCTAATGGTTTTGAATTGCTATAAATGGGTTATATTCACTTGTAACGGGTCATAATTGCTATTTATGGGCTATATTCACTTCTAACTGGTTATAATTACTATAAATTGGTTATATTCACTTCTAACGATTCATAACTGCTATTTATGGGTTATACTGCATTTTAACGGGTCATAATTGCTATGAATAGGTTAAATTCACTTCTAACGGGTTATAATTGCTATCAATGGGTCGTATTCATTTCTAACGGTTCTTAATTGCTCTTTATGAGTTATATTCACTTCTAACGGGTCTTAATTGCTCTTTATGGGTTATATTCACTTCTAACGGGTCAAAATTGCTATTTATGGGTTATATTAACTTCTAACGGTTTAGAATTGCTATAAATGGGTTATATTCACTTTTGACGGGTCATAATTGCTATAAACGAGTTATATTTATTTTGAACGGGTCATAATTGTTATTTATGAGTTATATTCACTTCTAACGGGTCATAATTGCTATAAATGGGTTATATTCAGTTCTAACGGGTCATAATTGCTATTTATGAGTTATATTTACTTTTATCGGGTCATAATTGTAATTTATGAGATATATTTACTTCTAACGGGTCATAATTGCTATTTATGGGTTATATTTACTTCTAACGGGTCATAATTGCTATTTATGGGTTATATTTACTTCTAACGGGTCATAATTGCTATAAATGGGTCGTATTCACTTCTTACGGGTTATAATTGCTATCAATGGGTCGTATTCATTTCTAACGGGTCATAATTGCTATTTATGAGTTATATTCACTTCTAACGGGTATTAATTGCTCTTTATGGGTTATATTCACTTCTAACGCGTCAAAATTGCTATTTATGGGTTATATTCACTTCTAACGGTTTAGAATTGCTATAAATGGGTTATATTCACTTTTAACGGGTCATAATTGCTATAAAAGAGTTATATTTATTTCGAACTGGTCATAATTGCTATTTATAGGTTATATTCAATTCCAACGGGTCATAATTGCTATAAATGGGTTATATTCACTTCTAATGGGACATAATTGCTATGTATGGGTAATATTCACTTCTAACTGGTCATAATAGCTATTTATGGGTTATATTCACTTCTAACGGGACATAATTGCTACTTATGGGTTATATTCACTTTTAACGGGTCATAATAAATAGGTTATATTCAATTCTAACGGATCATAATTGGTATCAATAAGTTATATTCACTTCTAACACGTTATAATTGCTATGAATAGGTTCTATTGCAATGTAACGGGTCATAATTGCTATAAATGGGTTATATTTAATTCTAATAAGTCGTAATTGGTATGAATGGTTCGTATTCACTTCTAACATGTCATAATTGCTATTTATGAGTTATATTCACTTATAACGGGTCATAATTGCTATAAGTGGGTTATATTTACTTCTAATGAGTCATAATTGGTATGAATGGGTTGTTTTCACTTCTTACGGGTCTTAATTGCTATAAATGGGTTATATTCACTTCTAACAGGTTATAATTGCTATAAATGGTTTATATTCACTTCTAACGGGTTATAATTGCTGTGAATGGGTAATATTGCAATCTAACGGGTCATAATTGATATGAATGGTTATATACACTTCTAAAGGGTCATAATTGGTATGAATGGGTGGTATTCACTTCTAAAGGGTCATAACTACTATAAATTGCTTATATTCACTTCTAACGATTCATAACTGCTATTTATGGGTTATATTGCAATCTAACGGGTCATAATTGCTATGAATGGGCTATATTCACTTCTAACGGGTCATAATTGCCATTTATGTGCTATATTCACTTATAACTGGTTAG
Organism: Dittrichia graveolens; assembly: GCA_038502395.1. Lineage (NCBI taxonomy): Eukaryota > Viridiplantae > Streptophyta > Magnoliopsida > Asterales > Asteraceae > Dittrichia > Dittrichia graveolens. Next base: position 100,295 of record JARJIL010000020.1, read on the forward strand.
AATTTTTATAAATGGGTTATATTTATTTCTGATAACTCATAATTGGTATGAATGGGATGTATTCATTTCTAACGGGTCATAATTGCTACGAATGAGTTAAATTCACTTCTATATGGTCATAGTTGCTATAAATGGGTTATATTCACTTCTAAAGGGTTATAATTACTCTAAATTTTTTATATTCACTTCTAACGAGTCATAATTGCAATTTATGGGTTATATTGCAATCTAACGGGTCATAATTGCTATGAATGGGTTATATTGCAATCTAACGGGTCATAATTGCTATAAATGGGTTATATTTACTTCTAATAACTCATAATTGGTATGAATGGGTCGTATTCATTTCTAACGGGTCATAATTACTATGAATGGGTTATATTCACTTCTAAAGGGTCATAGTTGCTATAAAAGCGTTATATTCACTTCTAAAGGGTTATAACTACTATAAATTGGTTATATTCAATTCTAACGAGTCATGATTGCTATTTATGGGTTATATTGCAATCTAACGTGTCATAATTGCTATGAATGAGTTATATTCACTTCTAACGGGTCATAATTCTATTTATGGGTTATATTCACTTCTAACGGGTTAGAATTGCTATAAATGGCTTATATTTAATTCTAATAACTCATAATTGGTATGAATGGATCGTATTCATTTCTAACGGGTCATAATTGATATTTATGAGCTATATTCACTTCTAACGGGTCATTATTGCTATAAATGGGTTATATTTACTTCTAATGAGTCATAATTGGTATGAATTAGTTGTTTTCACTTCTCACGGGTCATATTGCTATAAATGGGTTATATTCACTTCTAACGGGTCATAATTGCTATTTATGAGTTATATTCACTTATAACGGGTCATAATTGCTATGAATAGGTTCTATTGCAATGTAACGGGTCATAGTTGCTATAAATGGGTTATATTCACTTCTAAAGGGTTGTAATTACTCTAAATTTTTTATATTCACTTCTAACGAGTCATAATTGCTATTTATGGGTTATATTGCAATCTAACGGGTCATAATTGCTATGAATGGGCCATATTGACTTCTAACGGGTCATAATTGCCATTTATGGGCTATATTCACTTCTAACGGGTTAGAATTGCTATAAATGGGTTATATTTAATTCTAATAACTAATAATAGATATGAATGGGTCGTATACATTTCTAACGGGTCATAATTGCTATGAATGGGTTAAATTCACTTCTAAAGGGTCATAGTTGCTATAAAAGCGTTATATTCACTTCTAAAGGGTTATAATTACTATAAATTGGTTATATTCACTTCTAACGAGTCATAATTGCTATTTATGGGTTATATTGCAACCTAACGTGTCATAATTGCTATGAATGAGTTATATTCACTTCTGACGGGTCATAATTCTATTTATGGGTTATATTCACTTGTAACGGGTTAGAATGGCTATAAATGGGTTATATTTAATTCTAATAACTCATAATTGGTATGAATGGATCGTATTCATTTCTAACGGGTCATAATTGTTATTTATGAGCTATATTCACTTCTAACGGGTCATTATTGCTATAAATGGGTTATATTTACTTCTAATGAGTCATAATTGGTATGAATTAGTTGTTTTCACTTCTCACGGGTCATATTGCTATAAATGGGTTATATTCACTTCTAACGGGTCATAATTGCTATTTATGAGTTATATTCACTTCTAACGGGTCATAATTGCAATTTATAAGTTATATTCACTTCTAACGGGTCATAATTGCTATTTATGGTTCATATTTACTTCTAACGGGTTATAATTGCTATAAATAGGTCTTATTCATTTCTAACGGGTCATAATTGCTATTTATGAGTTATATTCACTTCTAACGGGTCATAATTGCTATAAATGGGTTATATTCAGTTCTAACGGGTCATAATTGCTATTTATGAGTTATATTAATTTTATCGGGTCATAATTGTAATTTATGAGATATATTTACTTCTAACGGGTCATAATTGCTATTTATGGGTTATATTTACTTCTAACGGGTCATAATTGCTATTTATGGGTTATATTTACTTCTAACGGGTCATAATTGCTATAAATGGGTCGTATTCACTTCTAACGGGTCATAATTGCTATTTATGGTTCATATTTACTTCTAACGGGTTATAATTGCTATAAATAGGTCATATTCATTTCTAACGGGTCATAATTGCTATTTATGAGTTATATTCACTTCTAACGGGTCATAATTGCTATTTATGGGTTATATTCACTTCTAACGGTTTAGAATTGCTATAAATGGGTTATATTCACTTTTAACGGTTCATAATTGCTATAAAAGAGTTATATTTATTTCGAACGGGTAATAATTGCTATTTATAGGTTATATTCAATTCCAACGGGTCATAATTGCTATAAATGGGTTATATTCACTTCTAATGGGACATAATTGCTGTGTATGGGTAATATTCACTTCTAACTTGTCATAATAGCTATTTATGGGTTATATTCACTTCTAACGGGACATAATTGCTACTTATGGGTTATATTCACTTTTAACGGGTCATAATAAATAGGTTATATTCAACTCTAACGGATCATAATTGGTATCAATAAGTTATATTCACTTCTAACACGTTATAATTGCTATGAATAGGTTCTATTGCAATGTAACGGGTCATAATTGCTATAAATGGGTTATATTTAATTCGAATAAGTCGTAATTGGTATGAATGGTTCGTATTCACTTCTAACATGTCATAATTGCTATTTATGAGTTATATTCACTTATAACGGGTCATAATTGCTATAAGTGGGTTATATTTACTTCTAATGAGTCATAATTGGTATGAATGGGTTGTTTTCACTTCTTACGGGTCTTAATTGCTATAAATGGGTTATATTTACTTCTAATGAGTCATAATTGGTATGAATGGGTTGTTTTCACTTCTTACGGGTCTTAATTGCTATAAATGGGTTATATTCACTTCTAACAGGTTATAATTGCTATAAATGGTTTATATTCACTTCTAACGGGTTATAATTGCTGTGAATGGGTAATATTGCAATCTAACGGGTCATAATTGATATGAATGGTTATATACACTTCTAAAGGGTCATAATTGGTATGAATGGGTGGTATTCACTTCTAAAGGGTCATAACTACTATAAATTGCTTATATTCACTTCTAACGATTCATAACTGCTATTTATGGGTTATATTGCAATCTAACGGGTCATAATTGCTATGAATGGGCTATATTCACTTCTAACGGGTCATAATTGCCATTTATGTGCTATATTCACTTCTAACTGGTTAGAATTGCTATAAATGGGTTATATTTATTTCTGATAACTCATAATTTGTATGAATGGGATGTATTCATTTCTAACGGGTCATAATTGCTATGAATGAGTTAAATTCACTTCTAAATGGTCATAGTTGCTATAAATGGGTTATATTCACTTCTAAAGAGTTATGATTACTCTAAATTTTTTATATTCACTTCTAACGAGTCATAATTGCAATTTATGGGTTATATTGCAATCTAACGGGTCATAATTGCTATGAATGGGTTCTATTGCAATCTAACGGGTCATAATTGCTATAAATGGGTTATATTTACTTCTAATAACTCATAATTGGTATGAATGGGTCGTATTCATTTCTAACGGGTCAAAATTACTATGAATGGGTTATATTCACTTCTAAAGGGTCATAGTTGCTATAAAAGCGTTATATTCACTTCTAAAGGGTTATAATTACTATAAATTGGTTATATTCAATTCTAACGAGTCATAATTGCTATTTATGGGTTATATTGCAATCTAACGTGTCATAATTGCTATGAATGAGTTATATTCACTTCTAACGGGTCATAATTCTATTTATGGGTTATATTCACTTCTAACGGGTTAGAATTGCTATAAATGGCTTATATTTAATTCTAATAACTCAGAATTTGTATGAATGGGTTGTTTTCACTTCTTACGGGTCTTAATTGCTATAAATGGGTTATATTCACTTCTAACAGGTTATAATTGCTATAAATGGTTTATATTCACTTCTAACGGGTTATAATTGTTGTGAATGGGTAATATTGCAATCTAACGGGTCATAATTGATATGAATGGTTATATACACTTCTAAAGGGTCATAATTGGTATGAATGGGTGGTATTCACTTCTAAAAGGTCATAACTACTATAAATTGCTTATATTCACTTCTAACGATTCATAACTGCTATTTATGGGTTATATTGCAATCTAACGGGTCATAATTGCTATGAATGGGCTATATTCACTTCTAACGGGTCATAATTGCCAATTATGTGCTATATTCACTTCTAACTGGTTAGAATTGCTATAAATGGGTTATATTTATTTCTGATAACTCATAATTGGTATGAATGAGATGTATTCATTTCTAACGGGTCATAATTGCTATGAATGAGTTAAATTCACTTCTAAATGGTCATAGTTGCTATAAATGGGTTATATTCACTTCTAAAGGGTTGTAATTACTCTAAATTTTTTATATTCACTTCTAACGAGTCATAATTGCTATTTATGGGTTATATTGCAATCTAACGGGTCATAATTGCTATGAATGGGCTATATTGACTTCGAACGGGTCATAATTGTCATTTATGGGCTATATTCACTTCTAACGGGTTAGAATTGCTATAAATGGGTTATATTTAATTCTAATAACTAATAATAGATATGAATGGGTCATATACATTTCTAACGGGTCATAATTGCTATGAATGGGTTAAATTCACTTCTAAAGGGTCATAGTTGCTATAAAAGCGTTATATTCACTTCTAAAGGGTTATAATTACTATAAATTGGTTATATTCACTTCTAACGAGTCATAATTGCTATTTATGGGTTATATTGCAACCTAACGTGTCATAATTGCTATGAATCAGTTATATTCACTTCTGACGGGTCATAATTCTATTTATGGGTTATATTCACTTCTAACGGGTTAGAATGGCTATAAATGGGTTATATTTAATTCTAATAACTCATAATTGGTATGAATGGATCGTATTCATTTCTAACGGGTCATAATTGTTATTTATGAGCTATATTCACTTCTAACGGGTCATTATTGCTATAAATGGGTTATATTTACTTCTAATGAGTCATAATTGGTATGAATTAGTTGTTTTCACTTCTCACGGGTCATATTGCTATAAATGTGTTATATTCACTTCTAACGGGTCATAATTGCTATTTATGGTTTATATTTACTTCTAACGGGTCATATATACTATAAATGGGTTATATTCACTTCTAACGGGTCATAATTGCTATTTATGAGTTATATTTACTTTTATACGGTCATAATTGCAATTTATGAGTTATATTTACTTCTAACGGGTCATAATTGCTATTTATAGGTTATATTTACTTCTAACGGGTGATAATTGCTATTTATGGGTTAAATTTACTTCTAACGGGTCATAATTGCTATAAATGGGTTGTATTCACTTCTAACGGGCCATAATTGCTATAAATGGTTTATATTCACTTCTAACGGGTCGTAATGAATAGGTTATATTGAATTCTAACGGATCATAATTGGTATCAATGAGTTATATTCATTTCTAACGGGTTATAATTGCTATGAATAGGTTCTATTGCAATGTAACGGGTCATAATTGCTATAAATGGGTTATATTTACTTCTAAAAAGTCATAATTACTATGAATGGGTCGTATTCACTTCTAACGGGTCATAATTGCTATTTATGAGTTATATTCACATATAACGGGTCATAATTGATATATATGAGTTATATTTACTTCTAATGAGTCATAATTGGTATGAATGGGTTGTTTTCACTTCTTACGGGTGATAATTGTTTTAAATGGGTTATATTCACTTCTAACAGGTCATTATTGCTATAAATGGTTTATATTCACTTCTAACGGGTTATAATTGCTGTGAATGGGTAATATTGCAATCTAATGGTTTTGAATTGCTATAAATGGGTTATATTCACTTGTAACGGGTCATAATTGCTATTTATGGGCTATATTCACTTCTAACTGGTTATAATTACTATAAATTGGTTATATTCACTTCTAACGATTCATAACTGCTATTTATGGGTTATACTGCATTTTAACGGGTCATAATTGCTATGAATAGGTTAAATTCACTTCTAACGGGTTATAATTGCTATCAATGGGTCGTATTCATTTCTAACGGTTCTTAATTGCTCTTTATGAGTTATATTCACTTCTAACGGGTCTTAATTGCTCTTTATGGGTTATATTCACTTCTAACGGGTCAAAATTGCTATTTATGGGTTATATTCACTTCTAACGGTTTAGAATTGCTATAAATGGGTTATATTCACTTTTGACGGGTCATAATTGCTATAAACGAGTTATATTTATTTTGAACGGGTCATAATTGTTATTTATAGGTTATATTCCCTTCCAACGGGTCATAATTGCTATAAATGGGTTATATTCACTTCTAAGGGGTCATAGTTGCTATTTATGGGTAATATTCACTTCTAACGGGTCATAATAGCTTTTTTTCTGTTATATTCACTTCTAACGGGACATAATTGCTACTTATGAGTTATATTCACTTTTAACGGGTCATAATTGCTATTTATGGTTCATATTTACTTCTAACGGGTTATAATTGCTATAAATAGGTCTTATTCATTTCTAACGGGTCATAATTGCTATTTATGAGTTATATTCACTTCTAACGGGTCATAATTGCTATAAATGGGTTATATTCAGTTCTAACGGGTCATAATTGCTATTTATGAGTTATATTTACTTTTATCGGGTCATAATTGTAATTTATGAGATATATTTACTTCTAACGGGTCATAAGTGCTATTTATGGGTTATATTTACTTCTAACAGGTCATAATTGCTATTTATGGGTTATATTTACTTCTAACGGGTCATAATTGCTATAAATGGGTCGTATTCACTTCTTACGGGTTATAATTGCTATCAACGGGTCATAATTGCTATTTATGAGTTATATTCACTTCTAACGGGTATTAATTGCTCTTTATGGGTTATATTCACTTCTAACGCGTCAAAATTGCTATTTATGGGTTATATTCACTTCTAACGGTTTAGAATTGCTATAAATGGGTTATATTCACTTTTAACGGGTCATAATTGCTATAAAAGAGTTATATTTATTTCGAACTGGTCATAATTGCTATTTATAGGTTATATTCAATTCCAACGGGTCATAATTGCTATAAATGGGTTATATTCACTTCTAATGGGACATAATTGCTATGTATGGGTAATATTCACTTCTAACTGGTCATAATAGCTATTTATGGGTTATATTCACTTCTAACGGGACATAATTGCTACTTATGGGTTATATTCACTTTTAACGGGTCATAATAAATAGGTTATATTTAATTCTAACGGATCATAATTGGCATCAATAAGTTATATTCACTTCTAACACGTTATAATTGCTATGAATAGGTTCTATTGCAATGTAACGGGTCATAATTGCTATAAATGGGTTATATTTAATTCTAATAAGTCGTAATTGGTATGAATGGTTCGTATTTACTTCTAACATGTCATAATTGCTATTTATGAGTTATATTCACTTATAACGGGTCATAATTGCTATAAGTGGTTTATATTTACTTCTAATGAGTCATAATTGGTATGAATGGGTTGTTTTCACTTCTTACGGGTCTTAATTGCTATAAATGGGTTATATTCACTTCTAACAGGTTATAATTGCTATAAATGATTTATATTCACTTCTAACGGGTTATAATTGCTGTGAATGGGTAATATTGCAATCTAACGGGTCATAATTGATATGAATGGTTATATACACTTCTAAAGGGTCATAATTGGTATGAATGGGTGGTATTCACTTCTAAAGGGTCATAACTACAATAAATTGCTTATATTCACTTCTAACGATTCATAACTGCTATTTATGGGTTATATTGCAATCTAACGGGTCATAATTGCTATGAATGGGCTATATTCACTTCTAACGGGTCATAATTGCCATTTATGTGCTATATTCACTTATAACTGGTTAGAATTGCTATAAATGGGTTATATTTATTTCTGATAACTCATAATTGGTATGAATGGGATGTATTCATTTCTAACGGGTCATAATTGCTACGAATGAGTTAAATTCACTTCTAAATGGTCATAGTTGCTATAAATGGGTTATATTCACTTCTAAAGGGTTATAATTACTCTAAATTTTTTATATTCACTTCTAACGAGTCATAATTGCAATTTATGGGTTATATTGCAATCTAACGGGTCATAATTGCTATGAATGGGTTCTATTGCAATCTAACGGGTCATAATTGCTATAAATGGGTTATATTTACTTCTAATAACTCATAATTGGTATGAATGGGTCGTATTCATTTCTAACGGGTCATAATTACTATGAATGGGTTATATTCACTTCTAAAGGGTCATAGTTGCTATAAAAGCGTTATATTCACTTCTAAAGGGTTATAACTACTATAAATTGGTTATATTCAATTCTAACGAGTCATAATTGCTATTTATGGGTTATATTGCAATCTAACGTGTCATAATTGCTATGAATGAGTTATATTCACTTCTAACGGGTCATAATTCTATTTATGGGTTATATTCACTTCTAACGGGTTAGAATTGCTATAAATGGCTTATATTTAATTCTAATAACTCATAATTGGTATGAATGGATCGTATTCATTTCTAACGGGTCATAATTGTTATTTATGAGCTATATTCACTTCTAACGGGTCATTATTGCTATAAATGGGTTATATTTACTTCTAATGAGTCATAATTGGTATGAATTAGTTGTTTTCACTTCACACGGGTCATATTGCTATAAATGGGTTATATTCACTTCTAACGGGTCATAATTGCTATTTATGAGTTATATTCACTTCTAACGGGTCATAATTGCTATGAATAGGTTCTATTGCAATGTAACGGGTCATAGTTGCTATAAATGGGTTATATTCACTTCTAAAGGGTTGTAATTACTCTAAATTTTTTATATTCACTTCTAACGAGTCATAATTGCTATTTATGGGTTATATTGCAATCTAACGGGTCATAATTGCTATGAATGGGCTATATTGACTTCTAACGGGTCATAATTGCCATTTATGGGCTATATTCACTTCTAACGGGTTAGAATTGCTATAAATGGGTTATATTTAATTCTAATAACTAATAATAGATATGAATGGGTCGTATACATTTCTAACGGGTCATAATTGCTATGAATGGGTTAAATTCACTTCTAAAGGGTCATAGTTGCTATAAAAGCGTTATATTCACTTCTAAAGGGTTATAATTACTATAAATTGGTTATATTCACTTCTAACGAGTCATAATTGTTATTTATGGGTTATATTGCAATCTAACGTGTCATAATTGTTATGAATGAGTTATATTCACTTCTGACGGGTCATAATTCTATTTATGGGTTATATTCACTTGTAACGGGTTAGAATGGCTATAAATGGGTTATATTTAATTCTAATAACTCATAATTGGTATGAATGGATCGTATTCATTTCTAACGGGTCATAATTGTTATTTATGAGCTATATTCACTTCTAACGGGTCATTATTGCTATAAATGGGTTATATTTACTTCTAATGAGTCATAATTGGTATGAATTAGTTGTTTTCACTTCTCACGGGTCATATTGCTATAAATGGGTTATATTCACTTCTAACGGGTCATAATAGCTATTTATGAGTTATATTCACTTCTAACGGGTCATAATTGCTATTTATGAGTTATATTCACTTCTAACGGATCATAATTGCTATTTATGGTTCATATTTACTTCTAACGGGTTATAATTGCTATAAATAGGTCTTATTCATTTCTAACGGGTCATAATTGCTATTTATGAGTTATATTCACTTCTAACGGGTCATAATTGCTATAAATGGGTTATATTCAGTTCTAACGGGTCATAATTGCTATTTATGAGTTATATTTACTTTTATCGGGTCATAATTGTAATTTATGAGATATATTTACTTCTAACGGGTCATAATTGCTATTTATGGGTTATATTTACTTCTAACGGGTCATAATTGCTATTTATGGGTTATATTTACTTCTAACGGGTCATAATTGCTATAAATGGGTCGTATTCACTTCTTACGGGTTATAATTGCTATCAATGGGTCGTATTCATTTCTAACGGGTCATAATTGCTATTTATGAGTTATATTCACTTCTAACGGGTATTAATTGCTCTTTATGGGTTATATTCACTTCTAACGCGTCAAAATTGCTATTTATGGGTTATATTCACTTCTAACGGTTTAGAATTGCTATAAATGGGTTATATTCACTTTTAACGGGTCATTATTGCTATAAAAGAGTTATATTTATTCCGAACTGGTCATAATTGCTATTTATAGGTTATATTCAATTCCAACGGGTCATAATTGCTATAAATGGGTTATATTCACTTCTAATGGGACATAATTGCTATGTATGGGTAATATTCACTTCTAACAGGTCATAATAGCTATTTATGGGTTATATTCACTTCTAACGGTACATAATTGCTACTTATGGGTTATATTCACTTTTAACGGGTCATAATAAATAGGTTATATTCAATTCTAACGGATCATAATTGGTATCAATAAGTTATATTCACTTCTAACACGTTATAATTGCTATGAATAGGTTCTATTGCAATGTAACGGGTCATAATTGCTATAAATGGGTTATATTTAATTCTAATAAGTCGTAATTGGTATGAATGGTTCGTATTCACTTCTAACATGTCATAATTGCTATTTATGAGTTATATTCACTTCTAACGGGTCATAATTGCTATAAATGGGTTATATTTGCTTCTAATGAGTCTTAATTGGTATGAATGGGTTGTTTTCACTTCTTAAGGGTCATAATTGCTATAAATGGGTTATATTCACTTCTAACAGGTTATAATTGCTATAAATAGTTTATATTCACTTCTAACGGGTTATAATTGCTGTGAATGGGTAATATTGCAATCTAACGGGTCATAATTGATATGAATGGTTATATACACTTCTAAAGGGTCATAATTGGTATGAATGGGTGGTATTCACTTCTAAAGGGTCATAACTACTATAAATTGCTTATATTCACTTCTAACGATTCATAACTGCTATTTATGGGTTATATTGACTTCTAACGGGTCATAATTGCCATTTATGGGCTATATTCACTTCTAACGGGTTAGAATTGCTATAAATGGGTTATATTTAATTCTAATAACTAATAATAGATATGAATGGGTCGTATACATTTCTAACGGGTCATAATTGCTATGAATGGGTTAAATTCACTTCTAAAGGGTCATAGTTGCTATAAAAGCGTTATATTCACTTCTAAAGGGTTATAATTACTATAAATTGGTTATATTCACTTCTAACGAGTCATAATTGCTATTTATGGGTTATATTGCAACCTAACGTGTCATAATTGCTATGAATGAGTTATATTCACTTCTGACGGGTCATAATTCTATTTATGGGTTATATTCACTTGTAACGGGTTAGAATGGCTATAAATGGGTTATATTTAATTCTAATAACTCATAATTGGTATGAATGGATCGTATTCATTTCTAACGGGTCATAATTGTTATTTATGAGCTATATTCACTTCTAACGGGTCATTATTGCTATAAATGGGTTATATTTACTTCTAATGAGTCATAATTGGTATGAATTAGTTGTTTTCACTTCTCACGGGTCATATTGCTATAAATGGGTTATATTCACTTCTAACGGGTCATAATTGCTATTTATGAGTTATATTCACTTCTAACGGGTCATAATTGCTATAAATGGGTTATATTTACTTCTAATAACTCATAATTGGTATGAATGGGTCGTATTCATTTCTAACGGGTCATAATAACTATGAATGGGTTATATTCACTTCTAAAGGGTCATAGTTGCTATAAAAGCGTTATATTCACTTCTAAAGGGTTATAACTACTATAAATTGGTTATATTCAATTCTAACGAGTCATAATTGCTATTTATGGGTTATATTGCAATCTAACGTGTCATAATTGCTATGAATGAGTTATATTCACTTCTAACGGGTCATAATTCTATTTATGGGTTATATTCACTTCTAACGGGTTAGAATTGCTATAAATGGCTTATATTTAATTCTAATAACTCATAATTGGTATGAATGGATCGTATTCATTTCTAACGGGTCATAATTGTTATTTATGAGCTATATTCACTTCTAACGGGTCATTATTGCTATAAATGGGTTATATTTACTTCTAATGAGTCATAATTGGTATGAATTAGTTGTTTTCACTTCTCACGGGTCATATTGCTATAAATGGGTTATATTCACTTCTAACGGGTCATAATTGCTATTTATGAGTTATATTCACTTCTAACGGGTCATAATTGCTATGAATAGGTTCTATTGCAATGTAACGGGTCATAGTTGCTATAAATGGGTTATATTCACTTCTAAAGGGTTGTAATTACTCTAAATTTTTTATATTCACTTCTAACGAGTCATAATTGCTATTTATGGGTTATATTGCAATCTAACGGGTCATAATTGCTATGAATGGGCTATATTGACTTCTAACGGGTCATAATTGCCATTTATGGGCTATATTCACTTCTAACGGGTTAGAATTGCTATAAATGGGTTATATTTAATTCTAATAACTAATAATAGATATGAATGGGTCGTATACATTTCTAACGGGTCATAATTGCTATGAATGGGTTAAATTCACTTCTAAAGGGTCATAGTTGCTATAAAAGCGTTATATTCACTTCTAAAGGGTTATAATTACTATAAATTGGTTATATTCACTTCTAACGAGTCATAATTGCTATTTATGGGTTATATTGCAACCTAACGTGTCATAATTGCTATGAATGAGTTATATTCACTTCTGACGGGTCATAATTCTATTTATGGGTTATATTCACTTGTAACGGGTTAGAATGGCTATAAATGGGTTATATTTAATTCTAATAACTCATAATTGGTATGAATGGATCGTATTCATTTCTAACGGGTCATAATTGTTATTTATGAGCTATATTCACTTCTAACGGGTCATTATTGCTATAAATGGGTTATATTTACTTCTAATGAGTCATAATTGGTATGAATTAGTTGTTTTCACTTCTCACGGGTCATATTGCTATAAATGGGTTATATTCACTTCTAACGGGTCATAATAGCTATTTATGAGTTATATTCACTTCTAACGGGTCATAATTGCTATTTATGAGTTATATTCACTTCTAACGGATCATAATTGCTATTTATGGTCCATATTTACTTCTAACGGGTTATAATTGCTATAAATAGGTCTTATTCATTTCTAACGGGTCATAATTGCTATTTATGAGTTATATTCACTTCTAACGGGTCATAATTGCTATAAATGGGTTATATTCAGTTCTAACGGGTCATAATTGCTATTTATGAGTTATATTTACTTTTATCGGGTCATAATTGTAATTTATGAGATATATTTACTTCTAACGGGTCATAATTGCTATTTATGGGTTATATTTACTTCTAACGGGTCATAATTGCTATTTATGGGTTATATTTACTTCTAACGGGTCATAATTGCTATAAATGGGTCGTATTCACTTCTTACGGGTTATAATTGCTATCAATGGGTCGTATTCATTTCTAACGGGTCATAATTGCTATTTATGAGTTATATTCACTTCTAACGGGTATTAATTGCTCTTTATGGGTTATATTCACTTCTAACGTGTCAAAATTGCTATTTATGGGTTATATTCACTTCTAACGGTTTAGAATTGCTATAAATGGGTTATATTCACTTTTAACGGGTCATAATTGCTATAAAAGAGTTATATTTATTTCGAACTGGTCATAATTGCTATTTATAGGTTATATTCAATTCCAACGGGTCATAATTGCTATAAATGGGTTATATTCACTTCTAATGGGACATAATTGATATTTATGGGTAATATTCACTTCTAACTGGTCATAATAGCTATTTATGGGTTATATTCACTTCTAACGGGACATAATTGCTACTTATGGGTTATATTCACTTTTAACGGGTCATAATAAATAGGTTATATTCAATTCTAACGGATCATAATTGGTATCAATAAGTTATATTCACTTCTAACACATTATAATAGCTATGAATAGGTTCTATTGCAATATAACGGGTCATAATTGCTATAAATGGGTTATATTTAATTCTAATAAGTCGTAATTGGTATGAATGGTTCGTATTCACTTCTAACATGTCATAATTGCTATTTATGAGTTATATTCACTTATAACGGGTCATAATTGCTATAAGTGGGTTATATTTACTTCTAATGAGTCATAATTGGTATGAATGGGTTGTTTTCACTTCTTACGGGTCTTAATTGCTATAAATGGGTTATATTCACTTCTAACAGGTTATAATTCTATTTATGGGTTATATTCACTTGTAACGGGTTAGAATGGCTATAAATGGGTTATATTTAATTCTAATAACTCATAATTGGTATGAATGGATCGTATTCATTTCTAACGGGTCATAATTGTTATTTATGAGCTATATTCACTTCTAATGGGTCATTATTGCTATAAATGGGTTATATTTACTTCTAATGAGTCATAATTGGAATGAATTAGTTGTTTTCACTTCTCACGGGTCATATTGCTATAAATGGGTTATATTCACTTCTAACGGGTCATAATTGCTATTTATGAGTTATATTCACTTCTAACGGGTCATAATTGCTATTTATGAGTTATATTCACTTCTAACGGATCATAATTGCTATTTGTGGTTCATATTTACTTCTAACGGGTTATAATTGCTATAAATAGGTCTTATTCATTTCTAACGGGTCATAATTGCTATTTATGAGTTATATTCACTTCTAACGGGTCATAATTGCTATAAATGGGTTATATTCAGTTCTAACGGGTCATAATTGCTATTTATGAGTTATATTTACTTTTATCGGGTCATAATTGTAATTTATGAGATATATTTACTTCTAACGGGTCATAATTGCTATTTATGGGTTATATTTACTTCTAACGGGTCATAATTGCTATAAATGGGTCGTATTCACTTCTTACGGGTTATAATTGCTATCAATGGGTCGTATTCATTTCTAACGGGTCATAATTGCTATTTATGAGTTATATTCACTTCTAACGGGTATTAATTGCTCTTTATGGGTTATATTCACTTCTAACGTGTCAAAATTGCTATTTATGGGTTATATTCACTTCTAACGGTTTAGAATTGCTATAAATGGGTTATATTCACTTTTAACGGGTCATAATTGCTATAAAAGAGTTATATTTATTTCGAACTGGTCATAATTGCTATTTATAGGTTATATTCAATTCCAACGGGTCATAATTGCTATAAATGGGTTATATTCACTTCTAATGGGACATAATTGCTATGTATGGGTAATATTCACTTCTAACTGGTCATAATAGCTATTTATGGGTTATATTCACTTCTAACGGGACATAATTGCTACTTATGGGTTATATTCACTTTTAACGGGTCATAATAAATAGGTTATATTCAATTCTAACGGATCATAATTGGTATCAATAAGTTATATTCACTTCTAACACGTTATAATTGCTATGAACAGGTTCTATTGCAATGTAACGGGTCATAATTGCTATAAATGGGTTATATTTAATTCGAATAAGTCGTAATTGGTATGAATGGTTCGTATTCACTTCTAACATGTCATAATTGCTATTTATGAGTTATATTCACTTATAGCGGGTCATAATTGCTATAAGTGGGTTATATTTACTTCTAATGAGTCATAATTGGTATGAATGGGTTGTTTTCACTTCTTACGGGTCTTAATTCCTATAAATGGGTTATATTTACTTCTAATGAGTCATAATTGGTATGAATGGGTTGTTTTCACTTCTTACGGGTCTTAATTGCTATAAATGGGTTATATTCACTTCTAACAGGTTATAATTGCTATAAATGGTTTATATTCACTTCTAACGGGTTATAATTGCTGTGAATGGGTAATATTGCAATCTAACGGGTCATAATTGATATGAATGGTTATATACACTTCTAAAGGGTCATAATTGGTATGAATGGGTGGTATTCACTTCTAAAGGGTCATAACTACTATAAATTGCTTATATTCACTTTTAACGATTCATAACTGCTATTTATGGGTTATATTGCAATCTAACGGGTCATAATTGCTATGAATGGGCTATATTCACTTCTAACGGGTCATAATTGCCATTTATGTGCTATATTCACTTCTAACTGGTTAGAATTGCTATAAATGGGTTATATTTATTTCTGAGAACTCATAATTTGTATGAATGGGATGTATTCATTTCTAACGGGTCATAATTGCTATGAATGAGTTAAATTCACTTCTAAATGGTCATAGTTGCTATAAATGGGTTATATTCACTTCTAAAGAGTTATGATTACTCTAAATTTTTTATATTCACTTCTAACGAGTCATAATTGCAATTTATGGGTTATATTGCAATCTAACGGGTCATAATTGCTATGAATGGGTTCTATTGCAATCTAACGGGTCATAATTGCTATAAATGGGTTATATTTACTTCTAATAACTCATAATTGGTATGAATGGGTCGTATTCATTTCTAACGGGTCATAATTACTATGAATGGGTTATATTCACTTCTAAAGGGTCATAGTTGCTATAAAAGCGTTATATTCACTTCTAAAGGGTTATAATTACTATAAATTGGTTATATTCAATTCTAACGAGTCATAATTGCTATTTATGGGTTATATTGCAATCTAACGTGTCATAATTGCTAAGAATGAGTTATATTCACTTCTAACGGGTCATAATTCTATTTATGGGTTATATTCACTTCTAACAGGTTAGAATTGCTATAAATGGCTTATATTTAATTCTAATAACTCATAATTGGTATGAATGGGTTGTTTTCACTTCTTACGGGTCTTAATTGCTATAAATGGGTTATATTCACTTCTAACAGGTTATAATTGCTATAAATGGTTTATATTCACTTCTAACGGGTTATAATTGCTGTGAATGGGTAATATTGCAATCTAACGGGTCATAATTGATATGAATGGTTATATACACTTCTAAAGGGTCATAATTGGTATGAATGGGTGGTATTCACTTCTAAAGGGTCATAACTACTATAAATTGCTTATATTCACTTCTAATGATTCATAACTGCTATTTATGGGTTATATTGCAATCTAACGGGTCATAATTGCTATGAATGGGCTATATTCACTTCTAACGGGTCATAATTGCCATTTATGGGCTATATTCACTTCTAACGGGTTAGAATTGCTATAAATGGGTTATATTTAATTCTAATAACTCATAATAGATATGAATGGGTCGTATTCATTTCTAACGGGTCATAATTGCTACGAATGAGTTAAATTCACTTCTAAATGGTCATAGTTGCTATAAATGGGTTATATTCACTTCTAAATGGTTATAATTACTCTAAATTTTTTATATTCACTTCTAACGAGTCATAATTGCAATTTATGGGTTATATTGCAATCTAACGGGTCATAATTGCTATGAATGGGTTCTATTGCAATCTAACGGGTCATAATTGCTATAAATGGGTTATATTTACTTCTAATAACTCATAATTGGTATGAATGGGTCGTATTCATTTCTAACGGGTCATAATTACTATGAATGGGTTATATTCACTTCTAAAGGGTCATAGTTGCTATAAAAGCGTTATATTCACTTCTAAAGGGTTATAACTACTATAAATTGGTTATATTCAATTCTAACAAGTCATAATTGCTATTTATGGGTTATATTGCAATCTAACGTGTCATAATTGCTATGAATGAGTTATATTCACTTCTAACGGGTCATAATTCTATTTATGGGTTATATTCACTTCTAACGGGTTAGAATTGCTATAAATGGCTTATATTTAATTCTAATAACTCATAATTGGTATGAATGGATCGTATTCATTTCTAACGGGTCATAATTGTTATTTATGAGCTATATTCACTTCTAACGGGTCATTATTGCTATAAATGGGTTATATTTACTTCTAATGAGTCATAATTGGTATGAATTAGTTGTTTTCACTTCTCACGGGTCATATTGCTATAAATGGGTTATATTCACTTCTAACGGGTCATAATTGCTATTTATGAGTTATATTCACTTCTAACGGGTCATAATTGCTATGAATAGGTTCTATTGCAATGTAACGGGTCATAGTTGCTATAAATGGGTTATATTCACTTCTAAAGGGTTGTAATTACTCTAAATTTTTTATATTCACTTCTAACGAGTCATAATTGCTATTTATGGGTTATATTGCAATCTAACGGGTCATAATTGCTATGAATGGGCTATATTGACTTCTAACGGGTCATAATTGCCATTTATGGGCTATATTCACTTCTAACGGGTTAGAATTGCTATAAATGGGTTATATTTAATTCTAATAACTAATAATAGATATGAATGGGTCGTATACATTTCTAACGGGTCATAATTGCTATGAATGGGTTAAATTCACTTCTAAAGGGTCATAGTTGCTATAAAAGCGTTATATTCACTTCTAAAGGGTTATAATTACTATAAATTGGTTATATTCACTTCTAACGAGTCATAATTGCTATTTATGGGTTATATTGCAACCTAACGTGTCATAATTGCTATGAATGAGTTATATTCACTTCTGACGGGTCATAATTCTATTTATGGGTTATATTCACTTGTAACGGGTTAGAATGGCTATAAATGGGTTATATTTAATTCTAATAACTCATAATTGGTATGAATGGATCGTATTCATTTCTAACGGGTCATAATTGTTATTTATGAGCTATATTCACTTCTAACGGGTCATTATTGCTATAAATGGGTTATATTTACTTCTAATGAGTCATAATTGGTATGAATTAGTTGTTTTCACTTCTCACGGGTCATATTGCTATAAATGGGTTATATTCACTTCTAACGGGTCATAATTGCTATTTATGAGTTATATTCACTTCTAACGGGTCATAATTGCTATTTATGAGTTATATTCACTTCTAACGGGTCATAATTGCTATTTATGGTTCATATTTACTTCTAACGGGTTATAATTGCTATAAATAGGTCTTATTCATTTCTAACGGGTCATAATTGCTATTTATGAGTTATATTCACTTCTAACGGGTCATAATTGCTATAAATGGGTTATATTCAGTTCTAACGGGTCATAATTGCTATTTATGAGTTATATTTACTTTTATCGGGTCATAATTGTAATTTATGAGATATATTTACTTCTAACGGGTCATAATTGCTATTTATGGGTTATATTTACTTCTAACGGGTCATAATTGCTATTTATGGGTTATATTTACTTCTAACGGGTCATAATTGCTATAAATGGGTCGTATTCACTTCTTACGGGTTATAATTGCTATCAATGGGTCGTATTCATTTCTAACGGGTCATAATTGCTATTTATGAGTTATATTCACTTCTAACGGGTATTAATTGCTCTTTATGGGTTATATTCACTTCTAACGCGTCAAAATTGCTATTTATGGGTTATATTCACTTCTAACGGTTTAGAATTGCTATAAATGGGTTATATTCACTTTCAACGGGTCATAATTGCAATAAAAGAGTTATATTTATTTCGAACTGGTCATAATTGCTATTTATAGGTTATATTCAATTCCAACGGGTCATAATTGCTATAAATGGGTTATATTCACTTCTAATGGGACATAATTGCTATGTATGGGTAATATTCACTTC
This sequence comes from Dittrichia graveolens, assembly GCA_038502395.1. NCBI lineage: Eukaryota > Viridiplantae > Streptophyta > Magnoliopsida > Asterales > Asteraceae > Dittrichia > Dittrichia graveolens. The sequence continues at coordinate 120,157 of JARJIL010000020.1, forward strand.
TAACTGGTCATAATAGCTATTTATGGGTTATATTCACTTCTAACGGGACATAATTGCTACTTATGGGTTATATTCACTTTTAACGGGTCATAATAAATAGGTTATATTCAATTCTAACGGATCATAATTGGTATCAATAAGTTATATTCACTTCTAACACGTTATAATTGCTATGAATAGGTTCTATTGCAATGTAACGGGTCATAATTGCTATAAATGGGTTATATTTAATTCGAATAAGTCGTAATTGGTATGAATGGTTCGTATTCACTTCTAACATGTCATAATTGCTATTTATGAGTTATATTCACTTATAACGGGTCATAATTGCTATAAGTGGGTTATATTTACTTCTAATGAGTCATAATTGGTATGAATGGGTTGTTTTCACTTCTTACGGGTCTTAATTGCTATAAATGGGTTATATTTACTTCTAATGAGTCATAATTGGTATGAATGGGTTGTTTTCACTTCTTACGGGTCTTAATTGCTATAAATGGGTTATATTCACTTCTAACAGGTTATAATTGCTATAAATGGTTTATATTCACTTCTAACGGGTTATAATTGCTGTGAATGGGTAATATTGCAATCTAACGGGTCATAATTGATATGAATGGTTATATACACTTCTAAAGGGTCATAATTGGTATGAATGGGTGGTATTCACTTCTAAAGGGTCATAACTACTATAAATTGCTTATATTCACTTCTAACGATTCATAACTGCTATTTATGGGTTATATTGCAATCTAACGGGTCATAATTGCTATGAATGGGCTATATTCACTTCTAACGGGTCATAATTGCCATTTATGTGCTATATTCACTTCTAACTGGTTAGAATTGCTATAAATGGGTTATATTTATTTCTGATAACTCATAATTTGTATGAATGGGATGTATTCATTTCTAACGGGTCATAATTGCTATGAATGAGTTAAATTCACTTCTAAATGGTCATAGTTGCTATAAATGGGTTATATTCACTTCTAAAGAGTTATGATTACTCTAAATTTTTTATATTCACTTCTAACGAGTCATAATTGCAATTTATGGGTTATATTGCAATCTAACGGGTCATAATTGCTATGAATGGGTTCTATTGCAATCTAACGGGTCATAATTGCTATAAATGGGTTATATTTACTTCTAATAACTCATAATTGGTATGAATGGGTCGTATTCATTTCTAACGGGTCATAATTACTATGAATGGGTTATATTCACTTCTAAAGGGTCATAGTTGCTATAAAAGCGTTATATTCACTTCTAAAGGGTTATAATTACTATAAATTGGTTATATTCAATTCTAACGAGTCATAATTGCTATTTATGGGTTATATTGCAATCTAACGTGTCATAATTGCTATGAATGAGTTATATTCACTTCTAACGGGTCATAATTCTATTTATGGGTTATATTCACTTCTAACGGGTTAGAATTGCTATAAATGGCTTATATTTAATTCTAATAACTCAGAATTGGTATGAATGGGTTGTTTTCACTTCTTACGGGTCTTAATTGCTATAAATGGGTTATATTCACTTCTAACAGGTTATAATTGCTATAAATGGTTTATATTCACTTCTAACGGGTTATAATTGCTGTGAATGGGTAATATTGCAATCTAACGGGTCATAATTGATATGAATGGTTATATACACTTCTAAAGGGTCATAATTGGTATGAATGGGTGGTATTCACTTCTAAAGGGTCATAACTACTATAAATTGCTTATATTCACTTCTAACGATTCATAACTGCTATTTATGGGTTATATTGCAATCTAACGGGTCATAATTGCTATGAATGGGCTATATTCACTTCTAACGGGTCATAATTGCCAATTATGTGCTATATTCACTTCTAACTGGTTAGAATTGCTATAAATGGGTTATATTTATTTTTGATAACTCATAATTGGTATGAATGGGATGTATTCATTTCTAACGGGTCATAATTGCTATGAATGAGTTAAATTCACTTCTAAATGGTCATAGTTGCTATAAATGGGTTATATTCACTTCTAAAGGGTTGTAATTACTCTAAATTTTTTATATTCACTTCTAACGAGTCATAATTGCTATTTATGGGTTATATTGCAATCTAACGGGTCATAATTGCTATGAATGGGCTATATTGACTTCTAACGGGTCATAATTGCCATTTATGGGCTATATTCACTTCTAACGGGTTAGAATTGCTATAAATGGGTTATATTTAATTCTAATAACTAATAATAGATATGAATGGGTCATATACATTTCTAACGGGTCATAATTGCTATGAATGGGTTAAATTCACTTCTAAAGGGTCATAGTTGCTATAAAAGCGTTATATTCACTTCTAAAGGGTTATAATTACTATAAATTGGTTATATTCACTTCTAACGAGTCATAATTGCTATTTATGGGTTATATTGCAACCTAATGTGTCATAATTGCTATGAATCAGTTATATTCACTTCTGACAGGTCATAATTCTATTTATGGGTTATATTCACTTCTAACGGGTTAGAATGGCTATAAATGGGTTATATTTAATTCTAATAACTCATAATTGGTATGAATGGATCGTATTCATTTCTAACGGGTCATAATTGTTATTTATGAGCTATATTCACTTCTAACGGGTCATTATTGCTATAAATGGGTTATATTTACTTCTAATGAGTCATAATTGGTATGAATTAGTTGTTTTCACTTCTCACGGGTCATATTGCTATAAATGTGTTATATTCACTTCTAACGGGTCATAATTGCTATTTATGGTTTATATTTACTTCTAACGGGTCATATATACTATAAATGGGTTATATTCACTTCTAACGGGTCATAATTGCTATTTATGAGTTTTATTTACTTTTATAGGGTCATAATTGCAATTTATGAGTTATATTTACTTCTAACGGGTCATAATTGCTATTTATGGGTTATATTTACTTCTAACGGGTGATAATTGCTATTTATGGGTTAAATTTACTTCTAACGGGTCATAATTGCTATAAATGGGTTGTATTCACTTCTAACGGGCCATAATTGCTATAAATGGTTTATATTCACTTCTAACGGGTCGTAATGAATAGGTTATATTGAATTCTAACGGATCATAATTGGTATCAATGAGTTATATTCATTTCTAACGGGTTATAATTGCTATGAATAGGTTCTATTGCAATGTAACGGGTCATAATTGCTATAAATGGGTTATATTTACTTCTAAAAAGTCATAATTACTATGAATGGGTCGTATTCACTTCTAACGGGTTATAATTGCTATTTATGAGTTATATTCACATATAACGGGTCATAATTGCTATATATGAGTTATATTTACTTCTAATGAGTCATAATTGGTATGAATGGGTTGTTTTCACTTCTTACGGGTGATAATTGCTTTAAATGGGTTATATTCACTTCTAACAGGTCATTATTGCTATAAATGGTTTATATTCACTTCTAACGGGTTATAATTGCTGTGAATGGGTAATATTGCAATCTAATGGTTTTGAATTGCTATAAATGGGTTATATTCACTTGTAACGGGTCATAATTGCTATTTATGGGCTATATTCACTTCTAACTGGTTATAATTACTATAAATTGGTTATATTCACTTCTAACGATTCATAACTGCTATTTATGGGTTATACTGCATTTTAACGGGTCATAATTGCTATGAATAGGTTAAATTCACTTCTCACGGGTTATAATTGCTATCAATGGGTCGTATTCATTTCTAACGGTTCTTAATTGCTCTTTATGAGTTATATTCACTTCTAACGGGTCTTAATTGCTCTTTATGGGTTATATTCACTTCTAACGGGTCAAAATTGCTATTTATGGGTTATATTCACTTCTAACGGTTTAGAATTGCTATAAATGGGTTATATTCACTTTTGACGGGTCATAATTGCTATAAACGAGTTATATTTATTTTGAACGGGTCATAATTGTTATTTATAGGTTATATTCCCTTCCAACGGGTCATAATTGCTATAAATGGGTTATATTCACTTCTAAGGGGTCATAGTTGCTATTTATGGGTAATATTCACTTCTAACGGGTCATAATAGCTATTTTTCTGTTATATTCACTTCTAACGGGACATAATTGCTACTTATGAGTTATATTCACTTTTAACGGGTCATAATTGCTATTTATGGTTCATATTTACTTCTAACGGGTTATAATTGCTATAAATAGGTCTTATTCATTTCTAACGGGTCATAATTGCTATTTATGAGTTATATTCACTTCTAACGGGTCATAATTGCTATAAATGGGTTATATTCAGTTCTAACGGGTCATAATTGCTATTTATGAGTTATATTTACTTTTATCGGGTCATAATTGTAATTTATGAGATATATTTACTTCTAACGGGTCATAATTGCTATTTATGGGTTATATTTACTTCTAACGGGTCATAATTGCTATTTATGGGTTATATTTACTTCTAACGGGTCATAATTGCTATAAATGGGTCGTATTCACTTCTTACGGGTTATAATTGCTATCAATGGGTCGTATTCATTTCTAACGGGTCATAATTGCTATTTATGAGTTATATTCACTTCTAACGGGTATTAATTGCTCTTTATGGGTTATATTCACTTCTAACGCGTCAAAATTGCTATTTATGGGTTATATTCACTTCTAACGGTTTAGAATTGCTATAAATGGGTTATATTCACTTTTAACGGGTCATAATTGCTATAAAAGAGTTATATTTATTTCGAACTGGTCATAATTGCTATTTATAGGTTATATTCAATTCCAACGGGTCATAATTGCTATAAATGGGTTATATTCACTTCTAATGGGACATAATTGCTATGTATGGGTAATATTCACTTCTAACTGGTCATAATAGCTATTTATGGGTTATATTCACTTCTATCGGGACATAATTGCTACTTATGGGTTATATTCACTTTTAACGGGTCATAATAAATAGGTTATATTCAATTCTAACGGATCATAATTGGTATCAATAAGTTATATTCACTTCTAACACGTTATAATTGCTATGAATAGGTTCTATTGCAATGTAACGGGTCATAATTGCTATAAATGGGTTATATTTAATTCTAATAAGTCGTAATTGGTATGAATGGTTCGTATTCACTTCTAACATGTCATAATTGCTATTTATGAGTTATATTCACTTATAACGGGTCATAATTGCTATAAGTGGGTTATATTTACTTCTAATGAGTCATAATTGGTATGAATGGGTTGTTTTCACTTCTTACGGGTCTTAATTGCTATAAATGGGTTATATTCACTTCTAACAGGTTATAATTGCTATAAATGGTTTATATTCACTTCTAACGGGTTATAATTGCTGTGAATGGGTAATATTGCAATCTAACGGGTCATAATTGATATGAATGGTTATATACACTTCTAAAGGGTCATAATTGGTATGAATGGGTGGTATTCACTTCTAAAGGGTCATAACTACTATAAATTGCTTATATTCACTTCTAACGATTCATAACTGCTATTTATGGGTTATATTGCAATCTAACGGGTCATAATTGCTATGAATGGGCTATATTCACTTCTAACGGGTCATAATTGCCATTTATGTGCTATATTCACTTATAACTGGTTAGAATTGCTATAAATGGGTTATATTTATTTCTGATAACTCATAATTGGTATGAATGGGATGTATTCATTTCTAACGGGTCATAATTGCTACGAATGAGTTAAATTCACTTCTAAATGGTCATAGTTGCTATAAATGGGTTATATTCACTTCTAAAGGGTTATAATTACTCTAAATTTTTTATATTCACTTCTAACGAGTCATAATTGCAATTTATGGGTTATATTGCAATCTAACGGGTCATAATTGCTATGAATGGGTTCTATTGCAATCTAACGGGTTATAATTGCTATAAATGGGTTATATTTACTTCTAATAACTCATAATTGGTATGAATGGGTCGTATTCATTTCTAACGGGTCATAATTACTATGAATGGGTTATATTCACTTCTAAAGGGTCATAGTTGCTATAAAAGCGTTATATTCACTTCTAAAGGGTTATAACTACTATAAATTGGTTATATTCAATTCTAACGAGTCATAATTGCTATTTATGGGTTATATTGCAATCTAACGTGTCATAATTGCTATGAATGAGTTATATTCACTTCTAACGGGTCATAATTCTATTTATGGGTTATATTCACTTCTAACGGGTTAGAATTGATATAAATGGCTTATATTTAATTCTAATAACTCATAATTGGTATGAATGGATCATATTCATTTCTAACGGGTCATAATTGTTATTTATGAGCTATATTCACTTCTAACGGGTCATTATTGCTATAAATGGGTTATATTTACTTCTAACGAGTCATAATTGGTATGAATTAGTTGTTTTCACTTCTCACGGGTCATATTGCCATAAATGGGTTATATTCACTTCTAACGGGTCATAATTGCTATTTATGAGTTATATTCACTTCTAACGGGTCATAATTGCTATGAATAGGTTCTATTGCAATGTAACGGGTCATAGTTGCTATAAATGGGTTATATTCACTTCTAAAGGGTTGTAATTACTCTAAATTTTTTATATTCACTTCTAACGAGTCATAATTGCTATTTATGGGTTATATTGCAATCTAACGGGTCATAATTGCTATGAATGGGCTATATTGACTTCTAACGGGTCATAATTGCCATTTATGGGCTATATTCACTTCTAACGGGCTAGAATTGCTATAAATGGGTTATATTTAATTCTAATAACTAATAATAGATATGAATGGGTTGTTTTCACTTCTTACGGGTCTTAATTGCTATAAATGGGTTATATTCACTTCTAACAGGTTATAATTGCTATAAATGGTTTATATTCACTTCTAACGGGTTATAATTGCTGTGAATGGGTAATATTGCAATCTAACGGGTCATAATTGATATGAATGGTTATATACACTTCTAAAGGGTCATAATTGGTATGAATGGGTGGTATTCACTTCTAAAGGGTCATAACTACTATAAATTGCTTATATTCACTTCTAACGATTCATAACTGCTATTTATGGGTTATATTGCAATCTAACGGGTCATAATTGCTATGAATGGGCTATATTCACTTCTAACGGGTCATAATTGCCATTTATGTGCTATATTCACTTCTAACTGGTTAGAATTGCTATAAATGGGTTATATTTATTTCTTATAACTCATAATTTGTATGAATGGGATGTATTCATTTCTAACGGGTCATAATTGCTACGAATGAGTTAAATTCACTTCTAAATGGTCATAGTTGCTATAAATGGGTTATATTCACTTCTAAAGAGTTATGATTACTCTAAATTTTTTATATTCACTTCTAACGAGTCATAATTGCAATTTATGGGTTATATTACAATCTAACGGGTCATAATTGCTATGAATGGGTTCTATTGCAATCTAACGGGTCATAATTGCTATAAATGGGTTATATTTACTTCTAATAACTCATAATTGGTATGAATGGGTCGTATTCATTTCTAACGGGTCATAATTACTATGAATGGGTTATATTCACTTCTAAAGGGTCATAGTTGCTATAAAAGCGTTATATTCACTTCTAAAGGGTTATAATTACTATAAATTGGTTATATTCAATTCTAACGAGTCATAATTGCTATTTATGGGTTATATTGCAATCTAACGTGTCATAATTGCTATGAATGAGTTATATTCACTTCTAACGGGTCATAATTCTATTTATGGGTTATATTCACTTCTAACGGGTTAGAATTGCTATAAATGGCTTATATTTAATTCTAATAACTCATAATTGGTATGAATGGATCGTATTCATTTCTAACGGGTCATAATTGTTATTTATGAGCTATATTCACTTCTAACGGGTCATTATTGCTATAAATGGGTTATATTTACTTCTAATGAGTCATAATTGGTATGAATTAGTTGTTTTCACTTCTCACGGGTCATATTGCTATAAATGTGTTATATTCACTTCTAACGGGTCATAATTGCTATTTATGGTTTATATTTACTTCTAACGGGTCATATATACTATAAATGGGTTATATTCACTTCTAACGGGTCATAATTGCTATTTATGAGTTATATTTACTTTTATAGGGTCATAATTGCAATTTATGAGTTATATTTACTTCTAACGGGTCATAATTGCTATTTATGGGTTATATTTACTTCTAACGGGTGATAATTGCTATTTATGGGTTAAATTTACTTCTAACGGGTCATAATTGCTATAAATGGGTTGTATTTACTTCTAACGGGCCATAATTGCTATAAATGGTTTATATTCACTTCTAACTGGTCGTAATGAATAGGTTATATTGAATTCTAACGGATCATAATTGGTATCAATAAGTTATATTCACTTCTAACAGGTTATAATTGCTATGAATAGGTTCCATTGTAATGTAACGGGTCATAATTGCTATAAATGGGTTATATTTAATTCTAATAAGTCGTAATTGGTATGAATGGTTCGTATTCACTTCTAACATGTCATATTTACTATTTATGAGTTATATTCACTTATAACGGGTCATAATTGCTATAAGTGGGTTATATTTACTTCTAATGAGTCATAATTGGTATGAATGGGTTGTTTTCACTTCTTACGGGTCTTAATTGCTATAAATGGGTTATATTCACTTCTAACAGGTTATAATTGCTATAAATGGTTTATATTCACTTCTAACGGGTTATAATTGCTGTGAATGGGTAATATTGCAATCTAACGGGTCATAATTGCTATGAGTGGTTATATACACTTCTAAAGGGTCATAATTGGTATGAATGGGTGGTATTCACTTCTAAAGGGTCATAACTACTATAAATTGGTTATATTCACTTCTAACGATTCATAACTGCTATTTATGGGTTATATTGCAATCTAACGGGTCATAATTGCTTTGAATGGGCTATATTCACTTCTAACGGGTCATAATTGCCATTTATGTGCTATATTCACTTCTAACTGGTTAGAATTGCTATAAATGGGTTATATTTATTTCTGATAACTCATAATTGGTATGAATGGGATGTATTCATTTCTAACGGGTCATAATTGCTATGAATGGGTTAAATTCACTTCTAAATGGTCATAGTTGCTATAAATGGGTTATATTCACTTCTAAAGGGTTATAATTACTATAAATTGGTTATATTCACTTCTAACGAGTCATAATTGCTATTTATGGGTTATATTGCAATCTAACAGGTCATAATTGCTATGAATGGGCTATATTCACTTCTAACGGGTCATAATTGCCATTTATGGGCTATATTCACTTCTAACGGGTTAGAATTGCTATAAATTGGTTATATTTAATTCTAATAACTCATAATAGATATGAATGGGTCGTATTCATTTCTAACGGGTCATAATTGCTATGAATGGATTAAATTCACTTCTAAAGGGTCATAGTTGCTATAAAAGCGTTATATTCACTTCTAAAGGGTTATAATTACTATAAATTGGTTATATTCACTTCTAACGAGACATAATTCCTATTTATGGGTTATATTGCAATCTAACGTGTCATAATTGCTATGAATGAGTTATACTCACTTCTAACGGGTCATAATTCTATTTATGGGTTATATTCACTTCCAACTGGTTAGGATTGCTATAAATGGGTTATATTTAATTCTAATAACTCCTAATTGGTATGAATGGATCGTATTCATTTCTAACGGGTCATAGTTGTTATTTATGAGCTATATTCACTTCTAACGGCTCATTATTGCTATAAATGGGTTATATTTACTTCTAATGAGTCATATTGGTATGAATTAGTTGTGTTCACTTCTCACGGGTCATATTGCTATAAATGGGTTATATTCACTTCTAACAGGTCATAATTGCTATTTATGAGTTATATTCACTTCTAACGGATCATAATTGCTATTTATGAGTTATATTCACTTCTAACGGGTCATAATTGCTATTTATGGTTTATATTTACTTCTAACGGGTTATAATTGCTATAAATGGGTTATATTCATTTCTAACGGGTCATAATTGCTATTTATGAGTTATATTCAATTCTAATGGGTCATATATACTATAAATGGGTTATATTCACTTCTAACGGGTCATAATTGCTATTTATGAGTTATATTTACTTTTATCGGGTCATAATTGCAATTTATGAGTTATACTTACTTCTAACGGGCCATAATTGCTATTTATGGGTTATATTTACTTCTAACGGGTCATAATTGCTATTTATGGGTTATATTTACTTCTAACGGGTCATAATTGTTATAAATGGGTCGTATTCACTTCTTACGGGTTATAATTGCTATCAATGGGTCGTATTCATTTCTAACGGGTCATAATTGCTATTTATGAGTTATATTCACTTCTAACGGTTTAGAATTGCTATAAATGGGTTATATTCACTTCTAACGGGTTATAATTGCTGTGAATGGGTAATATTGCAATCTAACGGGTCATAATTGCTATGAATGGTTATATACACTTCTAAAGGGTCATAATTGGTATGAATGGGTGGTATTCACTTCTAAAGGGTCATAACTACTATAAATTGGTTATATTCACTTCTAACGATTCATAACTGCTATTTATGGGTTATATTGCAATCTAACAGGTCATAATTGCTATGAATGGGCTATATTCACTTCTAAGAGGTCATAATTGCCATTTATGTGCTATATTCACTTCTAACAGGTTATAATTGCTATAAATGGGTTATATTTATTTCTGATAACTCATAATTGGTATGAATGGATCGTATTCATTTCTAACGGGTCATAATTATTATTTATGAGCTATATTCACTTCTAACGGGTCATTATTGCTATAAATGGGTTATATTTACTTCTAATGAGTCATAATTGGTATGAATTAGTTGTTTTCACTTCTCACGGGTCATATTGCTATAAATGGGTTATATTCACTTCTAACGGGTCATAATTGCTATTTATGAGTTATATTCACTTTTAACGGGTCATAATTGCTATTTATGAGTTATATTCATTCTAACGGGTCATAATTGCTATTTATGGTTCATATTTACTTCTAACGGGTTATAATTGCTATAAATGGGTCTTATTCATTTCTAACGGGTCATAATTGCTATTTATGAGTTATATTCACTTCTAACGGGTCATAATTGCTATAAATGGGTTTTATTCAGTTCTAACGGGTCATAATTGCTATTTATAAGTTATATTTACTTTTATCAGGTCATAATTGCAATTTATGAGATATATTTACTTCTAACGGGTCATAATTGCTATTTATGGGTTATATTTATTTCTAACGGGTCATAATTGCTATTTATGGGTTATATTTACTTCTAACGGGTCATAATTGCTATAAATGGGTCGTATTCACTTCTAATGGGTTATAATTGCTATCAATGGGTCGTATTCATTTCTAACGGGTCATAATTGATATTTATGAGTTATATTCACTTCTAACGGGTCTTAATTGCTCTTTATGGGTTATATTCACTTCTAACGCGTCAAAATTGCTATTTATGGGTTATATTCACTTCTAACGGTTTAGAATAACTATAAATGGGTTATATTCACTTCTAACGGGTTATAATTGCTGTGAATGGGTAATATTGCAATCTAACGGGTCATAATTGCTATGAATGGTTATATACACTTCTAAAGGGTCATAATTGGTATGAATGGGTGGTATTCACTTCTAAAGGGTCATAACTACTATAAATTGGTTATATTCACTTCTAACGATTCATAACTGCTATTTATGGGTTTTATTGCAATCTAACGGGTCATAATTGCTGTGAATGGGCTATATTCACTTCTAAGAGGTCATAATTGCCATTTATGTGTTATATTCATTTCTAACTGGTTAGAATTGCTATAAATGGGTTATATTTATTTCTGATAACTCATAATTGGTATGAATGGGATGTATTCACTTCTAACGGGTCATAATTGCTATGAATGAGTTAAATTCACTTCTAAATGGTCATAGTTGCTATAAATGGGTTATATTCACTTCTAAAGGGTTATAATTACTATAAATTTTTTATATTCACTTCTAACGAGTCATAATTGCTATTTATGGGTTATATTGCAATCTAACGGGTCATAATTGCTATGAATGGGCTATATTCTCTTCTAACGGGTCATAATTGCCATTTATGGGCTATATTCACTTCTAACGGGTTAGAATTGCTATAAATGGGTTATATTTAATTCTAATAACTCATAATAGATATGAATGGGTCGTCTTCATTTCTAACGGGTCATAATTGCTATGAATGGGTTAAATTCACTTCTAAAGGGTCATAGTTGCTATAAATGCGTTATATTCACTTCTAAAGGGTTATAATTACTATAAGTTGGTTATATTCACTTCTAACGAGTCATAATTGCTATTTATGGGTTATATTCACTTCTAACGGGACATAATTGCTACTTATGAGTTATATTCACTTTTAACGGGTCATAATAAATAGGTTATATTCAATTCTAACGGATTATAATTGGTATCAATAAGTTATATTCACTTCTAACAGGTTATAATTGCTATGAATAGGTTCTATTGCAATGTAACGGGTCATAATTGCTATAAATGGGTTATATTTAATTCTAATAAGTCATAATTGGTATGAATGGATCGTATTCACTTCTAACAGGTCATAATTGCTATTTATGAGGTATATTCACTTCTAACGGGTCATAATTGCTATTTATGGGTTATATTGCAACCTAACGTGTCATAATTGCTATGAATGAGTTATATTCACTTCTGACGGGTCATAATTCTATTTATGGGTTATATTCACTTGTAACGGGTTAGAATGGCTATAAATGGGTTATATTTAATTCTAATAACTCATAATTGGTATGAATGGATCGTATTCATTTCTAACGGGTCATAATTGTTATTTATGAGCTATATTCACTTCTAACGGGTCATTATTGCTATAAATGGGTTATATTTACTTCTAATGAGTCATAATTGGTATGAATTAGTTGTTTTCACTTCTCACGGGTCATATTGCTATAAATGGGTTATATTCACTTCTAACGGGTCATAATTGCTATTTATGAGTTATATTCACTTCTAACGGGTCATAATTGCTATTTATGAGTTATATTCACTTCTAACGGGTCATAATTGCTATTTATGGTTCATATTTACTTCTAACGGGTTATAATTGCTATAAATAGGTCTTATTCATTTCTAACGGGTCATAATTGCTATTTATGAGTTATATTCACTTCTAACGGGTCATAATTGCTATAAATGGGTTATATTCAGTTCTAACGGGTCATAATTGCTATTTATGAGTTATATTTACTTTTATCGGGTCATAATTGTAATTTATGAGATATATTTACTTCTAACGGGTCATAATTGCTATTTATGGGTTATATTTACTTCTAACGGGTCATAATTGCTATTTATGGGTTATATTTACTTCTAACGGGTCATAATTGCTATAAATGGGTCGTATTCACTTCTTACGGGTTATAATTGCTATCAATGGGTCGTATTCATTTCTAACGGGTCATAATTGCTATTTATGAGTTATATTCACTTCTAACGGGTATTAATTGCTCTTTATGGGTTATATTCACTTCTAACGCGTCAAAATTGCTATTTATGGGTTATATTCACTTCTAACGGTTTAGAATTGCTATAAATGGGTTATATTCACTTTCAACGGGTCATAATTGCAATAAAAGAGTTATATTTATTTCGAACTAGTCATAATTGCTATTTATAGGTTATATTCAATTCCAACGGGTCATAATTGCTATAAATGGGTTATATTCACTTCTAATGGGACATAATTGCTATGTATGGGTAATATTCACTTCTAACTGGTCATAATAGCTATTTATGGGTTATATTCACTTCTAACGGGACATAATTGCTACTTATGGGTTATATTCACTTTTAACGGGTCATAATAAATAGGTTATATTCAATTCTAACGGATCATAATTGGTATCAATAAGTTATATTCACTTCTAACACGTTATAATTTCTATGAATAGGTTCTATTGCAATGTAACGGGTCATAATTGCTATAAATGGGTTATATTTAATTCGAATAAGTCGTAATTGGTATGAATGGTTCGTATTCACTTCTAACATGTCATAATTGCTATTTATGAGTTATATTCACTTATAACGGGTCATAATTGCTATAAGTGGGTTATATTTACTTCTAATGAGTCATAATTGGTATGAATGGGTTGTTTTCACTTCTTACGGGTCTTAATTGCTATAAATGGGTTATATTTACTTCTAATGAGTCATAATTGGTATGAATGGGTTGTTTTCACTTCTTACGGGTCTTAATTGCTATAAATGGGTTATATTCACTTCTAACAGGTTATAATTGCTATAAATGGTTTATATTCACTTCTAACGGGTTATAATTGCTGTGAATGGGTAATATTGCAATCTAACGGGTCATAATTGATATGAATGGTTATATACACTTCTAAAGGGTCATAATTGGTATGAATGGGTGGTATTCACTTCTAAAGGGTCATAACTACTATAAATTGCTTATATTCACTTCTAACGATTCATAACTGCTATTTATGGGTTATATTGCAATCTAACGGGTCATAATTGCTATGAATGGGCTATATTCACTTCTAACGGGTCATAATTGCCATTTATGTGCTATATTCACTTCTAACTGGTTAGAATTGCTATAAATGGGTTATATTTATTTCTGATAACTCATAATTTGTATGAATGGGATGTATTCATTTCTAACGGGTCATAATTGCTATGAATGAGTTAAATTCACTTCTAAATGGTCATAGTTGCTATAAATGGGTTATATTCACTTCTAAAGAGTTATGATTACTCTAAATTTTTTATATTCACTTCTAACGAGTCATAATTGCAATTTATGGGTTATATTGCAATCTAACGGGTCATAATTGCTATGAATGGGTTCTATTGCAATCTAACGGGTCATAATTGCTATAAATGGGTTATATTTACTTCTAATAACTCATAATTGGTATGAATGGGTCGTATTCATTTCTAACGGGTCATAATTACTATGAATGGGTTATATTCACTTCTAAAGGGTCATAGTTGCTATAAAAGCGTTATATTCACTTCTAAAGGGTTATAATTACTATAAATTGGTTATATTCAATTCTAACGAGTCATAATTGCTATTTATGGGTTATATTGCAATCTAACGTGTCATAATTGCTATGAATGAGTTATATTCACTTCTAACGGGTCATAATTCTATTTATGGGTTATATTCACTTCTAACGGGTTAGAATTGCTATAAATGGCTTATATTTAATTCTAATAACTCAGAATTGGTATGAATGGGTTGTTTTCACTTCTTACGGGTCTTAATTGCTATAAATGGGTTATATTCACTTCTAACAGGTTATAATTGCTATAAATGGTTTATATTCACTTCTAACGGGTTATAATTGCTGTGAATGGGTAATATTGCAATCTAACGGGTCATAATTGATATGAATGGTTATATACACTTCTAAAGGGTCATAATTGGTATGAATGGGTGGTATTCACTTCTAAAGGGTCATAACTACTATAAATTGCTTATATTCACTTCTAACGATTCATAACTGCTATTTATGGGTTATATTGCAATCTAACGGGTCATAATTGCTATGAATGGGCTATATTCACTTCTAAGAGGTCATAATTGCCAATTATGTGCTATATTCACTTCTAACTGGTTAGAATTGCTATAAATGGGTTATATTTATTTTTGATAACTCATAATTGGTATGAATGGGATGTATTCATTTCTAACGGGTCATAATTGCTATGAATGAGTTAAATTCACTTCTAAATGGTCATAGTTGCTATAAATGGGTTATATTCACTTCTAAAGGGTTGTAATTACTCTAAATTTTTTATATTCACTTCTAACGAGTCATAATTGCTATTTATGGGTTATATTGCAATCTAACGGGTCATAATTGCTATGAATGGGCTATATTGACTTCTAACGGGTCATAATTGCCATTTATGGGCTATATTCACTTCTAACGGGTTAGAATTGCTATAAATGGGTTATATTTAATTCTAATAACTAATAATAGATATGAATGGGTCATATACATTTCTAACGGGTCATAATTGCTATGAATGGGTTAAATTCACTTCTAAAGGGTCATAGTTGCTATAAAAGCGTTATATTCACTTCTAAAGGGTTATAATTACTATAAATTGGTTATATTCACTTCTAACGAGTCATAATTGCTATTTATGGGTTATATTGCAACCTAATGTGTCATAATTGCTATGAATCAGTTATATTCACTTCTGACAGGTCATAATTCTATTTATGGGTTATATTCACTTCTAACGGGTTAGAATGGCTATAAATGGGTTATATTTAATTCTAATAACTCATAATTGGTATGAATGGATCGTATTCATTTCTAACGGGTCATAATTGTTATTTATGAGCTATATTCACTTCTAACGGGTCATTATTGCTATAAATGGGTTATATTTACTTCTAATGAGTCATAATTGGTATGAATTAGTTGTTTTCACTTCTCACGGGTCATATTGCTATAAATGTGTTATATTCACTTCTAACGGGTCATAATTGCTATTTATGGTTTATATTTACTTCTAACGGGTCATATATACTATAAATGGGTTATATTCACTTCTAACGGGTCATAATTGCTATTTATGAGTTATATTTACTTTTATAGGGTCATAATTGCAATTTATGAGTTATATTTACTTCTAACGGGTCATAATTGCTATTTATGGGTTATATTTACTTCTAACGGGTGATAATTGCTATTTATGGGTTAAATTTACTTCTAACGGGTCATAATTGCTATAAATGGGTTGTATTCACTTCTAACGGGCCATAATTGCTATAAATGGTTTATATTCACTTCTAACGGGTCGTAATGAATAGGTTATATTGAATTCTAACGGATCATAATTGGTATCAATGAGTTATATTCATTTCTAACGGGTTATAATTGCTATGAATAGGTTCTATTGCAATGTAACGGGTCATAATTGCTATAAATGGGTTATATTTACTTCTAAAAAGTCATAATTACTATGAATGGGTCGTATTCACTTCTAACGGGTCATAATTGCTATTTATGAGTTATATTCACATATAACGGGTCATAATTGCTATATATGAGTTATATTTACTTCTAATGAGTCATAATTGGTATGAATGGGTTGTTTTCACTTCTTACGGGTGATAATTGCTTTAAATGGGTTATATTCACTTCTAACAGGTCATTATTGCTATAAATGGTTTATATTCACTTCTAACGGGTTATAATTGCTGTGAATGGGTAATATTGCAATCTAATGGTTTTGAATTGCTATAAATGGGTTATATTCACTTGTAACGGGTCATAATTGCTATTTATGGGCTATATTCACTTCTAACTGGTTATAATTACTATAAATTGGTTATATTCACTTCTAACGATTCATAACTGCTATTTATGGGTTATACTGCATTTTAACGGGTCATAATTGCTATGAATAGGTTAAATTCACTTCTCACGGGTTATAATTGCTATCAATGGGTCGTATTCATTTCTAACGGTTCTTAATTGCTCTTTATGAGTTATATTCACTTCTAACGGGTCTTAATTGCTCTTTATGGGTTATATTCACTTCTAACGGGTCAAAATTGCTATTTATGGGTTATATTCACTTCTAACGGTTTAGAATTGCTATAAATGGGTTATATTCACTTTTGACGGGTCATAATTGCTATAAACGAGTTATATTTATTTTGAACGGGTCATAATTGTTATTTATAGGTTATATTCCCTTCCAACGGGTCATAATTGCTATAAATGGGTTATATTCACTTCTAAGGGGTCATAGTTGCTATTTATGGGTAATATTCACTTCTAACGGGTCATAATAGCTATTTTTCTGTTATATTCACTTCTAACGGGACATAATTGCTACTTATGAGTTATATTCACTTTTAACGGGTCATAATTGCTATTTATGGTTCATATTTACTTCTAACGGGTTATAATTGCTATAAATAGGTCTTATTCATTTCTA
Source organism: Dittrichia graveolens (assembly GCA_038502395.1). Lineage (NCBI taxonomy): Eukaryota > Viridiplantae > Streptophyta > Magnoliopsida > Asterales > Asteraceae > Dittrichia > Dittrichia graveolens. Next base: position 138,251 of record JARJIL010000020.1, read on the forward strand.
ACGGGTCATAATTGCTATTTATGAGTTATATTCACTTCTAACGGGTCATAATTGCTATAAATGTGTTATATTCAGTTCTAACGGGTCATAATTGCTATTTATGAGTTATATTTACTTTTATCGGGTCATAATTGTAATTTATGAGATATATTTACTTCTAACGGGTCATAATTGCTATTTATGGGTTATATTTACTTCTAACGGGTCATAATTGCTATTTATGGGTTATATTTACTTCTAACGGGTCATAATTGCTATAAATGGGTCGTATTCACTTCTTACGGGTTATAATTGCTATCAATGGGTCGTATTCATTTCTAACGGGTCATAATTGCTATTTATGAGTTATATTCACTTCTAACGGGTATTAATTGCTCTTTATGGGTTATATTCACTTCTAACGCGTCAAAATTGCTATTTATGGGTTATATTCACTTCTAACGGTTTAAAATTGCTATAAATGGGTTATATTCACTTTTAACGGGTCATAATTGCTATAAAAGAGTTATATTTATTTCGAACTGGTCATAATTGCTATTTATAGGTTATATTCAATTCCAACGGGTCATAATTGCTATAAATGGGTTATATTCACTTCTAATGGGACATAATTGCTATGTATGGGTAATATTCACTTCTAACTGGTCATAATAGCTATTTATGGGTTATATTCACTTCTAACGGGACATAATTGCTACTTATGGGTTATATTCACTTTTAACGGGTCATAATAAATAGGTTATATTCAATTCTAACGGATCATAATTGGTATCAATAAGTTATATTCACTTCTAACACGTTATAATTGCTATGAATACGTTCTATTGCAATGTAACGGGTCATAATTGCTATAAATGGGTTATATTTAATTCTAATAAGTCGTAATTGGTATGAATGGTTCGTATTCACTTCTAACATGTCATAATTGCTATTTATGAGTTATATTCACTTATAACGGGTCATAATTGCTATAAGTGGGTTATATTTACTTCTAATGAGTCATAATTGGTATGAATGGGTTGTTTTCACTTCTTACGGGTCTTAATTGCTATAAATGGGTTATATTCACTTCTAACAGGTTATAATTGCTATAAATGGTTTATATTCACTTCTAACGGGTTATAATTGCTGTGAATGGGTAATATTGCAATCTAACGGGTCATAATTGATATGAATGGTTATATACACTTCTAAAGGGTCATAATTGGTATGAATGGGTGGTATTCACTTCTAAAGGGTCATAACTACTATAAATTGCTTATATTCACTTCTAACGATTCATAACTGCTATTTATGGGTTATATTGCAATCTAACGGGTCATAATTGCTATGAATGGGCTATATTCACTTCTAACGGGTCATAATTGCCATTTATGTGCTATATTCACTTATAACTGGTTAGAATTGCTATAAATGGGTTATATTTATTTCTGATAACTCATAATTGGTATGAATGGGATGTATTCATTTCTAACGGGTCATAATTGCTACGAATGAGTTAAATTCACTTCTAAATGGTCATAGTTGCTATAAATGGGTTATATTCACTTCTAAAGGGTTATAATTACTCTAAATTTTTTATATTCACTTCTAACGAGTCATAATTGCAATTTATGGGTTATATTGCAATCTAACGGGTCATAATTGCTATGAATGGGTTCTATTGCAATCTAACGGGTTATAATTGCTATAAATGGGTTATATTTACTTCTAATAACTCATAATTGGTATGAATGGGTCGTATTCATTTCTAACGGGTCATAATTACTATGAATGGGTTATATTCACTTCTAAAGGGTCATAGTTGCTATAAAAGCGTTATATTCACTTCTAAAGGGTTATAACTACTATAAATTGGTTATATTCAATTCTAACGAGTCATAATTGCTATTTATGGGTTATATTGCAATCTAACGTGTCATAATTGCTATGAATGAGTTATATTCACTTCTAACGGGTCATAATTCTATTTATGGGTTATATTCACTTCTAACGGGTTAGAATTGCTATAAATGGCTTATATTTAATTCTAATAACTCATAATTGGTATGAATGGATCGTATTCATTTCTAACGGGTCATAATTGTTATTTATGAGCTATATTCACTTCTAACGGGTCATTATTGCTATAAATGGGTTATATTTACTTCTAACGAGTCATAATTGGTATGAATTAGTTGTTTTCACTTCTCACGGGTCATATTGCCATAAATGGGTTATATTCACTTCTAACGGGTCATAATTGCTATTTATGAGTTATATTCACTTCTAACGGGTCATAATTGCTATGAATAGGTTCTATTGCAATGTAACGGGTCATAGTTGCTATAAATGGGTTATATTCACTTCTAAAGGGTTGTAATTACTCTAAATTTTTTTTATTCACTTCTAACGAGTCATAATTGCTATTTATGGGTTATATTGCAATCTAACGGGTCATAATTGCTATGAATGGGCTATATTGACTTCTAACGGGTCATAATTGCCATTTATGGGCTATATTCACTTCTAACGGGTTAGAATTGCTATAAATGGGTTATATTTAATTCTAATAACTAATAATAGATATGAATGGGTCGTATACATTTCTAACGGGTCATAATTGCTATGAATGGGTTAAATTCACTTCTAAAGGGTCATAGTTGCTATAAAAGCGTTATATTCACTTCTAAAGGGTTATAATTACTATAAATTGGTTATATTCACTTCTAACGAGTCATAATTGCTATTTATGGGTTATATTGCAACCTAACGTGTCATAATTGCTATGAATGAGTTATATTCACTTCTGACGGGTCATAATTCTATTTATGGGTTATATTCACTTCTAACGGGTTAGAATGGCTATAAATGGGTTATATTTAATTCTAATAACTCATAATTGGTATGAATGGATCGTATTCATTTCTAACGGGTCATAATTGTTATTTATGAGCTATATTCACTTCTAACGGGTCATTATTGCTATAAATGGGTTATATTTACTTCTAATGAGTCATAATTGGTATGAATTAGTTGTTTTCACTTCTCACGGGTCATATTGCTATAAATGGGTTATATTCACTTCTAACGGGTCATAATTGCTATTTATTTTATGAGTTATATTCACTTCTAACGGGTCATAATTGCTATTTATGAGTTATATTCACTTCTAACGGATCATAATTGCTATTTATGGTTCATATTTACTTCTAACGGGTTATAATTGCTATAAATAGGTCTTATTCATTTCTAACGGGTCATAATTGCTATTTATGAGTTATATTCACTTCTAACGGGTCATAATTGCTATAAATGGGTTATATTCAGTTCTAACGGGTCATAATTGCTATTTATGAGTTATATTTACTTTTATCGGGTCATAATTGTAATTTATGAGATATATTTACTTCTAACGGGTCATAATTGCTATTTATGGGTTATATTTACTTCTAACGGGTCATAATTGCTATTTATGGGTTATATTTACTTCTATAAATGGGTCGTATTCACTTCTTACGGGTTATAATTGCTATCAATGGGTCGTATTCATTTCTAACGGGTCATAATTGCTATTTATGAGTTATATTCACTTCTAACGGGTATTAATTGCTCTTTATGGGTTATATTCACTTCTAACGCGTCAAAATTGCTATTTATGGGTTATATTCACTTCTAACGGTTTAGAATTGCTATAAATGGGTTATATTCACTTTTAACGGGTCATAATTGCTATAAAAGAGTTATATTTATTTCGAACTGGTCATAATTGCTATTTATAGGTTATATTCAATTCCAACGGGTCATAATTGCTATAAATGGGTTATATTCACTTCTAATGGGACATAATTGCTATGTATGGGTAATATTCACTTCTAACTGGTCATAATAGCTATTTATGGGTTATATTCACTTCTAACGGGACATAATTGCTACTTATGGGTTATATTCACTTTTAACGGGTCATAATAAATAGGTTATATTCAATTCTAACGGATCATAATTGGTATCAATAAGTTATATTCACTTCTAACACGTTATAATTGCTATGAATAGGTTCTATTGCAATGTAACGGGTCATAATTGCTATAAATGGGTTATATTTAATTCTAATAAGTCGTAATTGGTATGAATGGTTCGTATTCACTTCTAACATGTCATAATTGCTATTTATGAGTTATATTCACTTATAACGGGTCATAATTGCTATAAGTGGGTTATATTTACTTCTAATGAGTCATAATTGGTATGAATGGGTTGTTTTCACTTCTTACGGGTCTTAATTGCTATAAATGGGTTATATTCACTTCTAACAGGTTATAATTGCTATAAATGGTTTATATTCACTTCTAACGGGTTATAATTGCTGTGAATGGGTAATATTGCAATCTAACGGGTCATAATTGATATGAATGGTTATATACACTTCTAAAGGGTCATAATTGGTATGAATGGGTGGTATTCACTTCTAAAGGGTCATAACTACTATAAATTGCTTATATTCACTTCTAACGATTCATAACTGCTATTTATGGGTTATATTGCAATCTAACGGGTCATAATTGCTATGAATGGGCTATATTCACTTCTAACGGGTCATAATTGCCATTTATGTGCTATATTCACTTATAACTGGTTAGAATTGCTATAAATGGGTTATATTTATTTCTGATAACTCATAATTGGTATGAATGGGATGTATTCATTTCTAACGGGTCATAATTGCTACGAATGAGTTAAATTCACTTCTAAATGGTCATAGTTGCTATAAATGGGTTATATTCACTTCTAAAGGGTTATAATTACTCTAAATTTTTTATATTCACTTCTAACGAGTCATAATTGCAATTTATGGGTTATATTGCAATCTAACGGGTCATAATTGCTATGAATGGGTTCTATTGCAATCTAACGGGTTATAATTGCTATAAATGGGTTATATTTACTTCTAATAACTCATAATTGGTATGAATGGGTCGTATTCATTTCTAACGGGTCATAATTACTATGAATGGGTTATATTCACTTCTAAAGGGTCATAGTTGCTATAAAAGCGTTATATTCACTTCTAAAGGGTTATAACTACTATAAATTGGTTATATTCAATTCTAACGAGTCATAATTGCTATTTATGGGTTATATTGCAATCTAACGTGTCATAATTGCTATGAATGAGTTATATTCACTTCTAACGGGTCATAATTCTATTTATGGGTTATATTCACTTCTAACGGGTTAGAATTGCTATAAATGGCTTATATTTAATTCTAATAACTCATAATTGGTATGAATGGATCGTATTCATTTCTAACGGGTCATAATTGTTATTTATGAGCTATATTCACTTCTAACGGGTCATTATTGCTATAAATGGGTTATATTTACTTCTAACGAGTCATAATTGGTATGAATTAGTTGTTTTCACTTCTCACGGGTCATATTGCCATAAATGGGTTATATTCACTTCTAACGGGTCATAATTGCTATTTATGAGTTATATTCACTTCTAACGGGTCATAATTGCTATGAATAGGTTCTATTGCAATGTAACGGGTCATAGTTGCTATAAATGGGTTATATTCACTTCTAAAGGGTTGTAATTACTCTAAATTTTTTATATTCACTTCTAACGAGTCATAATTGCTATTTATGGGTTATATTGCAATCTAACGGGTCATAATTGCTATGAATGGGTTATATTCACTTCTAAAGGGTCATAGTTGCTATAAAAGCGTTATATTCACTTCTAAAGGGTTATAACTACTATAAATTGGTTATATTCAATTCTAACGAGTCATAATTGCTATTTATGGGTTATATTGCAATCTAACGTGTCATAATTGCTATGAATGAGTTATATTCACTTCTAACGGGTCATAATTCTATTTATGGGTTATATTCACTTCTAACGGGTTAGAATTGCTATAAATGGCTTATATTTAATTCTAATAACTCATAATTGGTATGAATGGATCATATTCATTTCTAACGGGTCATAATTGTTATTTATGAGCTATATTCACTTCTAACGGGTCATTATTGCTATAAATGGGTTATATTTACTTCTAACGAGTCATAATTGGTATGAATTAGTTGTTTTCACTTCTCACGGGTCATATTGCCATAAATGGGTTATATTCACTTCTAACGGGTCATAATTGCTATTTATGAGTTATATTCACTTCTAACTGGTCATAATAGCTATTTATGGGTTATATTCACTTCTAACGGGACATAATTGCTACTTATGGGTTATATTCACTTTTAATGGGTCATAATAAATAGGTTATATTCAATTCTAACGGATCATAATTGGTATCAATAAGTTATATTCACTTCTAACACGTTATAATTGCTATGAATAGGTTCTATTGCAATGTAACGGGTCATAATTGCTATAAATGGGTTATATTTAATTCTAATAAGTCGTAATTGGTATGAATGGTTCGTATTCACTTCTAACATGTCATAATTGCTATTTATGAGTTATATTCACTTATAACGGGTCATAATTGTTATAAGTGGGTTATATTTACTTCTAATGAGTCATAATTGGTATGAATGGGTTGTTTTCACTTCTTACGGGTCTTAATTGCTATAAATGGGTTATATTTACTTCTAATGAGTCATAATTGGTATGAATGGGTTGTTTTCACTTCTTACGGGTCTTAATTGCTATAAATGGGTTATATTCACTTCTAACAGGTTATAATTGCTATAAATGGTTTATATTCACTTCTAACGGGTTATAATTGCTGTGAATGGGTAATATTGCAATCTAACGGGTCATAATTGATATGAATGGTTATATACACTTCTAAAGGGTCATAATTGGTATGAATGGGTGGTATTCACTTCTAAAGGGTCATAACTACTATAAATTGCTTATATTCACTTCTAACGATTCATAACTGCTATTTATGGGTTATATTGACTTCTAACGGGTCATAATTGCCATTTATGGGCTATATTCACTTCTAATGGGTTAGAATTGCTATAAATGGGTTATATTTAATTCTAATAACTAATAATAGATATGAATGGGTCGTATACATTTCTAACGGGTCATAATTGCTATGAATGGGTTAAATTCACTTCTAAAGGGTCATAGTTGCTATAAAAGCGTTATATTCACTTCTAAAGGGTTATAATTACTATAAATTGGTTATATTCACTTCTAACGAGTCATAATTGCTATTTATGGGTTATATTGCAACCTAACGTGTCATAATTGCTATGAATGAGTTATATTCACTTCTGACGGGTCATAATTCTATTTATGGGTTATATTCACTTGTAACGGGTTAGAATGGCTATAAATGGGTTATATTTAATTCTAATGACTCATAATTGGTATGAATGGATCGTATTCATTTCTAACGGGTCATAATTGTTATTTATGAGCTATATTCACTTTTAACGGGTCATTATTGCTATAAATGGGTTATATTTACTTCTAATGAGTCATAATTGGTATGAATTAGTTGTTTTCACTTCTCACGGGTCATATTGCTATAAATGGGTTATATTCACTTCTAACGGGTCATAATTGCTATTTATGAGTTATATTCACTTCTAACGGGTCATAATTGCTATTTATGAGTTATATTCACTTCTAACGGATCATAATTGCTATTTATGGTTCATATTTACTTCTAACGGGTTATAATTGCTATAAATAGGTCTTATTCATTTCTAACGGGTCATAATTGCTATTTATGAGTTATATTCACTTCTAACGGGTCATAATTGCTATAAATGGGTTATATTCAGTTCTAACGGGTCATAATTGCTATTTATGAGTTATATTTACTTTTATCGGGTCATAATTGTAATTTATGAGATATATTTACTTCTAACGGGTCATAATTGCTATTTATGGGTTATATTTACTTCTAACGGGTCATAATTGCTATTTATGGGTTATATTTACTTCTAACGGGTCATAATTGCTATAAATGGGTCGTATTCACTTCTTACGGGTTATAATTGCTATCAATGGGTCGTATTCATTTCTAACGGGTCATAATTGCTATTTATGAGTTATATTCACTTCTAACGGGTATTAATTGCTCTTTATGGGTTATATTCACTTCTAACGCGTCAAAATTGCTATTTATGGGTTATATTCACTTCTAACGGTTTAGAATTGCTATAAATGGGTTATATTCACTTTTAACGGGTCATAATTGCTATAAAAGAGTTATATTTATTTCGAACTGGTCATAATTGCTATTTATAGGTTATATTCAATTCCAACGGGTCATAATTGCTATAAATGGGTTATATTCACTTCTAATGGGACATAATTGCTATGTATGGGTAATATTCACTTCTAACTGGTCATAATAGCTATTTATGGGTTATATTCACTTCTAACGGGACATAATTGCTACTTATGGGTTATATTCACTTTTAATGGGTCATAATAAATAGGTTATATTCAATTCTAACGGATCATAATTGGTATCAATAAGTTATATTCACTTCTAACACGTTATAATTGCTATGAATAGGTTCTATTGCAATGTAACGGGTCATAATTGCTATAAATGGGTTATATTTAATTCTAATAAGTCGTAATTGGTATGAATGGTTCGTATTCACTTCTAACATGTCATAATTGCTATTTATGAGTTATATTCACTTATAACGGGTCATAATTGTTATAAGTGGGTTATATTTACTTCTAATGAGTCATAATTGGTATGAATGGGTTGTTTTCACTTCTTACGGGTCTTAATTGCTATAAATGGGTTATATTTACTTCTAATGAGTCATAATTGGTATGAATGGGTTGTTTTCACTTCTTACGGGTCTTAATTGCTATAAATGGGTTATATTCACTTCTAACAGGTTATAATTGCTATAAATGGTTTATATTCACTTCTAACGGGTTATAATTGCTGTGAATGGGTAATATTGCAATCTAACGGGTCATAATTGATATGAATGGTTATATACACTTCTAAAGGGTCATAATTGGTATGAATGGGTGGTATTCACTTCTAAAGGGTCATAACTACTATAAATTGCTTATATTCACTTCTAACGATTCATAACTGCTATTTATGGGTTATATTGCAATCTAACGGGTCATAATTGCTATGAATGGGCTATATTCACTTCTAACGGGTCATAATTGCCATTTATGTGCTATATTCACTTCTAACTGGTTAGAATTGCTATAAATGGGTTATATTTATTTCTGATAACTCATAATTTGTATGAATGGGATGTATTCATTTCTAACGGGTCATAATTGCTATGAATGAGTTAAATTCACTTCTAAATGGTCATAGTTGCTATAAATGGGTTATATTCACTTCTAAAGAGTTATGATTACTCTAAATTTTTTATATTCACTTCTAACGAGTCATAATTGCAATTTATGGGTTATATTGCAATCTAACGGTTCATAATTGCTATGAATGGGTTCTATTGCAATCTAACGGGTCATAATTGCTATAAATGGGTTATATTTACTTCTAATAACTCATAATTGGTATGAATGGGTCGTATTCATTTCTAACGGGTCATAATTACTATGAATGGGTTATATTCACTTCTAAAGGGTCATAGTTGCTATAAAATCGTTATATTTACTTCTAAAGGGTTATAATTACTATAAATTGGTTATATTCAATTCTAACGAGTCATAATTGCTATTTATGGGTTATATTGCAATCTAACGTGTCATAATTGCTATGAATGAGTTATATTCACTTCTAACGGGTCATAATTCTATTTATGGGTTATATTCACTTCTAACGGGTTAGAATTGCTATAAATGGCTTATATTTAATTCTAATAACTCATAATTGGTATGAATGGATCGTATTCATTTCTAACGGGTCATAATTGTTATTTATGAGCTATATTCACTTCTAACGGGTCATTATTGCTATAAATGGGTTATATTTACTTCTAATGAGTCATAATTGGTATGAATTAGTTGTTTTCACTTCTCACGGGTCATATTGCTATAAATGTGTTATATTCACTTCTAACGGGTCATAATTGCTATTTATGGTTTATATTTACTTCTAACGGGTCATATATACTATAAATGGGTTATATTCACTTCTAACGGGTCATAATTGCTATTTATGAGTTATATTTACTTTTATAGGGTCATAATTGCAATTTATGAGTTATATTTAGTTCTAACGGGTCATAATTGCTATTTATGGGTTATATTTACTTCTAACGGGTGATAATTGCTATTTATGGGTTAAATTTACTTCTAACGGGTCATAATTGCTATAAATGGGTTGTATTTACTTCTAACGGGCCATAATTGCTATAAATGGTTTATATTCACTTCTAACTGGTCGTAATGAATAGGTTATATTGAATTCTAACGGATCATAATTGGTATCAATAAGTTATATTCACTTCTAACAGGTTATAATTGCTATGAATAGGTTCCATTGTAATGTAACGGGTCATAATTGCTATAAATGGGTTATATTTAATTCTAATAAGTCGTAATTGGTATGAATGGTTCGTATTCACTTCTAACATGTCATATTTACTATTTATGAGTTATATTCACTTATAACGGGTCATAATTGCTATAAGTGGGTTATATTTACTTCTAATGAGTCATAATTGGTATGAATGGGTTGTTTTCACTTCTTACGGGTCTTAATTGCTATAAATCGGTTATATTCACTTCTAACAGGTTATAATTGCTATAAATGGTTTATATTCACTTCTAACGGGTTATAATTGCTGTGAATGGGTAATATTGCAATCTAACGGGTCATAATTGCTATGAGTGGTTATATACACTTCTAAAGGGTCATAATTGGTATGAATGGGTGGTATTCACTTCTAAAGGGTCATAACTACTATAAATTGGTTATATTCACTTCTAACGATTCATAACTGCTATTTATGGGTTATATTGCAATCTAACGGGTCATAATTGCTTTGAATGGGCTATATTCACTTCTAACGGGTCATAATTGCCATTTATGTGCTATATTCACTTCTAACTGGTTAGAATTGCTATAAATGGGTTATATTTATTTCTGATAACTCATAATTGGTATGAATGGGATGTATTCATTTCTAACGGGTCATAATTGCTATGAATGGGTTAAATTCACTTCTAAATGGTCATAGTTGCTATAAATGGGTTATATTCACTTCTAAAGGGTTATAATTACTATAAATTGGTTATATTCACTTCTAACGAGTCATAATTGCTATTTATGGGTTATATTGCAATCTAACAGGTCATAATTGCTATGAATGGGCTATATTCACTTCTAACGGGTCATAATTGCCATTTATGGGCTATATTCACTTCTAACGGGTTAGAATTGCTATAAATTGGTTATATTTAATTCTAATAACTCATAATAGATATGAATGGGTCGTATTCATTTCTAACGGGTCATAATTGCTATGAATGGATTAAATTCACTTCTAAAGGGTCATAGTTGCTATAAAAGCGTTATATTCACTTCTAAAGGGTTATAATTACTATAAATTGGTTATATTCACTTCTAACGAGTCATAATTCCTATTTATGGGTTATATTGCAATCTAACGTGTCATAATTGCTATGAATGAGTTATACTCACTTCTAACGGGTCATAATTCTATTTATGGGTTATATTCACTTCCAACTGGTTAGGATTGCTATAAATGGGTTATATTTAATTCTAATAACTCCTAATTGGTATGAATGGATCGTATTCATTTCTAACGGGTCATAGTTGTTATTTATGAGCTATATTCACTTCTAACGGCTCATTATTGCTATAAATGGGTTATATTTACTTCTAATGAGTCATATTGGTATGAATTAGTTGTGTTCACTTCTCACGGGTCATATTGCTATAAATGGGTTATATTCACTTCTAACAGGTCATAATTGCTATTTATGAGTTATATTCACTTCTAACGGATCATAATTGCTATTTATGAGTTATATTCACTTCTAACGGGTCATAATTGCTATTTATGGTTTATATTTACTTCTAACGGGTTATAATTGCTATAAATGGGTTATATTCATTTCTAACGGGTCATAATTGCTATTTATGAGTTATATTCAATTCTAATGGGTCATATATACTATAAATGGGTTATATTCACTTCTAACGGGTCATAATTGCTATTTATGAGTTATATTTACTTTTATCGGGTCATAATTGCAATTTATGAGTTATACTTACTTCTAACGGGCCATAATTGCTATTTATGGGTTATATTTACTTCTAACGGGTCATAATTGCTATTTATGGGTTATATTTACTTCTAACGGGTCATAATTGTTATAAATGGGTCGTATTCACTTCTTACGGGTTATAATTGCTATCAATGGGTCGTATTCATTTCTAACGGGTCATAATTGCTATTTATGAGTTATATTCACTTCTAACGGTTTAGAATTGCTATAAATGGGTTATATTCACTTCTAACGGGTTATAATTGCTGTGAATGGGTAATATTGCAATCTAACGGGTCATAATTGCTATGAATGGTTATATACACTTCTAAAGGGTCATAATTGGTATGAATGGGTGGTATTCACTTCTAAAGGGTCATAACTACTATAAATTGGTTATATTCACTTCTAACGATTCATAACTGCTATTTATGGGTTATATTGCAATCTAACAGGTCATAATTGCTATGAATGGGCTATATTCACTTCTAAGAGGTCATAATTGCCATTTATGTGCTATATTCACTTCTAACAGGTTATAATTGCTATAAATGGGTTATATTTATTTCTGATAACTCATAATTGGTATGAATGGATCGTATTCATTTCTAACGGGTCATAATTATTATTTATGAGCTATATTCACTTCTAACGGGTCATTATTGCTATAAATGGGTTATATTTACTTCTAATGAGTCATAATTGGTATGAATTAGTTGTTTTCACTTCTCACGGGTCATATTGCTATAAATGGGTTATATTCACTTCTAACGGGTCATAATTGCTATTTATGAGTTATATTCACTTTTAACGGGTCATAATTGCTATTTATGAGTTATATTCATTCTAACGGGTCATAATTGCTATTTATGGTTCATATTTACTTCTAACGGGTTATAATTGCTATAAATGGGTCTTATTCATTTCTAACGGGTCATAATTGCTATTTATGAGTTATATTCACTTCTAACGGGTCATAATTGCTATAAATGGGTTTTATTCAGTTCTAACGGGTCATAATTGCTATTTATAAGTTATATTTACTTTTATCAGGTCATAATTGCAATTTATGAGATATATTTACTTCTAACGGGTCATAATTGCTATTTATGGGTTATATTTATTTCTAACGGGTCATAATTGCTATTTATGGGTTATATTTACTTCTAACGGGTCATAATTGCTATAAATGGGTCGTATTCACTTCTAATGGGTTATAATTGCTATCAATGGGTCGTATTCATTTCTAACGGGTCATAATTGATATTTATGAGTTATATTCACTTCTAACGGGTCTTAATTGCTCTTTATGGGTTATATTCACTTCTAACGCGTCAAAATTGCTATTTATGGGTTATATTCACTTCTAACGGTTTAGAATAACTATAAATGGGTTATATTCACTTCTAACGGGTTATAATTGCTGTGAATGGGTAATATTGCAATCTAACGGGTCATAATTGCTATGAATGGTTATATACACTTCTAAAGGGTCATAATTGGTATGAATGGGTGGTATTCACTTCTAATGGGTCATAACTACTATAAATTGGTTATATTCACTTCTAACGATTCATAACTGCTATTTATGGGTTTTATTGCAATCTAACGGGTCATAATTGCTGTGAATGGGCTATATTCACTTCTAAGAGGTCATAATTGCCATTTATGTGTTATATTCATTTCTAACTGGTTAGAATTGCTATAAATGGGTTATATTTATTTCTGATAACTCATAATTGGTATGAATGGGATGTATTCACTTCTAACGGGTCATAATTGCTATGAATGAGTTAAATTCACTTCTAAATGGTCATAGTTGCTATAAATGGGTTATATTCACTTCTAAAGGGTTATAATTACTATAAATTTTTTATATTCACTTCTAACGAGTCATAATTGCTATTTATGGGTTATATTGCAATCTAACGGGTCATAATTGCTATGAATGGGCTATATTCTCTTCTAACGGGTCATAATTGCCATTTATGGGCTATATTCACTTCTAACGGGTTAGAATTGCTATAAATGGGTTATATTTAATTCTAATAACTCATAATAGATATGAATGGGTCGTCTTCATTTCTAACGGGTCATAATTGCTATGAATGGGTTAAATTCACTTCTAAAGGGTCATAGTTGCTATAAATGCGTTATATTCACTTCTAAAGGGTTATAATTACTATAAGTTGGTTATATTCACTTCTAACGAGTCATAATTGCTATTTATGGGTTATATTCACTTCTAACGGGACATAATTGCTACTTATGAGTTATATTCACTTTTAACGGGTCATAATAAATAGGTTATATTCAATTCTAACGGATTATAATTGGTATCAATAAGTTATATTCACTTCTAACAGGTTATAATTGCTATGAATAGGTTCTATTGCAATGTAACGGGTCATAATTGCTATAAATGGGTTATATTTAATTCTAATAAGTCATAATTGGTATGAATGGATCGTATTCACTTCTAACAGGTCATAATTGCTATTTATGAGGTATATTCACTTCTAACGGGTCATAATTGCTATAAATGGGTTATATTTACTTCTAATGAGTCATAATTGGTATGAATGGGTTGTTTTCACTTCTTACGGGTCTTTATTGCTATAAATGGGTTATACTCACTTCTAACGGGTCATAATTGCTATAAACGGTTTATATTCACTTCTAACGGGTTATAATTGCTGTGAATGGGTAATATTGCAATCTAACGGGTCATAATTGCTATGAATGGTTATATACACTTCTAAAGGGTCATAATTGGTATGAATAGGTGGTATTCACTTCTAAAGGGTCATAATTGGTATGAATGGGTGGTATTCACTTCTAAAGGGTCATATTTACTATAAATTGGTTATATTCACTTCTAACGGGTCATAATTGCCATTTATGTGCTATATTCACTTCTAACAGGTTATAATTGCTATAAATGGGTTATATTTATTTCTGATAACTCATAATTGGTATGAATGGTTCGTATTCACTTCTAACGGGACATAATTGCTACTTATGAGTTATATTCACTTTTAACGGGTCATAATAAATAGGTTATATTCAATTCTAACGGATCATAATTGGTATCAATAAGTTATATTCACTTCTAACAGGTTATAATTGCTATGAATAGGTTCTATTGCAATGTAACGGGTCATAATTGCTATAAATGGGTTATATTTAATTCTAATAAGTCGTAATTGGTATGAATGGTTCGTATTCACTTCTAACATGTCATAATTACTATTTATGGGTAATATTGCAATCTAACAGGTCATAATTGCTATGAATGGTTATATACACTTCTAAAGGGTCATAATTGGTATGAATGGGTGGTATTCACTTCTAAAGGGTCATAACTACTATAAATTGGTTATATTCACTTCTAACGATTCATAACTGCTATTTATGGGTTATATTGCAATCTAACGGGTAATAATTGCTATGAATGGGCTATATTCACTTCTAACGGGTCATAATTGCCATTTATGTGTTATATTCACTTCTAACTGGTTAGAATTGCTATAAATGGGTTATATTTATTTCTGATAACTCATAATTGGTATGAATGGGATGTATTCATTTCTAACGGGTCATAATTGCTATGAATGAGTTATATTCACTTCTAAATGGTCATAGTTGCTATAAATGGGTTATATTCACTTCTAAAGGGTTATAATTACTCTAAATTTTTTATATTCACTTCTAACGAGTCATAATTGCTATTTATGGGTTATATTGCAATCTAACGGGTCATAATTGCTATGAATGGGCTATATTCACTTCTAACGGTTTAGAATTGGTATAAATGGGTTATATTTAATTCTAATAACTCATAATAGATATGAATGGGTCGTATTCATTTCTAACGGGTCATAATTGCTATGAATGGGTTAAATTCACTTCTAAAGGGTCATAGTTGCTATAAAAGCGTTATATTCACTTCTAAAGGGTTATAATTACTATAAATTGGTTATATTCACTTCTAACGAGTCATAATTGCTATTTATGGGTTATATTCACTTTTAACGGGTCATAATTGCTATAAAGGAGTTATATTTATTTCGAACGGGTCATAATTGCTATTTATAGGTTATATTCACCTCCAACAGGTCATAATTGCTATAAATGGGTTATATTCACTTCTAATGGGTCATAACTGCTATTTATCGGTTATATCCACTTCTAACGGGTCATAATAGCCATTTATTGGTTATATTCACTTCTAACGGGACATAATTGCTACTTATGAGTTATATTCACTTTTAACGGGTCATAATGAATAGGTTATATTCAATTCTAACGGATCATAATTGGTATCAATAAGTTATATTCACTTCTAACAGGTTATAATTGCTATGAATAGGTTCTATTGCAATGTAACGGGTCATAATTGCTATAAATGGGTTATATTTAATTCTAATAAGTCGTAATTGGTATGAATGGTTCGTATTCACTTCTAACATGTCGTAATTGGTATGAATGGTTCGTATTCACTTCTAACGGGTTATAATTGCTATAAATGGGTTATATTTAATTCTAACGGGTCATATGGGTTGTTTTCACTTCTCACGGGTCATATTGCTATAAATGGGTTATATTCACTTCTAACGGGTCATAATTGCTATTTATGAGTTATATTCACTTTTAACGGGTCATAATTGCTATAAAAGAGTTATATTTATTTCGGACGGGTCGTAGTTGCTATTTATAGGTTATATTAAATTCCAACGGGTCATAATTGCTATAAATGGGTTATATTCACTTCTAATAGGACATAATTGCTATGTATGGGTAATATTCACTTCTAACTGGTCATAATCTCTATTTATGGGTTATATTCACTTCAAACGGGACATAATTGCTACTTATGGGTTATATTCACTTTTAACGTGTCATAATAAATAGGTTATATTCAATTCTAACGGATCATAATTGGTATCAATAAGTTATATTCACTTCTAACACGTTATAATTGCTATGAATAGGTTCTATTGCAATGTAACGGGTAATAATAGCTATAAATGGGTTATATTTAATTCTAATAAGTCGTAATTGGTATGAATGGTTCGTATTCACTTCTAACATGTCATAATTGCTATTTATGAGTTATATTCACTTCTAACGGGTCATAATTGCTATAAATGGGTTATATTTACTTCTAATGAGTCATAATTGGTATGAATGGGTTGTTTTCACTTCTTACGGGTCTTAATTGCTATAAATGGGTTATATTCACTTCTAACAGGTTATAATTGCTATAAATGGTTTATATTCACTTCTAACGGGTTATAATTGCTGTGAATGGGTAATATTGCAATCTAACAGGTCATAATTGCTATGAATGGTTATATACACTTCTAAAGGGTCATAATTGGTATGAATGGGTGGTATTCACTTCTAAAGGGTCATAACTACTATAAATTGGTTATATTCACTTCTAACGATTCATAACTGCTATTTATGGGTTATATTGCAATCTAACGGGTCATAATTGCTATGAATGGGCTATATTCACTTCTAACGGGTCATAATTAAATGAATGGGCTATATTCACTTCTAACGGGTTAGAATTGCTATAAATGGGTTATATTTAATTCTAATAACTCATAATAGATATGAATGGGTCGTATTCATTTCTAACGGGTCATAATTGCTATGAATGAGTTAAATTCACTTCTAAAGGGTCATAGTTGCTATAAAAGCGTTATATTCACTTCTAAAGGGTTATAATTACTATAAATTGGTTATATTCACTTCTAACGAGTCATAATTGCTATTTATGGGTTATATTCACTTCTAACGGGACATAATTGCTACTTATGAGTTATATTCACTTTTAACGGGTCATAATAAATAGGTTATAATCAATTCTATCGGATTATAATTGGTATCAATAAGTTATATTCACTTCTAACAGGTTATAATTGCTATGAATAGGTTCTATTGCAATGTAACGGGTCATAATTGCTATAAATGGGTTATATTTAATTCTAATAAGTCATAATTGGTATGAATGGTTCGTATTCACTTCTAACAGGTCATAATTGCTATTCGTGAGGTATATTCACTTCTAAGGGGTCATTATTGCTATAAATGGGTTATATTTACTTCTAATGAGTCATAATTGGTATGAATTAGTTGTTTTCACTTCTCACGGGTCATATTGCTTTAAATGGGTTATATTCACTTCTAACGGGTCATAATTGCTATTTATGAGTTATATTCACTTTTAACGGGTCATAATTGCTATTTATGAGTTATATTCACTTTTAACGGATCATAATTGCTATTTATGAGTTATATTCATTCTAACGGGTCATAATTGCTATTTATGGTTCATATTTACTTCTAACGGGTTATAATTGCTATAAATGGGTCTTATTCATTTCTAACGGGTCATAATTGCTATTTATGAGTTATATTCACTTCTAACGGGTCATAATTGCTATAAATGGGTTATATTCAGTTCTAACGGGTCATAATTGCTATTTATGAGTTATATTTACTTTTACCGGGTCATAATTGCAATTTATGAGATATATTTACTTCTAACGGGTCATAATTGCTATTTATGGGTTATATTTATTTCTAATGAGTCATAATTGGTATGAATGGGTTGTTTTCACTTCTTACGGGTCTTAATTGCTGTAAATGGGTTATATTCACTTCTAACAGGTTATAATTGCTATAAATGGTTTATATTCACTTCTAACGGGTTATAATTGCTGTGAATGGGTAATATTGCAATCTAACGGGTCATAATTGCTATGAATGGTTATATACACTTCTAAAGGATCATAATTGGTATGAATGGGTGGTATTCACTTCTAAAGGGTCATAACTACTATAAATTGGTTATATTCACTTCTAACGATTCATAACTACTATTTATGGGTTATATTGCAATCTAACGGGTCATAATTGCTATCAATGGGTCGTATTCATTTCTAACGGGTCATTATTGCTATTTATGAGTTATATTCACTTCTAACGGGTCTTAATTGCTCTTTATGGGTTATATTCACTTCTAACGCGTCAAAATTGCTATTTATGTGTTATATTCACTTCTAACGGGTTAGAATTGGTATAAATGGGTTATATTTAATTCTAATAACTCATAATAGATATGAATGGGTCGTATTCATTTCTAACGGGTCATAATTGCTATGAATGGGTTAAATTCACTTCTAAAGGGTCATAGTTGCTATAAAAGCGTTATATTCACTTCTAAAGGGTTATAATTACTATAAATTGGTTATATTCACTTCTAACGAGTCATAATTGCTATTTATGGGTTATATTCACTTCTAACGGGTCATAATTGCTATTTATAGGTTATATTCACCTCCAACAGGTCATAATTGCTA
This sequence comes from Dittrichia graveolens, assembly GCA_038502395.1. Taxonomy (NCBI): domain Eukaryota; kingdom Viridiplantae; phylum Streptophyta; class Magnoliopsida; order Asterales; family Asteraceae; genus Dittrichia; species Dittrichia graveolens. The sequence continues at coordinate 157,793 of JARJIL010000020.1, forward strand.
TAAATGGGTTATATTCACTTCTAATGGGTCATAACTGCTATTTATCGGTTATATCCACTTCTAACGGGTCATAATAGCCATTTATCGGTTATATTCACTTCTAACGGAACATAATTGCTACTTATGGGTTATATTCACTTCTAACGGGTCATAATTGCTATAAATAGGTTAAATCCAATTCTAACGGATCATAATTGGTATCAATAAGTTATATTCACTTCTAATGGGTTATAATTGCTATGAATAGGTTCTATTGCAATCTAACGGGTCATAATTGCTATAAATGGGTTATATTTAATTCTAATAAGTCATAATTGGTATGAATGGGTCGTATTCACTTCTAACGGGTCATAATTGCGATTTATGAGTTATATTCACTTCTAACGGATCATAATTGTTATAAATGGGTTATATTTGCTTCTAATGAGTCATAATTGGTATGAATGGGTTGTTTTCACTTCTTACGGGTCATAATTGCTATAAATGGGTTATATTCATTTCTAACAGGTTATAATTGCTATAAATGGTTTATATTCACTTCTAACGGGTTACAATTGCTGTGAATGGGTAATATTGCAATCTAACCGGTCATAATTGCTTTGAATGGTTATATACACTTCTAAAGGGTCATAATTGGTATGAATGGGTGGTATTCACTTCTAAAGGGTCATAACTACTATAAATTGGTTATATTCACTTCTAACGATTCATAACTGCTATTTATGGGTTATATTGCAATCTAACGGGTCATAATTGCTATCAATGGGTCGTATTCATTTCTAACGGGTCATTATTGCTATTTATGAGTTATATTCACTTCTAACGGGTCTTAATTGCTCTTTATGGGTTATATTCACTTCTAACGCGTCAAAATTGCTATTTATGTGTTATATTCACTTCTAACGGTTTAGAATTGCTATAAATGGGTTATATTCACTTTTAACGGGTCATAATTGCTATAAAGGAGTTATATTTATTTCGAACGGGTCATAATTGTTATTTATAGGTTATATTCAATTCTAACGGGTCATAATTGCTATAAATGGGTTATATTCACTTCTAATGGGACATAATTACTATTTATGGGTAATATTCACTTCTAACGGGTCATAATAGCTATTTATGGGTTATATTCACTTCTAACGGGACATAATTGCTACTTATGAGTTATATTCACTTTTAACGGGTCATAATAAATAGGTTATATTCAATTCTAACGGATCATAATTGGTATCAATAAGTTATATTCACTTCTAACAGGTTATAATTGCTATGAATAGGTTCTATTGCAATGTAACGGGTCATAATTGCTATAAATGGGTTATATTTAATTCTAATAAGTCATAATTGGTATGAATAGTTCGTATTCACTTCTAACAGGTCATAATTGCTATTCATGAGGTATATTCACTTCTAACGGGTCATAATTGCTATAAATGGGTTATATTTACTTCTAATGAGTCATAATTGGTATGAATGGGTTGTTTTCACTTCTTACGGGTCATAATTGCTATGAATAAGTTAAATTCACTTCTAAATGGTCATAGTTGCTATAAATGGGTTATATTCACTTCTAAAGGGTTATAATTACTATAAATTGGTTATATTCACTTCTAACGAGTCATAATTGCTATTTATGGGTTATATTTAATTCTAATAAGTCATAATTGGTATGAGTGGTTCGTATTCACTTCTAACAGGTCATAATTGCTATTCATGAGGTATATTCACTTCTAACTGGTTAGAATTGCTATAAATGGGTTATATTTATTTCTGATAACTCATAATTGGTATGAATGGGATGTATTCATTACTAACGGGTCACAATTGCTATGAATGAGTTAAATTCACTTCTAAATGGTCATAGTTGCTATAAATGGGTTATATTCACTTCTAAAGGGTTATAATTACTATAAATTGGTTATATTCACTTCTAACGAGTCATAATTGCTATTTATGGGTTATATTGCAGTCTAACGGGTCATAATTGCTATGAATGGGCTATATTCACTTCTAACGGGTCATAATTGCCATTTATGGGCTATATTCACTTCTAACGGGTTAGAATTGCTATAAATGGGTTATATTTAATTCTAATAACTCATAATAGATATGAATGGGTCGTCTTCATTTCTAACGGGTCATAATTGCTATGAATGGGTTAAATTCACTTCTAAAGGGTCATAGTTGCTATAAATGCGTTATATTCACTTCTAAAGGGTTATAACTACTATAAGTTGGTTATATTCACTTCTAACGAGTCATAATTGCTATTTATGGGTTATATTCACTTCTAACGGGACATAATTGCTACTTATGAGTTATATTCACTTTTAACGGGTCATAATAAATAGGTTATATTCAATTCTAACGGATTATAATTGGTATCAATAAGTTATATTCACTTCTAACAGGTTATAATTACTATGAATAGGTTCTATTGCAATGTAACGGGTCATAATTGCTATAAATGGGTTATATTTAATTCTAATAAGTCATAATTGGTATGAATGGATCGTATTCACTTCTAACAGGTCATAATTGCTATTTATGAGGTATATTCACTTCTAACGGGTCATAATTGCTATAAATGGGTTATATTTACTTCTAATGAGTCATAATTGGTATGAATGGGTTGTTTTCACTTCTTACGGGTCTTTATTGCTATAAATGGGTTATACTCACTTCTAACGGGTCATAATTGCTATAAACGGTTTATATTCACTTCTAACGGGTTATAATTGCTGTGAATGGGTAATATTGCAATCTAACGGGTCATAATTGTTATGAATGGTTATATACACTTCTAAAGGGTCATAATTTGTATGAATGGGTGGTATTCACTTCTAAAGGGTTATAATTACTATAAATTGGTTATATTCACTTCTAACGAGTCATAATTGCTATTTATGGGTTATATTGCAATCTAACAGGTCATAATTGCTATGAATGGGCTATATACACTTCTAACGGGTCATAATTGCCATTTATGGGCTATATTCACTTCTAACGGGTTAGAATTGCTATAAATTGGTTATATTTAATTCTAATAACTCATAATAGATATGAATGGGTCGTATTCATTTCTAACGGGTCATAATTGCTATGAATGGATTAAATTCACTTCTAAAGGGTCATAGTTGCTATAAAAGCGTTATATTCACTTCTAAAGGGTTATAATTACTATAAATTGGTTATATTCACTTCTAACGAGTCATAATTCCTATTTATGGGTTATATTGCAATCTAACGTGTCATAATTGCTATGAATGAGTTATACTCACTTCTAACGGGTCATAATTCTATTTATGGGTTATATTCACTTCCAACTGGTTAGGATTGCTATAAATGGGTTATATTTAATTCTAATAACTCCTAATTGGTATGAATGGATCGTATTCATTTCTAACGGGTCATAGTTGTTATTTATGAGCTATATTCACTTCTAACGGCTCATTATTGCTATAAATGGGTTATATTTACTTCTAATGAGTCATATTGGTATGAATTAGTTGTGTTCACTTCTCACGGGTCATATTGCTATAAATGGGTTATATTCACTTCTAACAGGTCATAATTGCTATTTATGAGTTATATTCACTTCTAACGGATCATAATTGCTATTTATGAGTTATATTCACTTCTAACGGGTCATAATTGCTATTTATGGTTTATATTTACTTCTAACGGGTTATAATTGCTATAAATGGGTTATATTCATTTCTAACGGGTCATAATTGCTATTTATGAGTTATATTCAATTCTAATGGGTCATATATACTATAAATGGGTTATATTCACTTCTAACGGGTCATAATTGCTATTTATGAGTTATATTTACTTTTATCGGGTCATAATTGCAATTTATGAGTTATACTTACTTCTAACGGGCCATAATTGCTATTTATGGGTTATATTTACTTCTAACGGGTCATAATTGCTATTTATGGGTTATATTTACTTCTAACGGGTCATAATTGTTATAAATGGGTCGTATTCACTTCTTACGGGTTATAATTGCTATCAATGGGTCGTATTCATTTCTAACGGGTCATAATTGCTATTTATGAGTTATATTCACTTCTAACGGTTTAGAATTGCTATAAATGGGTTATATTCACTTCTAACGGGTTATAATTGCTGTGAATGGGTAATATTGCAATCTAACGGGTCATAATTGCTATGAATGGTTATATACACTTCTAAAGGGTCATAATTGGTATGAATGGGTGGTATTCACTTCTAAAGGGTCATAACTACTATAAATTGGTTATATTCACTTCTAACGATTCATAACTGCTATTTATGGGTTATATTGCAATCTAACAGGTCATAATTGCTATGAATGGGCTATATTCACTTCTAAGAGGTCATAATTGCCATTTATGTGCTATATTCACTTCTAACAGGTTATAATTGCTATAAATGGGTTATATTTATTTCTGATAACTCATAATTGGTATGAATGGATCGTATTCATTTCTAACGGGTCATAATTATTATTTATGAGCTATATTCACTTCTAACGGGTCATTATTGCTATAAATGGGTTATATTTACTTCTAATGAGTCATAATTGGTATGAATTAGTTGTTTTCACTTCTCACGGGTCATATTGCTATAAATGGGTTATATTCACTTCTAACGGGTCATAATTGCTATTTATGAGTTATATTCACTTTTAACGGGTCATAATTGCTATTTATGAGTTATATTCATTCTAACGGGTCATAATTGCTATTTATGGTTCATATTTACTTCTAACGGGTTATAATTGCTATAAATGGGTCTTATTCATTTCTAACGGGTCATAATTGCTATTTATGAGTTATATTCACTTCTAACGGGTCATAATTGCTATAAATGGGTTTTATTCAGTTCTAACGGGTCATAATTGCTATTTATAAGTTATATTTACTTTTATCAGGTCATAATTGCAATTTATGAGATATATTTACTTCTAACGGGTCATAATTGCTATTTATGGGTTATATTTATTTCTAACGGGTCATAATTGCTATTTATGGGTTATATTTACTTCTAACGGGTCATAATTGCTATAAATGGGTCGTATTCACTTCTAATGGGTTATAATTGCTATCAATGGGTCGTATTCATTTCTAACGGGTCATAATTGATATTTATGAGTTATATTCACTTCTAACGGGTCTTAATTGCTCTTTATGGGTTATATTCACTTCTAACGCGTCAAAACTGCTATTTATGGGTTATATTCACTTCTAACGGTTTAGAATAACTATAAATGGGTTATATTCACTTCTAACGGGTTATAATTGCTGTGAATGGGTAATATTGCAATCTAACGGGTCATAATTGCTATGAATGGTTATATACACTTCTAAAGGGTCATAATTGGTATGAATGGGTGGTATTCACTTCTAAAGGGTCATAACTACTATAAATTGGTTATATTCACTTCTAACGATTCATAACTGCTATTTAAGGGTTTTATTGCAATCTAACGGGTCATAATTGCTGTGAATGGGCTATATTCACTTCTAAGAGGTCATAATTGCCATTTATGTGTTATATTCATTTCTAACTGGTTAGAATTGCTATAAATGGGTTATATTTATTTCTGATAACTCATAATTGGTATGAATGGGATGTATTCACTTCTAACGGGTCATAATTGCTATGAATGAGTTAAATTCACTTCTAAATGGTCATAGTTGCTATAAATGGGTTATATTCACTTCTAAAGGGTTATAATTACTATAAATTTTTTATATTCACTTCTAACGAGTCATAATTGCTATTTATGGGTTATATTGCAATCTAACGGGTCATAATTGCTATGAATGGGCTATATTCTCTTCTAACGGGTCATAATTGCCATTTATGGGCTATATTCACTTCTAACGGGTTAGAATTGCTATAAATGGGTTATATTTAATTCTAATAACTCATAATAGATATGAATGGGTCGTCTTCATTTCTAACGGGTCATAATTGCTATGAATGGGTTAAATTCACTTCTAAAGGGTCATAGTTGCTATAAATGCGTTATATTCACTTCTAAAGGGTTATAATTACTATAAGTTGGTTATATTCACTTCTAACGAGTCATAATTGCTATTTATGGGTTATATTCACTTCTAACGGGACATAATTGCTACTTATGAGTTATATTCACTTTTAACGGGTCATAATAAATAGGTTATATTCAATTCTAACGGATTATAATTGGTATCAATAAGTTATATTCACTTCTAACAGGTTATAATTGCTATGAATAGGTTCTATTGCAATGTAACGGGTCATAATTGCTATAAATGGGTTATATTTAATTCTAATAAGTCATAATTGGTATGAATGGATCGTATTCACTTCTAACAGGTCATAATTGCTATTTATGAGGTATATTCACTTCTAACGGGTCATAATTGCTATAAATGGGTTATATTTACTTCTAATGAGTCATAATTGGTATGAATGGGTTGTTTTCACTTCTTACGGGTCTTTATTGCTATAAATGGGTTATACTCACTTCTAACGGGTCATAATTGCTATAAACGGTTTATATTCACTTCTAACGGGTTATAATTGCTGTGAATGGGTAATATTGCAATCTAACGGGTCATAATTGCTATGAATGGTTATATACACTTCTAAAGGGTCATAATTGGTATGAATAGGTGGTATTCACTTCTAAAGGGTCATAATTGGTATGAATGGGTGGTATTCACTTCTAAAGGGTCATATTTACTATAAATTGGTTATATTCACTTCTAACGGGTCATAATTGCCATTTATGTGCTATATTCACTTCTAACAGGTTATAATTGCTATAAATGGGTTATATTTATTTCTGATAACTCATAATTGGTATGAATGGTTCGTATTCACTTCTAACGGGACATAATTGCTACTTATGAGTTATATTCACTTTTAACGGGTCATAATAAATAGGTTATATTCAATTCTAACGGATCATAATTGGTATCAATAAGTTATATTCACTTCTAACAGGTTATAATTGCTATGAATAGGTTCTATTGCAATGTAACGGGTCATAATTGCTATAAATGGGTTATATTTAATTCTAATAAGTCGTAATTGGTATGAATGGTTCGTATTCACTTCTAACATGTCATAATTACTATTTATGGGTAATATTGCAATCTAACAGGTCATAATTGCTATGAATGGTTATATACACTTCTAAAGGGTCATAATTGGTATGAATGGGTGGTATTCACTTCTAAAGGGTCATAACTACTATAAATTGGTTATATTCACTTCTAACGATTCATAACTGCTATTTATGGGTTATATTGCAATCTAACGGGTAATAATTGCTATGAATGGGCTATATTCACTTCTAACGGGTCATAATTGCCATTTATGTGTTATATTCACTTCTAACTGGTTAGAATTGCTATAAATGGGTTATATTTATTTCTGATAACTCATAATTGGTATGAATGGGATGTATTCATTTCTAACGGGTCATAATTGCTATGAATGAGTTAAATTCACTTCTAAATGGTCATAGTTGCTATAAATGGGTTATATTCACTTCTAAAGGGTTATAATTACTCTAAATTTTTTATATTCACTTCTAACGAGTCATAATTGCTATTTATGGGTTATATTGCAATCTAACGGGTCATAATTGCTATGAATGGGCTATATTCACTTCTAACGGTTTAGAATTGGTATAAATGGGTTATATTTAATTCTAATAACTCATAATAGATATGAATGGGTCGTATTCATTTCTAACGGGTCATAATTGCTATGAATGGGTTAAATTCACTTCTAAAGGGTCATAGTTGCTATAAAAGCGTTATATTCACTTCTAAAGGGTTATAATTACTATAAATTGGTTATATTCACTTCTAACGAGTCATAATTGCTATTTATGGGTTATATTCACTTTTAACGGGTCATAATTGCTATAAAGGAGTTATATTTATTTCGAACGGGTCATAATTGCTATTTATAGGTTATATTCACCTCCAACAGGTCATAATTGCTATAAATGGGTTATATTCACTTCTAATGGGTCATAACTGCTATTTATCGGTTATATCCACTTCTAACGGGTCATAATAGCCATTTATTGGTTATATTCACTTCTAACGGGACATAATTGCTACTTATGAGTTATATTCACTTTTAACGGGTCATAATGAATAGGTTATATTCAATTCTAACGGATCATAATTGGTATCAATAAGTTATATTCACTTCTAACAGGTTATAATTGCTATGAATAGGTTCTATTGCAATGTAACGGGTCATAATTGCTATAAATGGGTTATATTTAATTCTAATAAGTCGTAATTGGTATGAATGGTTCGTATTCACTTCTAACATGTCGTAATTGGTATGAATGGTTCGTATTCACTTCTAACGGGTTATAATTGCTATAAATGGGTTATATTTAATTCTAACGGGTCATATGGGTTGTTTTCACTTCTCACGGGTCATATTGCTATAAATGGGTTATATTCACTTCTAACGGGTCATAATTGCTATTTATGAGTTATATTCACTTTTAACGGGTCATAATTGCTATAAAAGAGTTATATTTATTTCGGACGGGTCGTAGTTGCTATTTATAGGTTATATTAAATTCCAACGGGTCATAATTGCTATAAATGGGTTATATTCACTTCTAATAGGACATAATTGCTATGTATGGGTAATATTCACTTCTAACTGGTCATAATCTCTATTTATGGGTTATATTCACTTCAAACGGGACATAATTGCTACTTATGGGTTATATTCACTTTTAACGTGTCATAATAAATAGGTTATATTCAATTCTAACGGATCATAATTGGTATCAATAAGTTATATTCACTTCTAACACGTTATAATTGCTATGAATAGGTTCTATTGCAATGTAACGGGTAATAATAGCTATAAATGGGTTATATTTAATTCTAATAAGTCGTAATTGGTATGAATGGTTCGTATTCACTTCTAACATGTCATAATTGCTATTTATGAGTTATATTCACTTCTAACGGGTCATAATTGCTATAAATGGGTTATATTTACTTCTAATGAGTCATAATTGGTATGAATGGGTTGTTTTCACTTCTTACGGGTCTTAATTGCTATAAATGGGTTATATTCACTTCTAACAGGTTATAATTGCTATAAATGGTTTATATTCACTTCTAACGGGTTATAATTGCTGTGAATGGGTAATATTGCAATCTAACAGGTCATAATTGCTATGAATGGTTATATACACTTCTAAAGGGTCATAATTGGTATGAATGGGTGGTATTCACTTCTAAAGGGTCATAACTACTATAAATTGGTTATATTCACTTCTAACGATTCATAACTGCTATTTATGGGTTATATTGCAATCTAACGGGTCATAATTGCTATGAATGGGCTATATTCACTTCTAACGGGTCATAATTAAATGAATGGGCTATATTCACTTCTAACGGGTTAGAATTGCTATAAATGGGTTATATTTAATTCTAATAACTCATAATAGATATGAATGGGTCGTATTCATTTCTAACGGGTCATAATTGCTATGAATGAGTTAAATTCACTTCTAAAGGGTCATAGTTGCTATAAAAGCGTTATATTCACTTCTAAAGGGTTATAATTACTATAAATTGGTTATATTCACTTCTAACGAGTCATAATTGCTATTTATGGGTTATATTCACTTCTAACGGGACATAATTGCTACTTATGAGTTATATTCACTTTTAACGGGTCATAATAAATAGGTTATAATCAATTCTATCGGATTATAATTGGTATCAATAAGTTATATTCACTTCTAACAGGTTATAATTGCTATGAATAGGTTCTATTGCAATGTAACGGGTCATAATTGCTATAAATGGGTTATATTTAATTCTAATAAGTCATAATTGGTATGAATGGTTCGTATTCACTTCTAACAGGTCATAATTGCTATTCGTGAGGTATATTCACTTCTAAGGGGTCATTATTGCTATAAATGGGTTATATTTACTTCTAATGAGTCATAATTGGTATGAATTAGTTGTTTTCACTTCTCACGGGTCATATTGCTTTAAATGGGTTATATTCACTTCTAACGGGTCATAATTGCTATTTATGAGTTATATTCACTTTTAACGGGTCATAATTGCTATTTATGAGTTATATTCACTTTTAACGGATCATAATTGCTATTTATGAGTTATATTCATTCTAACGGGTCATAATTGCTATTTATGGTTCATATTTACTTCTAACGGGTTATAATTGCTATAAATGGGTCTTATTCATTTCTAACGGGTCATAATTGCTATTTATGAGTTATATTCACTTCTAACGGGTCATAATTGCTATAAATGGGTTATATTCAGTTCTAACGGGTCATAATTGCTATTTATGAGTTATATTTACTTTTACCGGGTCATAATTGCAATTTATGAGATATATTTACTTCTAACGGGTCATAATTGCTATTTATGGGTTATATTTATTTCTAATGAGTCATAATTGGTATGAATGGGTTGTTTTCACTTCTTACGGGTCTTAATTGCTGTAAATGGGTTATATTCACTTCTAACAGGTTATAATTGCTATAAATGGTTTATATTCACTTCTAACGGGTTATAATTGCTGTGAATGGGTAATATTGCAATCTAACGGGTCATAATTGCTATGAATGGTTATATACACTTCTAAAGGATCATAATTGGTATGAATGGGTGGTATTCACTTCTAAAGGGTCATAACTACTATAAATTGGTTATATTCACTTCTAACGATTCATAACTACTATTTATGGGTTATATTGCAATCTAACGGGTCATAATTGCTATCAATGGGTCGTATTCATTTCTAACGGGTCATTATTGCTATTTATGAGTTATATTCACTTCTAACGGGTCTTAATTGCTCTTTATGGGTTATATTCACTTCTAACGCGTCAAAATTGCTATTTATGTGTTATATTCACTTCTAACGGGTTAGAATTGGTATAAATGGGTTATATTTAATTCTAATAACTCATAATAGATATGAATGGGTCGTATTCATTTCTAACGGGTCATAATTGCTATGAATGGGTTAAATTCACTTCTAAAGGGTCATAGTTGCTATAAAAGCGTTATATTCACTTCTAAAGGGTTATAATTACTATAAATTGGTTATATTCACTTCTAACGAGTCATAATTGCTATTTATGGGTTATATTCACTTCTAACGGGTCATAATTGCTATTTATAGGTTATATTCACCTCCAACAGGTCATAATTGCTATAAATGGGTTATATTCACTTCTAATGGGTCATAACTGCTATTTATCGGTTATATCCACTTCTAACGGGTCATAATAGCCATTTATCGGTTATATTCACTTCTAACGGAACATAATTGCTACTTATGGGTTATATTCACTTCTAACGGGTCATAATTGCTATAAATAGGTTAAATCCAATTCTAACGGATCATAATTGGTATCAATAAGTTATATTCACTTCTAATGGGTTATAATTGCTATGAATAGGTTCTATTGCAATCTAACGGGTCATAATTGCTATAAATGGGTTATATTTAATTCTAATAAGTCATAATTGGTATGAATGGGTCGTATTCACTTCTAACGGGTCATAATTGCGATTTATGAGTTATATTCACTTCTAACGGATCATAATTGTTATAAATGGGTTATATTTGCTTCTAATGAGTCATAATTGGTATGAATGGGTTGTTTTCACTTCTTACGGGTCATAATTGCTATAAATGGGTTATATTCATTTCTAACAGGTTATAATTGCTATAAATGGTTTATATTCACTTCTAACGGGTTACAATTGCTGTGAATGGGTAATATTGCAATCTAACGGGTCATAATTGCTATGAATGGTTATATACACTTCTAAAGGGTCATAATTGGTATGAATGGGTGGTATTCACTTCTAAAGGGTCATAACTACTATAAATTGGTTATATTCACTTCTAACGATTCATAACTGCTATTTATGGGTTATATTGCAATCTAACGGGTCATAATTGCTATCAATGGGTCGTATTCATTTCTAACGGGTCATTATTGCTATTTATGAGTTATATTCACTTCTAACGGGTCTTAATTGCTCTTTATGGGTTATATTCACTTCTAACGCGTCAAAATTGCTATTTATGTGTTATATTCACTTCTAACGGTTTAGAATTGCTATAAATGGGTTATATTCACTTTTAACGGGTCATAATTGCTATAAAGGAGTTATATTTATTTCGAACGGGTCATAATTGTTATTTATAGGTTATATTCAATTCTAACGGGTCATAATTGCTATAAATGGGTTATATTCACTTCTAATGGGACATAATTACTATTTATGGGTAATATTCACTTCTAACGGGTCATAATAGCTATTTATGGGTTATATTCACTTCTAACGGGACATAATTGCTACTTATGAGTTATATTCACTTTTAACGGGTCATAATAAATAGGTTATATTCAATTCTAACGGATCATAATTGGTATCAATAAGTTATATTCACTTCTAACAGGTTATAATTGCTATGAATAGGTTCTATTGCAATGTAACGGGTCATAATTGCTATAAATGGGTTATATTTAATTCTAATAAGTCATAATTGGTATGAATAGTTCGTATTCACTTCTAACAGGTCATAATTGCTATTCATGAGGTATATTCACTTCTAACGGGTCATAATTGCTATAAATGGGTTATATTTACTTCTAATGAGTCATAATTGGTATGAATGGGTTGTTTTCACTTCTTACGGGTCATAATTGCTATGAATAAGTTAAATTCACTTCTAAATGGTCATAGTTGCTATAAATGGGTTATATTCACTTCTAAAGGGTTATAATTACTATAAATTGGTTATATTCACTTCTAACGAGTCATAATTGCTATTTATGGGTTATATTTAATTCTAATAAGTCATAATTGGTATGAGTGGTTCGTATTCACTTCTAACAGGTCATAATTGCTATTCATGAGGTATATTCACTTCTAACTGGTTAGAATTGCTATAAATGGGTTATATTTATTTCTGATAACTCATAATTGGTATGAATGGGATGTATTCATTACTAACGGGTCACAATTGCTATGAATGAGTTAAATTCACTTCTAAATGGTCATAGTTGCTATAAATGGGTTATATTCACTTCTAAAGGGTTATAATTACTATAAATTGGTTATATTCACTTCTAACGAGTCATAATTGCTATTTATGGGTTATATTGCAGTCTAACGGGTCATAATTGCTATGAATGGGCTATATTCACTTCTAACGGGTCATAATTGCCATTTATGGGCTATATTCACTTCTAACGGGTTAGAATTGCTATAAATGGGTTATATTTAATTCTAATAACTCATAATAGATATGAATGGGTCGTATTCATTTCTAACGGGTCATAATTGCTATGAATGGGTTAAATTCACTTCTAAAGGGTCATAGTTGCTATAAAAGCGTTATATTCACTTCTAACGGGTCATAATTGCTATAAATGGTTTATATTCACTTCTAACGGGTTATATTTGCTGTGAATGGGTTATATTGCAATCTAACGGGTCATAATTGCTATGAATGGTTATATACACTTCTAAAGGGTCATAATTGGTATGAATGGGTGGTATTCACTTCTAAAGGGTCATAACTACTATAAATTGGTTATATTCACTTGTAACGATTCATAACTGCTATTTATGGGTTATATTGCAATCTAACGGGTCATAATTGCTATGAATGGGCTATATTCACTTCTAACGGGTCATAATTGCCATTTATGTGCTATATTCACTTCTAACTGGTTAGAATTGCTATAAATGGGTTATATTTATTTCTGATAACTCATAATTGGTATGAATGGGATGTATTCATTTTTAACGGGTCATAATTGCTATGAATGAGTTAAATTCACTTCTAAATGGTCATAGTTGCTATAAATGGGTTATATTCACTTCTAAAGGGTTATAATTACTATAAATTGGTTATATTCACTTCTAACGAGTCATAATTGCTATTTATGGGTTATATTCACTTCTAACGGGTCATAATTGCTATAAAGGAGTTATATTTATTTCGAACAGGTCATAATTGCTATTTATAGGTTATATTCACCTCCAACAGGTCATAATTGCTATAAATGGGTTATATTCACTTCTAATGGGTCATAACTGCTATTTATCGGTTATATCCACTTCTAACGGGTCATAATAGCCATTTATCGGTTATATTCACTTCTAACGGAACATAATTGCTACTTATGGGTTATATTCACTTCTAACGGGTCATAATTGCTATAAATAGGTTAAATCCAATTCTAACGGATCATAATTGGTATCAATAAGTTATATTCACTTCTAATGGGTTATAATTGCTATGAATAGGTTCTATTGCAATCTAACGGGTCATAATTGCTATAAATGGGTTATATTTAATTCTAATAAGTCATAATTGGTATGAATGGGTCGTATTCACTTCTAACGGGTCATAATTGCGATTTATGAGTTATATTCACTTCTAACGGATCATAATTGTTATAAATGGGTTATATTTGCTTCTAATGAGTCATAATTGGTATGAATGGGTTGTTTTCACTTCTTACGGGTCATAATTGCTATAAATGGGTTATATTCATTTCTAACAGGTTATAATTGCTATAAATGGTTTATATTCACTTCTAACGGGTTACAATTGCTGTGAATGGGTAATATTGCAATCTAACAGGTCATAATTGCTTTGAATGGTTATATACACTTCTAAAGGGTCATAATTGGTATGAATGGGTGGTATTCACTTCTAAAGGGTCATAACTACTATAAATTGGTTATATTCACTTCTAACGATTCATAACTGCTATTTATGGGTTATATTGCAATCTAACGGGTCATAATTGCTATGAATGGGCTATATTCACTTCTAACGGGTCATAATTAAATGAATGGGCTATATTCACTTCTAACGGGTTAGAATTGCTATAAATGGGTTATATTTAATTCTAATAACTCATAATAGATATGAATGGGTCGTATTCATTTCTAACGGGTCATAATTGCTATGAATGAGTTAAATTCACTTCTAAAGGGTCATAGTTGCTATAAAAGCGTTATATTCACTTCTAAAGGGTTATAATTACTCTAAATTGGTTATATTCACTTCTAACGAGTCATAATTGCTATTTATGGGTTATATTCACTTCTAACGGGACATAATTGCTACTTATGAGTTATATTCACTTTTAACGGGTCATAATAAATAGGTTATATTCAATTCTATCGGATTATAATTGGTATCAATAAGTTATATTCACTTCTAACAGGTTATAATTGCTATGAATAGGTTCTATTGCATTGTAACGGGTCATAATTGCTATAAATGGGTTATATTTAATTCTAATAAGTCATAATTGGTATGAATGGTTCGTATTCACTTCTAACAGGTCATAATTGCTATTCATGAGGTATATTCACTTCTAACGGGTCATTATTGCTATAAATGGGTTATATTTACTTCTAATGAGTCATAATTGGTATGAATTAGTTGTTTTCACTTCTCACGGGTCATATTGCTATAAATGGGTTATATTCACTTCTAACGGGTCATAGTTGCTATAAATGGGTTATATTCACTTTTAACGGGTCATAATTGCTATTTATGAGTTATATTCACTTTTAACGGGTCATAATTGCTATTTATGAGTTATATTCATTCTAACGGGTCATAATTGCTATTTATGGTTCCTATTTACTTCTAACGGGTTATAATTGCTATAAATGGGTCTTATTCATTTCTAACGGGTCATAATTGCTATAAATGGGTTATATTTATTTCTGATAACTCATAATTGGTATGAATGGGATGTATTCATTACTAACGGGTCACAATTGCTATGAATGAGTTAAATTCACTTCTAAATGGTCATAGTTGCTATAAATGGGTTATATTCACTTCTAAAGGGTTATAATTACTATAAATTGGTTATATTCACTTCTAACGAGTCATAATTGCTATTTATGGGTTATATTGCAGTCTAACGGGTCATAATTGCTATGAATGGGCTATATTCACTTCTAACGGGTCATAATTGCCATTTATGGGCTATATTCACTTCTAACGGGTTAGAATTGCTATAAATGGGTTATATTTAATTCTAATAACTCATAATAGATATGAATGGGTCGTATTCATTTCTAACGGGTCATAATTGCTATGAATGGGTTAAATTCACTTCTAAAGGGTCATAGTTGCTATAAAAGCGTTATATTCACTTCTAACGGGTCATAATTGCTATAAATGGTTTATATTCACTTCTAACGGGTTATATTTGCTGTGAATGGGTTATATTGCAATCTAACGGGTCATAATTGCTATGAATGGTTATATACACTTCTAAAGGGTCATAATTGGTATGAATGGGTGGTATTCACTTCTAAAGGGTCATAACTACTATAAATTGGTTATATTCACTTGTAAGGATTCATAACTGCTATTTATGGGTTATATTGCAATCTAACGGGTCATAATTGCTATGAATGGGCTATATTCACTTCTAACGGGTCATAATTGCCATTTATGTGCTATATTCACTTCTAACTGGTTAGAATTGCTATAAATGGGTTATATTTATTTCTGATAACTCATAATTGGTATGAATGGGATGTATTCATTTCTAACGGGTCATAATTGCTATGAATGAGTTAAATTCACTTCTAAATGGTCATAGTTGCTATAAATGGGTTACATTCACTTCTAAAGGGTTATAATTACTCTAAATTTTTTATATTCACTTCTAACGAGTCATAATTGCTATTTATGGGTTATATTGCAATCTAACGGGTCATAATTGCTATGAATGGGCTATATTCACTTCTAACGGGTTAGAATTGGTATAAATGGGTTATATTTAATTCTAATCACTCATAATAGATATGAATGGGTCGTATTCATTTCTAACGGGTCATAATTGCTATGAATGGGTTAAATTCACTTCTAAAGGGTCATAGTTGCTATAAAAGCGTTATATTCACTTCTAAAGGGTTATAATTACTATAAATTGGTTATATTCACTTCTAACGAGTCATAATTGCTATTTATGGGTTATATTCACTTCTAACGGGTCATAATTGCTATAAAGGAGTTATATTTATTTCGAACGGGTCATAATTGCTATTTATAGGTTATATTCACCTCCAACAGGTCATAATTGCTATAAATGGGTTATATTCACTTCTAATGGGTCATAACTGCTATTTATCGGTTATATCCACTTCTAACGGGTCATAATAGCCATTTATCGGTTATATTCACTTCTAACGGAACATAATTGCTACTTATGGGTTATATTCACTTCTAACGGGTCATAATTGCTATAAATAGGTTAAATCCAATTCTAACGGATCATAATTGGTATCAATAAGTTATATTCACTTCTAATGGGTTATAATTGCTATGAATAGGTTCTATTGCAATCTAACGGGTCATAATTGCTATAAATGGGTTATATTTAATTCTAATAAGTCGTAATTGGTATGAATGGGTCGTATTCACTTCTAACGGGTCATAATTGCGATTTATGAGTTATATTCACTTCTAACGGATCATAATTGTTATAAATGGGTTATATTTGCTTCTAATGAGTCATAATTGGTATGAATGGGTTGTTTTCACTTCTTACGGGTCATAATTGCTATAAATGGGTTATATTCATTTCTAACAGGTTATAATTGCTATAAATGGTTTATATTCACTTCTAACGGGTTACAATTGCTGTGAATGGGTAATATTGCAATCTAACGGGTCATAATTGCTATGAATGGTTATATACACTTCTAAAGGGTCATAATTGGTATGAATGGGTGGTATTCACTTCTAAAGGGTCATAACTACTATAAATTGGTTATATTCACTTCTAACGATTCATAACTGCTATTTATGGGTTATATTGCAATCTAACGGGTCATAATTGCTATCAATGGGTCGTATTCATTTCTAACGGGTCATTATTGCTATTTATGAGTTATATTCACTTCTAACGGGTCTTAATTGCTCTTTATGGGTTATATTCACTTCTAACGCGTCAAAATTGCTATTTATGTGTTATATTCACTTCTAACGGTTTAGAATTGCTATAAATAGGTTATATTCACTTTTAACGGGTCATAATTGCTATAAAGGAGTTATATTTATTTCGAACGGGTCATAATTGTTATTTATAGGTTATATTCAATTCTAACGGGTCATAATTGCTATAAATGGGTTATATTCACTTCTAATGGGACATAATTGCTATTTATGGGTAATAATCACTTCTAACGGGTCATAATAGCTATTTATGGGTTATATTCACTTCTAACGGGACATAATTGCTACTTATGAGTTATATTCACTTTTAACGGGTCATAATAAATAGGTTATATTCAATTCTAACGGATCATAATTGGTATCAATAAGTTATATTCACTTCTAACAGGTTATAATTGCTATGAATAGGTTCTATTGCAATGTAACGGGTCATAATTGCTATAAATGGGTTATATTTAATTCTAATAAGTCATAATTGGTATGAATGGTTCGTATTCACTTCTAACAGGTCATAATTGCTATTCATGAGGTATATTCACTTCTAACGGGTCATAATTGCTATAAATGGGTTATATTTACTTCTAATGAGTCATAATTGGTATGAATGGGTTGTTTTCACTTCTTACGGGTCATAATTGCTATGAATAAGTTAAATTCACTTCTAAATGGTCATAGTTGCTATAAATGGGTTATATTCACTTCTAAAGGGTTATAATTACTATAAATTGGTTATATTCACTTCTAACGAGTCATAATTGCTATTTATGGGTTATATTTAATTCTAATAAGTCATAATTGGTATGAATGGTTCGTATTCACTTCTAACAGGTCATAATTGCTATTCATGAGGTATATTCACTTCTAACTGGTTAGAATTGCTATAAATGGGTTATATTTATTTCTGATAACTCATAATTGGTATGAATGGGATGTATTCATTACTAACGGGTCATAATTGCTATGAATGAGTTAAATTCACTTCTAAATGGTCATAGTTGCTATAAATGGGTTATATTCACTTCTAAAGGGTTATAATTACTATAAATTGGTTATATTCACTTCTAACGAGTCATAATTGCTATTTATGGGTTATATTGCAGTCTAACGGGTCATAATTGCTATGAATGGGCTATATTCACTTCTAACGGGTCATAATTGCCATTTATGGGCTATATTCACTTCTAACGGGTTAGAATTGCTATAAATGGGTTATATTTAATTCTAATAACTCATAATAGATATGAATGGGTCGTATTCATTTCTAACGGGTCATAATTGCTATGAATGGGTTAAATTCACTTCTAAAGGGTCATAGTTGCTATAAAAGCGTTATATTCACTTCTAACGGGTCATAATTGCTATAAATGGTTTATATTCACTTCTAACGGGTTATATTTGCTGTGAATGGGTTATATTGCAATCTAACGGGTCATAATTGCTATTTATGGGTTATATTGCAATCTAACGGGTCATAATTGCTATGAATGGGCTATATTCACTTCTAACGGGTTAGAATTGGTATAAATGGGTTATATTTAATTCTAATCACTCATAATAGATATGAATGGGTCGTATTCATTTCTAACGGGTCATAATTGCTATGAATGGGTTAAATTCACTTCTAAAGGGTCATAGTTGCTATAAAAGCGTTATATTCACTTCTAAAGGGTTATAATTACTATAAATTGGTTATATTCACTTCTAACGAGTCATAATTGCTATTTATGGGTTATATTCACTTCTAACGGGTCATAATTGCTATAAAGGAGTTATATTTATTTCGAACGGGTCATAATTGCTATTTATAGGTTATATTCACCTCCAACAGGTCATAATTGCTATAAATGGGTTATATTCACTTCTAATGGGTCATAACTGCTATTTATCGGTTATATCCACTTCTAACGGGTCATAATAGCCATTTATCGGTTATATTCACTTCTAACGGAACATAATTGCTACTTATGGGTTATATTCACTTCTAACGGGTCATAATTGCTATAAATAGGTTAAATCCAATTCTAACGGATCATAATTGGTATCAATAAGTTATATTCACTTCTAATGGGTTATAATTGCTATGAATAGGTTCTATTGCAATCTAACGGGTCATAATTGCTATAAATGGGTTATATTTAATTCTAATAAGTCATAATTGGTATGAATGGGTCGTATTCACTTCTAACGGGTCATAATTGCGATTTATGAGTTATATTCACTTCTAACGGATCATAATTGTTATAAATGGGTTATATTTGCTTCTAATGAGTCATAATTGGTATGAATGGGTTGTTTTCACTTCTTACGGGTCATAATTGCTATAAATGGGTTATATTCATTTCTAACAGGTTATAATTGCTATAAATGGTTTATATTCACTTCTAACGGGTTACAATTGCTGTGAATGGGTAATATTGCAATCTAACGGGTCATAATTGCTATGAATGGTTATATACACTTCTAAAGGGTCATAATTGGTATGAATGGGTGGTATTCACTTCTAAAGGGTCATAACTACTATAAATTGGTTATATTCACTTCTAACGATTCATAACTGCTATTTATGGGTTATATTGCAATCTAACGGGTCATAATTGCTATCAATGGGTCGTATTCATTTCTAACGGGTCATTATTGCTATTTATGAGTTATATTCACTTCTAACGGGTCTTAATTGCTCTTTATGGGTTATATTCACTTCTAACGCGTCAAAATTGCTATTTATGTGTTATATTCACTTCTAACGGTTTAGAATTGCTATAAATGGGTTATATTCACTTTTAACGGGTCATAATTGCTATAAAGGAGTTATATTTATTTCGAACGGGTCATAATTGTTATTTATAGGTTATATTCAATTCTAACGGGTCATAATTGCTATAAATGGGTTATATTCACTTCTAATGGGACATAATTACTATTTATGGGTAATATTCACTTCTAACGGGTCATAATAGCTATTTATGGGTTATATTCACTTCTAACGGGACATAATTGCTACTTATGAGTTATATTCACTTTTAACGGGTCATAATAAATAGGTTATATTCAATTCTAACGGATCATAATTGGTATCAATAAGTTATATTCACTTCTAACAGGTTATAATTGCTATGAATAGGTTCTATTGCAATGTAACGGGTCATAATTGCTATAAATGGGTTATATTTAATTCTAATAAGTCATAATTGGTATGAATAGTTCGTATTCACTTCTAACAGGTCATAATTGCTATTCATGAGGTATATTCACTTCTAACGGGTCATAATTGCTATAAATGGGTTATATTTACTTCTAATGAGTCATAATTGGTATGAATGGGTTGTTTTCACTTCTTACGGGTCATAATTGCTATGAATAAGTTAAATTCACTTCTAAATGGTCATAGTTGCTATAAATGGGTTATATTCACTTCTAAAGGGTTATAATTACTATAAATTGGTTATATTCACTTCTAACGAGTCATAATTGCTATTTATGGGTTATATTTAATTCTAATAAGTCATAATTGGTATGAGTGGTTCGTATTCACTTCTAACAGGTCATAATTGCTATTCATGAGGTATATTCACTTCTAACTGGTTAGAATTGCTATAAATGGGTTATATTTATTTCTGATAACTCATAATTGGTATGAATGGGATGTATTCATTACTAACGGGTCACAATTGCTATGAATGAGTTAAATTCACTTCTAAATGGTCATAGTTGCTATAAATGGGTTATATTCACTTCTAAAGGGTTATAATTACTATAAATTGGTTATATTCACTTCTAACGAGTCATAATTGCTATTTATGGGTTATATTGCAGTCTAACGGGTCATAATTGCTATGAATGGGCTATATTCACTTCTAACGGGTCATAATTGCCATTTATGGGCTATATTCACTTCTAACGGGTTAGAATTGCTATAAATGGGTTATATTTAATTCTAATAACTCATAATAGATATGAATGGGTCGTATTCATTTCTAACGGGTCATAATTGCTATGAATGGGTTAAATTCACTTCTAAAGGGTCATAGTTGCTATAAAAGCGTTATATTCACTTCTAACGGGTCATAATTGCTATAAATGGTTTATATTCACTTCTAACGGGTTATATTTGCTGTGAATGGGTTATATTGCAATCTAACGGGTCATAATTGCTATGAATGGTTATATACACTTCTAAAGGGTCATAATTGGTATGAATGGGTGGTATTCACTTCTAAAGGGTCATAACTACTATAAATTGGTTATATTCACTTGTAACGATTCATAACTGCTATTTATGGGTTATATTGCAATCTAACGGGTCATAATTGCTATGAATGGGCTATATTCACTTCTAACGGGTCATAATTGCCATTTATGTGCTATATTCACTTCTAACTGGTTAGAATTGCTATAAATGGGTTATATTTGTTTCTGATAACTCATAATTGGTATGAATGGGATGTATTCATTTTTAACGGGTCATAATTGCTATGAATGAGTTAAATTCACTTCTAAATGGTCATAGTTGCTATAAATGGGTTATATTCACTTCTAAAGGGTTATAATTACTATAAATTGGTTATATTCACTTCTAACGAGTCATAATTGCTATTTATGGGTTATATTCACTTCTAACGGGTCATAATTGCTATAAAGGAGTTATATTTATTTCGAACAGGTCATAATTGCTATTTATAGGTTATATTCACCTCCAACAGGTCATAATTGCTATAAATGGGTTATATTCACTTCTAATGGGTCATAACTGCTATTTATCGGTTATATCCACTTCTAACGGGTCATAATAGCCATTTATCGGTTATATTCACTTCTAACGGAACATAATTGCTACTTATGGGTTATATTCACTTCTAACGGGTCATAATTGCTATAAATAGGTTAAATCCAATTCTAACGGATCATAATTGGTATCAATAAGTTATATTCACTTCTAATGGGTTATAATTGCTATGAATAGGTTCTATTGCAATCTAACGGGTCATAATTGCTATAAATGGGTTATATTTAATTCTAATAAGTCATAATTGGTATGAATGGGTCGTATTCACTTCTAACGGGTCATAATTGCGATTTATGAGTTATATTCACTTCTAACGGATCATAATTGTTATAAATGGGTTATATTTGCTTCTAATGAGTCATAATTGGTATGAATGGGTTGTTTTCACTTCTTACGGGTCATAATTGCTATAAATGGGTTATATTCATTTCTAACAGGTTATAATTGCTATAAATGGTTTATATTCACTTCTAACGGGTTACAATTGCTGTGAATGGGTAATATTGCAATCTAACAGGTCATAATTGCTTTGAATGGTTATATACACTTCTAAAGGGTCATAATTGGTATGAATGGGTGGTATTCACTTCTAAAGGGTCATAACTACTATAAATTGGTTATATTCACTTCTAACGATTCATAACTGCTATTTATGGGTTATATTGCAATCTAACGGGTCATAATTGCTATGAATGGGCTATATTCACTTCTAACGGGTCATAATTAAATGAATGGGCTATATTCACTTCTAACGGGTTAGAATTGCTATAAATGGGTTATATTTAATTCTAATAACTCATAATAGATATGAATGGGTCGTATTCATTTCTAACGGGTCATAATTGCTATGAATGAGTTAAATTCACTTCTAAAGGGTCATAGTTGCTATAAAAGCGTTATATTCACTTCTAAAGGGTTATAATTACTCTAAATTGGTTATATTCACTTCTAACGAGTCATAATTGCTATTTATGGGTTATATTCACTTCTAACGGGACATAATTGCTACTTATGAGTTATATTCACTTTTAACGGGTCATAATAAATAGGTTATATTCAATTCTATCGGATTATAATTGGTATCAATAAGTTATATTCACTTCTAACAGGTTATAATTGCTATGAATAGGTTCTATTGCATTGTAACGGGTCATAATTGCTATAAATGGGTTATATTTAATTCTAATAAGTCATAATTGGTATGAATGGTTCGTATTCACTTCTAACAGGTCATAATTGCTATTCATGAGGTATATTCACTTCTAACGGGTCATTATTGCTATAAATGGGTTATATTTACTTCTAATGAGTCATAATTGGTATGAATTAGTTGTTTTCACTTCTCACGGGTCATATTGCTATAAATGGGTTATATTCACTTCTAACGGGTCATAGTTGCTATAAATGGGTTATATTCACTTTTAACGGGTCATAATTGCTATTTATGAGTTATATTCACTTTTAACGGGTCATAATTGCTATTTATGAGTTATATTCATTCTAACGGGTCATAATTGCTATTTATGGTTCCTATTTACTTCTAACGGGTTATAATTGCTATAAATGGGTCTTATTCATTTCTAACGGGTCATAATTGCTATAATGGGTTATATTTATTTCTGATAACTCATAATTGGTATGAATGGGATGTATTCATTACTAACGGGTCACAATTGCTATGAATGAGTTAAATTCACTTCTAAATGGTCATAGTTGCTATAAATGGGTTATATTCACTTCTAAAGGGTTATAATTACTATAAATTGGTTATATTCACTTCTAACGAGTCATAATTGCTATTTATGGGTTTATATTGCAGTCTAACGGGTCATAATTGCTATGAATGGGCTATATTCACTTCTAACGGGTCATAATTGCCATTTATGGGCTATATTCACTTCTAACGGGTTAGAATTGCTATAAATGGGTTATATTTAATTCTAATAACTCATAATAGATATGAATGGGTCGTATTCATTTCTAACGGGTCATAATTGCTATGAATGGTTAAATTCACTTCTAAAGGGTCATAGTTGCTATAAAAGCGTTATATTCACTTCTAACGGGTCATAATTGCTATAAATGGTTTATATTCACTTCTAACGGGTTATATTTGCTGTGAATGGGTTATATTGCAATCTAACGGGTCATAATTGCTATGAATGGTTATATACACTTCTAAAGGGTCATAATTGGTATGAATGGGTGGTATTCACTTCTAAAGGGTCATAACTACTATAAATTGGTTATATTCACTTGTAAGGATTCATAACTGCTATTTATGGGTTATATTGCAATCTAACGGGTCATAATTGCTATGAATGGGCTATATTCACTTCTAACGGGTCATAATTGCCATTTATGTGCTATATTCACTTCTAACTGGTTAGAATTGCTATAAATGGGTTATATTTATTTCTGATAACTCATAATTGGTATGAATGGGATGTATTCATTTCTAACGGGTCATAATTGCTATGAATGAGTTAAATTCACTTCTAAATGGTCATAGTTGCTATAAATGGGTTACATTCACTTCTAAAGGGTTATAATTACTCTAAATTTTTATATTCACTTCTAACGAGTCATAATTGCTATTTATGGGTTATATTGCAATCTAACGGGTCATAATTGCTATGAATGGGCTATATTCACTTCTAACGGGTTTAGAATTGGTATAAATGGGTTATAATTTAATTCTAATCACTCATAATAGATATGAATGGGTCGTATTCATTCTAACGGGTCATAATTGCTATGAATGGGTTAAATTCACTTCTAAAGGGTCATAGTTGCTATAAAAGCGTTATATTCACTTCTAAAGGGTTATAATTACTATAAATTGGTTATATTCACTTCTAACGAGTCATAATTGCTATTTATGGGTTATATTCACTTCTAACGGGTCATAATTGCTATAAAGGAGTTATATTTATTCGAACGGGTCATAATTGCTATTTATAGGTTATATTCACCTCCAACAGGTCATAATTGCTATAAATGGGTTATATTCACTTCTAATGGGTCATAACTGCTATTTATCGGTTATATCCACTTCTAACGGGTCATAATAGCCATTTATCGGTTATATTCACTTCTAACGGAACATAATTGCTACTTATGGGTTATATTCACTTCTAACGGGTCATAATTGCTATAAATAGGTTAAATCCAATTCTAACGATCATAATTGGTATCAATAAGTTATATTCACTTCTAATGGGTTATAATTGCTATGAATAGGTTCTATTGCAATCTAACGGGTCATAATTGCTATAAATGGGTTATATTTAATTCTAATAAGTCGTAATTGGTATGAATGGGTCGTATTCACTTCTAACGGGTCATAATTGCGATTTATGAGTTATATTCACTTCTAACGGATCATAATTGTTATAAATGGGTTATATTTGCTTCTAATGAGTCATAATTGGTAATGAATGGGTTGTTTTCACTTCTTACGGGGTCATAATTGCTATAAATGGGTTATATTCATTTCTAACAGGTTATAATTGCTATAAATGGTTTATATTCACTTCTAACGGGTTACAATTGCTGTGAATGGGTAATATTGCAATCTAACGGGTCATAATTGCTATGAATGGTTATATACACTTCTAAAGGGTCATAATTGGTATGAATGGGTGGTATTCACTTCTAAAGGGTCATAACTACTATAAATGGTTATATTCACTTCTAACGATTCATAACTGCTATTTATGGGTTATATTACAATCTAACGGGTCATAATTGCTATCAATGGTCGTATTCATTTCTAACGGGTCATTATTGCTATTTATGAGTTATATTCACTGTCTAACGGGTCTTAATTGCTCTTTATGGGTTATATTCACTTCTAACGCGTCAAAATTGCTATTTATGTGTTATATTCACTTCTAACGGTTTAGAATTGCTATAAATAGGTTATATTCACTTTTAACGGGTCATAATTGCTATAAAGGAGTTATATTTATTTCGAACGGGTCATAATTGTTATTTATAGGTTATATTCAATTCTAACGGGTCATAATTGCTATAAATGGGTATATTCACTTCTAATGGGACATAATTGCTATTTATGGGTAATAATCACTTCTAACGGGTCATAATAGCTATTTATGGGTTATATTCACTTCTAACGGGACATAATTGCTACTTATGAGTTATATTCACTTTTAACGGGTCATAATAAATAGGTTATAATTCAATTCTAACGGATCATAATTGGTATCAATAAGTTATATTCACTTCTAACAGGTTATAATTGCTATGAATAGGTTCTATTGCAATGTAACGGGTCATAATTGCTATAAATGGGTTATATTTAATTCTAATAAGTCATAATTGGTATGAATGGTTCGTATTCACTTCTAACAGGTCATAAGTGCTATTCATGAGGTATATTCACTTCTAACGGGTCATAATTGCTATAATGGGTTATATTTACTTCTAATGAGTCATAATTGGTATGAATGGGTTGTTTTCACTTCTTACGGGTCATAATTGCTAATGAATAAGTTAAATTCACTTCTAAATGGTCATAGTTGCTATAAATGGGTTATATTCACTTCTAAAGGGTTATAATTACTATAAATTGGTTATATTCACTTCTAACGAGTCATAATTGCTATTTATGGGTTATATTTAATTCTAATAAGTCATAATGGTATGAATGGTTCGTATTCACTTCTAACAGGTCATAATTGCTATTCATGAGGTATATTCACTTCTAACTGGTTAGAATTGCTATAAATGGGTTATATTATTTCTGATAACTCATAATTGGTATGAATGGGATGTATTCATTACTAACGGGTCATAATTGCTATGAATCGAGTTAAATTCACTTCTAAATGGTCATAGTGCTATAAATGGGTTATATTCACTTCTAAAGGGTTATAATTACTATAAATTGGTTATATTCACTTCTAACGAGTCATAATTGCTATTTATGGGTTATATTGCAGTCTAACGGGTCATAATTGCTATGAATGGGCTATATCACTTCTAACGGGTCATAATTGCCATTTATGGGCTATATTCACTTCTAACGGGTTAGGAATTGGCTATAAATGGGTTATATTTAATTCTAATAACTCATAATAGATATGAATGGGTCGTATTCATTTCTAACGGGTCATAATTGCTCTATGAATGGGTTAAATTCACTTCTAAAGGGTCATAGTTGCTATAAAAGCGTTATATTCACTTCTAACGGGTCATAATTGCTATAAATGGTTTATATTCACTTCTAACGGTTATATTTGCTGTGAATGGGTTATATTTGCAATCTAACGGGTCATAATTGCTATTTATGGGTTATATTGCAATCTAACGGGTCATAATTGCTATGAATGGGCTATATTCACTTCTAACGGGTTAGAATTGGTATAAATGGGTTATATTTAATTCTAATCACTCATAATAGATATGAATGGGTCGTATTCATTTCTAACGGGTCATAATTGCTATGAATGGGTTAAATTCACTTCTAAAGGGTCATAGTTGCTATAAAAGCGTTATATTCACTTCTAAGGGTTATAATTACTATAAATTTGGTTATATTCACTTCTAACGAGTCATAATTGCTATTTATGGGTTATATCACTTCTAACGGGTCATAATTGCTATAAAGGAGTTATATTTATTTCGAACG
>JARJIL010000021.1:0-183862 GCA_038502395.1 Dittrichia graveolens
TTGATTCAATTAATTTTTCCAAAATAGATCGTTTAGATTTGATAATTAATTTTTTATCTAAATAAATAAATATATTTTTATTCTTATTAATCTTATATCTTATCTTATATTTATACTATACTATAAGATATTTATTCCTAACTAAAAGAGTTGAATGATATGTTTGCAATGAACTTGAATGAATGTTAAGCCGGACTTAAAACAAGCGCCACATAATAAATAAACAAAATATTATAATTGTGATTGTTGACGTAATAAAGAAAGATTTAGAGAATGGAAGAATTTGATATATCAATGTATAGCCACAGACTTGTAAAGTAATAAGTACGTCCTAAAAGACTTAAAATTGAAGATAGGGCTGGAATACGATGTTGTTATCTACTTGTATAGAATTTTCAAGTGTCTTTATCTTGGTGTACACTGCAATACATTGATTTGAAACTCTTTTTGTAGACTTCTTAATTAACCAAAAATACAATTTGTTTCTTTATTCTAGAAAAAAAATGCTTTCTATCTTACTACTTTATATTTCTACTCTTAAGATCAAGACTAGTGTCAAAATCAAGATAAGAGATGAAATAAAAGATTTAGTAGAAACTATGTGTCATCATTTAGACAAGTATCATAATCAAGAGAAAAGATTAAGAAAGAAAAATTGTAAATAGGAACAGGAAATATAATTTTCTTTCTAGAAATACCTTTTGATTTGTAGACCTGTGAATAACACACACAAGTAAGATTTAAGTAATTTTATTATATGTAAGTTCTAGCAGAAGAATGTTCAGTATAGTTTATATTTAATTCATAATCATGAGTGACTAATTTTAGCTTTTAGATCTATGTTATCAAGATTGCATTTTAAAAATTTGGACATAATAACATTTTCGTAATTCACATGTGTTGCTTTTACAATCACATTTGATTGTATACTGAATCACAACACAACTCGTAAGTTCAAATATATTTTAAAAGTAAATACTTTATTCATAGCATATTTTTCGGAAGACACATTTTTCTTTGAGATCTCGTCCCTTTGAGACTTATATATGTATACTAGGGAAAGGTGAGCTGTGCATATCAATCATAAATTCAAAAATTAAAATCCAATGTTACTGCAAATTACATATATTTTATCAACTAATAAAAGGTATTTTGCCCAAGAAGGACATTATATTAACAAATGTCTACAAGACTTGCAAATTATTTAGTAGGAATGCCGTGGGTGTTTTCTTTAAAAGTGATCATTTCAACCCATTTATTAAGATAATTGGGTTGATTCGGGTTCGTTTCATCTCAAACGAATCAAATATATAAATTTTAAAAAAGAATCAGCTAAGGATAACACATGTTGCCTAAGTATATATATAAAGTCTAAATCCTCGTAAATCGTTTTGAAACCCAAACTTTTACATCAAATTCAAACTTTAAGGCAGAAACAAACATAAAAACATATTGTGTTGGACTTAAGGAATTTTTCTAACCATTCTTTAATTTATGAAATATTTAATATCTAAACACACCATTCAAGTGAACAAATATATCTGAAATGATCGAGTGATAGCATTATTATCACCTTCCTTCTAGATGGCAATAATTTTTCTCTATGACAATTCATCAAACAGTTGGTAGTCAATGCTACAACCTTTTAACACAACATCACAAAAGTTGTTGTACTCATCACGAACAAGATCAAAACTCGGTCCCAAAATATGCATAATTGGTTAAAATCATGCCAAATTAGAAGATGCAAAGCTTAATTTAAGTACCTGCTTAAACTTCTAAAGAAGTAGATGTTGCAGCAAAATATAAATGGACAGAAGGGGAGTCGATGTGGCCATTTATGAGAGGAAGGAGTAGGTGGCAATTAAAGGAAGCTTAAGACAAACATACGGAACATGTAGCAGCGATTGAAGAGGAGAAACCCAAATAGGAACCGGGAGAACCGATAAGCATCACCGGAATAAAAAGCAAATGTGTGGCAATCAAAGAAGTAGAAGATGCTAAGGTAGGAGAAAGCAACAGGGGAAGAAGGAGGTGCTTGGCCATCAAAGAAGTAGAAGACAACTTCAACATAGGTGTAAATGGGGGCAGGTAGGTGGACGCGTACCTAGAGGCATTATGGAGCAACCGGGAAAATCACCGGCTAAAGAAGCTAATGTGTGGCCAACTTAGAGGAGGCAACCCGTAAAATGACCGGTAGGAAGAGTAGTAGGTGCGTGTCAAGCAGGAAGAAGCAAGACGTGTTTAGCCGTGCATACGCACGGCCCATGACCTTTGTATTGATAATTGTATCATTAGCTTAATAAGAAACTAACAGTGATAAGAATACTTCTATAAAGAAAAGCTAGTCGATAAATACAAAAGAAGGCATGCATACACACTATTTTCTCAATCAGAAGTGAAACGTTAATATGATAAACCTCATAAGTGAGTCCCCTTGATCTAAGATATTCAGCCACGGGCCATGGGTAATTGCAAAGCAACGTCATAAGCATATTGACATGAACCAGCATAAGACAATCAACTTCTTAACAGCTATCCAAAAATAACTTATTTCACTTACTCACAAATAAGCAAGATAAGCAATTTCAAACACTCTCAAAACAACTTATTTCTATATTAAAAATGCAAATAAGTGGATCAGCAATTTTAATAAGCAAACCCAAAGACCCAAATTCAGTGTAATTTTGTGAAGAAAAACACTATATAATCCACAAACCAAGATTCCATTTTTCTAAGGGAAAAGGCTAAACTTTCCCTGAATTATCTTCTAAACCCTCAAATTAATATCACGCAATCATGTATAAGCTCAAATAACCACATAATTAACTAAAAATGTCGACCACGACACACATAAATCTGACAAATTTTAACCAATAAAAACGAGAAGCCAGAGCATGACGTATTTGGATAGCTTATTAAAAGTAATTATCTGCTTAGATTTTTTGAAATTAGCAACTTCAAACAGCTTATTCAAAACAGCTTTCTTAGGTCATAAATAATCGCTTTAAGCAGTTTAGAGATTATACAAGCAATCCCAAACAACTGTTGTATGAAAACATAATAAGCCATTAAGCATATATATAATATAAACCGTTTTAATAAGCAAAATCTGAAACATCCCTAAATTGATTATAAAAGCACCATCACCAAAGCGAGATGAATATATGATTAAAACAAACATAATAAAAAGATCAAATAGTTCTGATAAATTACAAGTATTGAAGATGCTAGAGTTCACCAAGCTCTCGACCCAAAGATCCACAAAAATTAGAATTCCCAAAATCCCTGAAATCAAAACATATTCTTATCATATGAACGTCATATACCCCAAATTAAAGATAAAAAAAACTGAATCTCAAAGAAGTGTTTAAAACCAACCGCTAAAGCAATGAGACTTTTTTGATTAATATCAAATGTCATTCTAATTCATATATTCATTTAATAACGGAGACGTGTTCGATGGGAAAGGTAAAGCGGGTTCTTGTATAATAGAATAGAAATAGATTTGCGGGCTGTGCAAAGCGTTGGGTTAATTAAACCTAGGTAGAATCTATACATGTAAACATATATATTGAGTAAGGTCAATAAAAAATGTAAATATGATCTGTATCATACATATATTTTACAACAATGTAGTTATCTACACTCATCTGTTAACAAACTTACTAAGATCATTCAATTATTCAAATGGTGATATAAGTGTCCCTTGGTCTGTTCCACAAATTTCTTTCAAACATGTTACATGAGCGGTAGCAAAAAGGAATATTCACAAAAGAAAAGACTGCATAGGGGATAGTTATATTGCAGACAAATGGTTATTGATTTACTCTATGTCAACACCGAATATATTGGTTAATGGCTCCTGACATGTAGTGACTTTTTTCAGTACATGTGAATGCTTTGGCATGACAGATAATTAATGAGTGAAAGCTATTGGGATTTATAACGAAGTTAGACATAAATTCAGGAAATGCTTGAAGACAGGATTTATAAACAAACTGTTGGTTGAAAAAGAGTTCAGAAGGATTAGCTGTAAGGCTTGTGTGATTATATATTAACAGTTAAAAGTGCGATGGAGTTTATTGGTTAAAATGTCGGAAGAAGACATGAAGAGTTGATATCATGGTTGATGTGTGTACAGTGAGATTCCAAGGACGGAATCCTTTTAAGGAGGGAGGATTTGTAACATCCTGATTTTTGGACCTAGTTGTTATGAAGGCCAAAGTATGTTTATACGTGATTAGCAATTGATTATAAATTTAATTATTTGCTAATTAGATTTAATTGAATTAATTGTTAAATTAATTAGTTAAAGTTAAGATGCTTATTTATATTTATATGTATGTGTATGGATATATATATATATATGAGTATGTATGTATGTTGGCATGTGTATGTATTGTGTATTACATGACACATCATGCTTCATTAATTAAAAAAAAAACCTACGTGGGGCTTTATAGGATTTTACATCTAATATGTTTTACACATAGTGAAAACCGACATAGTGTGTGTGATGTGTGTTTTTGAGAAAAAAGCAAAGAAAGAACACAAACTTGAAAAGGTGAAAGCTAGGATTGTTGGGTGTTAATTCAAAACAAAGGTATGAATATGTTCCTTGCTTGATTATGAGCATATTAATATGCTTTTATGATGAAATACATAGATAAATAGTGATACACCATTGATGGAGCTTGAAGCTCCATACTTGCCAAATGGGTTTTGTGAGAATTGATGTTTTAATTGGTATTGATGTGTTCTTGTTATTGCCTACATGTTAAAAGATGATTATACATGTTTTAGAAGTGTTCATAATGGATTTCAAGTGTTTATATGTGATTTTGGAAAGTTGAGTCGGCTGGAAGATGAGGAAGATGATACAGGATTACAAGCGACGCGACGCGTCCATTGCTAGAACGCGACGCGTTCTTGAAAAGTATCGGATTCTTGTAGGAATCCGAGAGTGTAAACCGAGACCCAAAATCCGAGACTAGCAATCCTACAAGGCAAATCCGACAGTGGAAATCCGATGGTGAAGTCCGGGACTTGAAATCCGACACATGGGTATTGGATTTGTGAAATCCCACACTTGGGTGCGACGCGACGCGTCCGCAGCTTTGGAGGATTTTGTTGTTCGTTTGCATCGTTTAATGCTATGTGCTATATGTTTATACATATGTGAATCTTACATGTGGTGTTTGATTTAAAAGGATATAAATATATGTTTGAATATATATTTATAAATTGAATACTGATTTCAGTTTATTCTGATCTCAGGAAAGGACAAGGCTCAGTAATTTTAGTTGTAACTGGTTTGGTTGCAACTGTTTGTTGATTGGTTGATGGATGGATAGATTGTATATCTGATAATTGATTAACTGGTGGCTTGTTAATTAATTGTTGCGTTAGTGATATGTATACATGTTTGTTGGGGGTCAGCTTGGCAAGGCTAAAGGTTGGGCTGGTTTGCTATCGGCTAGTCAGTATTGAGATCGTTGGATGCATTTGTTGCAACCTAAGATAATACTGTGTGAGGATAGCAAATAAGCTAACGGTAAACCTTTGCTTTGGCCGGCATTGGTTGAAGGATCTACATATCCGCCGTTCTTCCCAGGGTGATTATGTGTTTACTGTTGTTGATATCATGCGGTTACTGATTGATGTATCTATGGTGGTTTACTTCAATTCACTTAGCTTTGTGCTAATCCCCCCACCTCTCACTACTTTTACAGGTGGCTGGTAAGTTCCGTGGTTCAGTTGTGAGGGGGTGTAGCCTGGGGAATAATTGACAGGCACTCTGATTGGAATTGTGACGAGCCGTAGTTTTTGTTATACTGTATTTCAAACTGATTGGTTGTAAATACTTTTATGTTTTGGTGAACGCTTCCGCAGTGTTAATTAAAATGAAAACTTTATGGGTGAAAAATACGGTGTTACAGTTGGTTTTTAGGGGAAACAGTTTGGCCATTTGGGGAAATAAAGCTTCCAGTCACCTTCGGAACACCCCCCTTAGAAAGGATGGTGTACCTAAAGTTCATGGTTGTAAAAATCATCTCTATATATAATGTCATTTTGGGAAGATCTGGTCTACGACAGCTAAAAGCAGTAGTATCCACAATACATTCGGCAATGAAGTTCCCTACACCCAGAGGTATAACAACGGTGCAAAGTGAGAGGAAGGATGTACAAGAATGCCTGAGCATAGAATGGGAGATGATGACAAGAAAAGAAGAAGCCAAAGCTATAGAGAAGCGCATAAGGGTGAATGAAAGCCATCCGGAACAAGAAGTAACCATCGGCCAGTCACCAACTCCGAAATGCCAACAACAACTTGAATCCCTCTTGAAGAAATACGTAGATGTCTTTGCATGGACCCCTAGTGATATGACCGGAATACTGAGGAACATAGCAGAACATATGCTTGGTATTCCAAAAGATGTGAAGCCCATCGTACAGAAAAAAAAGAGGTCTAGCCCCAGACCAAAGCCGGGCTGTATGCGCGGAGGTTGATAAACTTTTACAAGCAGGGGTCTTGCGCGAAGTAAAGTACCAGAGCTGGGTAGCAAACCCAGTAATGGTAAGAAAGAAAGATGGATCGTGGAGGATGTGTATCGACTTCACCAGCTTAAACAAAGCTTGTCCGAAGGACCCATACCCATTGCCAGCGGTGGACCTGAAGGTAGAATCCTTATCTGTTGTTAAGTTTAAATGCTTCCTAGATGCATACAAAGGATACCACCAAATACAAATGTCCAAAGATGATGAGGATAAGACGGAGTTTCATACTGATAAAGGAGTGTTCTGTTACAAGAAAATGCCCTTTTGGATTGAAGAACGCGGGAGCCACTTATCAACGCTTGGTGGAAAAAGTATTCGAAACACAGATTGGAAGGAATCTGGAGGCTTACGTAGATGATATAGTCATAAAAAGTAACTCCGAGAAAGAGCTATGCAAGACATAGAAGAAACTTTTATCAGCCTACGGAAAGCCAACATGAAGCTCAACCCTAGCAAATGCTCATTTGGACTCGAAGAAGGAAAACCATCGTGGATCTGGAATCCCCCAAAACGCTAAAGCAAGTGCAGAGCTTAAGCTGAAAGTTGGCAGCACTCCACCGATACACCTCCAAGGCCGCTGAGAAATCTCTCCCAATCTTCAAAACAATGAAAAACTGTCTAAGCAAAAGTGATTTTAAGTGGACCCAAGAATCAGAGGAGGCTTTCCGAAAGATTAAAGTAACCATCTCCGAGCTACTGATGCTCACGACGCCAATAGACGGGAAAACATTGATTTTGTATCTAGCAGCATCAAAGCAAAGCTTAAGCGCAGTAGTGATGGCCCAAAGACAAGAGAAGTAGATTCCGATTTAATTCGTTAGCAGGGTAACGCAAGGACCGGAGGTCAATTATTCTTCCATGGAAAGACTAGCGTTATGTCTTGTCCACGCTTCCAGATGACTAAAAAGGTATTTCCAAGCTCACCCAATACAAGTATTAATAGATCAACCAATACGACAAGTTCTAACTAAGCCAAACATATCGGGACGATTGGCAAAATGGACAATAGAACTTGGAGCATATGACATCCGCTACGAACCCAGAACATCGGTGAAAGGGCAAATCTTAGCTGATTTTCTGATTGAGATAACCAATGAAGAAGCTGAAACAATCACCGAAGGAAAAAATGAAGCAGTCCAAGAAACAAAGGACTAGGAAATCAATATCCCAACAACACAGATGCTAGGAAGAAGCGGATACGAAGGAGAAAAGAAAAACACAGAAGAATCTCCAGAGGTTTGAAGATTACACACCGACGGAGCATCAAGCACCGATGGAGGAGGAGTAGGACTCGTGATTACCAGTCCCTCAGGAACTAAACACCTATGCCCTTCGTTTTAATTTCTGAGCATCTAACAACGAATCTGAATACGAAGCCTTGTTAGCAGGACTTTGAATAGCCTCTGCAATGAAGATAAAAATCTAAAGGTAATTATGGATTCCATGTTGGTAGCCAATCAAATCAACGGGTCTTACGAAGCAAAAGAAGGAAGCATGAGACGGAAACGATAAAGTCATTCAAAAAATGCTCAATAAAACAAGTTCCTCGCAGTAAGAACAAAAAGGCAGATGCTCTAAGTAAGCTAGCTTTTATGGCCTTCGCGCACTTAACTAAGGAAATCCTAGTGGAAGTCCTAGAAAATAGATCATTTGATGATGAGGAGGTAAATACCATCGTTGAAGAAGAAGGAGACAATTGGATGACTCTGATAATCAACTTGCTCAAGACAGGCGTAGTTCCGAAAGGCGAAGAAGGAAATATGGTCTATCACGAAGCTGTCAAATATCAATTAATAGATGATGTCCTTTATCGAAAATCATATTTAGGACCACTCTTAAGGTGCGTAGGTCCTCTCCAGGCAAATTACATAATTAGGGAAATACATGAAGGTGCTTGTGGCCTCCACGCCGGAGCTTGCTCTGTGGTTGCAAAGGCCATGCAAATAGGATACTACTGGCCATCCATGCATAGGGACGCATTTGAAGAAGTAAAGCAATGCAGGGCCTGTCAAATCCATGCTCCCATAGCCAGGCAGCCAAAGCAACACTTGGTATCCATCATGGCAGCTTGGCCATTTCGAAAATGGGGAATAGACATTGTGGGTCCTTTCCCCGAAGCTGCTGGACGATTAAAGTTCCTAATTGTAGCAATTGACTATTTCACCAAATGGTGCGAGGCCAAGCCGGTGGAAACAATAACCGGGGGACAGGTCATGAAATTTGTATGGGATAACATTGTTTGCCGATCTGTTCTCCCAAAAGAAATTGTGGGCGACAATGGAAAGTAGTTCGCAGACAATCCATTTAGAGCATGGTGTAAAGACCTTCGGATTCAGCAAAACTTCACTTCCGTAGCATACCCACAAGCTAATGGTCAAGTTGAAAGAATGAATTGAAGCTTGGTAGAAGAAATAAAGACACGATTAGCCGCCGAAGGAAGAGACTGGGTGGATCAACTAAGTCATGTTTTGTGGGCTCACCGAACGATGGTAAAGACGAGCCATGGGGATACCTCCTTTAGCTTAACCTATGGCACCGAAGCGGTGATACCACCAGAAATTGGAATCTCCACGCAAAGATGCGCGGATAAGTCAGAAGAGGAAAACAACAACAGTCTCTGCTTTAATCTCGAGGCACTTACCGAAAGAAGGGAAATAGTTGCGATTAGAGAAGCCAAGTATAAACGCAAAGTGGAACAATATTACAACAGAAGAGTTCAGAAAACAACATTCAAACCAAACGATTACGTATGGAGGAAAAATGAGGCTAGCAGAGTCGAAGGACAAGGGAAGCTAGGACCAAACTGGGAAGGCCCATATAAGGAGACAGTAGCACATCCCAATGGTTCGTACGAGCTCCAGGATATACACGGAAGGGTGATACCACGAACTTGGAACGGAATGAACCTCAAAAGGTGTTATCTCTAAAGATTATTCCACATTCCTCATTTTGGCAACTACAAAGGTCAAGCTGAAAATCAAAAATAAGAAAAATCCATCTATTTGTGAAACATTTTGTATCCATAGCTTAAACCAAGTTAGAAAAATCCATCCTTTTGCGAAACTTTTTGTATCCTTAGCTTGAACCAAGTTGCAAAGTGGTACTTTGTAAGAGTCTGTTGGTCCCAAAGATGGTGAACAAGCAACCGATACAGTGTAGAAGGGGGGGGGTTGAATACACTTTAAACAATCAAACAAATTAATCAAATGTATATTCAATTTTCAAACAGAACAATAACTATTATTACTCTCTAATCAAATCAAAAGGATGATTTGATATTACAATGATTATAACCTCAACTCTCTCTAAACACTCTTGAATCACAAACTAATTGATGATCGAACTTCTTGTTAAAACTGATTAACAAGATCTTGAAAACTCTCTCGAACTTTGAACTTACAAAGTTATCGCAATACACGCGTATCAAGTATCACGAACACTGTACGTTTTGCAACTTATGCAGTCGCTGTTCGTGTATGTATTCGTGTATATAACCCAGAAGAAGGTTTATACTTATACTTGATATATCTACAAATAAATCGCAGTTTAAAGATAGAACATATCTTTTCTTTAAACCGTAACAAACTTCTTAATTAGAACATATCTAATTAATTTCGTTTGAGATTTCTATCCAACTAATAGATAGTTTAAATTAGGTTTAGATATCCTAATTTAAATGTCGTAGATATGGAGAGTTTATAACAGAATTTAGAACTTACTTAAATTCTGAACTGACTTCTGACGCTGAGCTGAACCACTCAGTCTTGACCTTGTCAAGATGACTTCCTGAATCTTGGATTCTTGAATCTTCAAGTCTTCATTCTTAAAACCTATCTCAGCTTAGAAGTCACTGAGCTATTTATTACTTACATAAACAACTCTATATCTGTTTATACGCTAACTACTCAGCTTCAGCTGACAAGTCAGTCTATAACAGACTTACATAATTCCTAACTCTTAACCTATCATCTATAGTCTGTCTCATCAAATCTAACTATTCTAAACATGGGACTAACAATCTCCCCCTATTTGATGATGACAAAACACTGAATCAAACTAGGTATAGGTTAAGACCAAAGTTAGTTCTTGAAACAAGTATTGAACTGATCCATACTTATTCACGTATCTTGAACTTACAAGATATTTATGTTACAAATCTATTATAAGACTTGTATTCTAAGTATTGAATATACAACTACTTAGATCCTGAACTTATCAGAATTAATTTAAGTTCTGAACTTACAAAACTTATACAACTGAACATATCAGTTTTTAATTGAACATATCAATTATCAGCTTAAACTTACAAAGCTATTTATTTGAACATATCAAACATAATTTTGAACATATCAAATAAAAAGTTGAACATATCAAACTTGAGTTTGTATTAATGAAACATATCACTTACATTTGTAGCTTAATCTATTTAATCAATAAGATCTCCAACTTCCAACCACATATCTAAACATTTAAGTTTCCATATCGCAGCTTTCTTGATAGCATCATTCACAATCTCTTCACCTTCTGCCAGCTCTCTCATCTCAGTTTTCCTTGATCTTATTTCTTTGTTGAGATGATATCTGAATACTGAGTTCTGAATTTAGTCATCACATAGAATTCTTAAGTACAGAATCAATTCAAGATTCGCCAAATGAAGATTTGTTTCTTTCAAGAAACACCGATTACCTTCCACATCAAGATACAAGAATCCTTCCAAAGGTTGAGTAATATAAGTATTATCTCTGAATTCAACTCCCTCCGAAACTTGTAAAATGATGTATCTTTTAGCTCGCTGGCTTGCTGCTTTAACACTTGCAGCTTAGCCTCGATTAAGGAAGGTATCAATTTCATCAGAAGGGATCTCACCTAGCTGATTGATTCTTATAAAGATTGTCTTAAGCACATCAACTATCTCTTGTCTGATTTGACTCTTTTTCATCTACTTGATAGTTGTGGCTACGATCTTCAACTCTGAGAACCCCAACTTGTAAGGACATCTCATATCTAGACCTATTTCTTGTTTGTTGTATAGTACAAAGTTGATGATTACCAGTTCTCCTATTCTACTTAGTGTAATTGATTCAATCTTGTTATTAAAATGTGTTCTTTTATAACAATGCCTTAGATCCACATCTGAGTAGGGAATTGGGGCAGATCTTGGATCAGAATAATCAGCTTTAGCTTCAGCTCTGGCAGCCTCAGCTTTAGCCTTTTCTCGTGTCATTGCTGTTCTTTTATTTCCTCCACTGTTATGCCTAGTTCTTTAGCCATCTCTTGTAACATTTGCTCAGCAAGCTTGTCACTGGCTTTTTGTGCTGCATCAGCTTCATCACTTTAGTCAGATTCATGTGCAACTAGTTAAGACTTACCCTGTTGCTCTGGCTCAGGATTAGTAATGATGACCTTTTTTTCTTCACTAGAGGCATAACACTTCTTTTCTTTCTTTTTACCATCTCAAACACCTTACCCTTCCCTTTATCTATTTGTGAAGTTGGAACGGACTCAACTTTAACAAATTTTGGCAAATTGACTTGAGGAAGGTTGGTGTAAGCAGCTTGAGATGTTTCTTCATGTGGAGTTTCTGGTTGAGCTTGTGAAGTTGTGGTAATTTGGACTGTTGGAGCCTGTTGTTGTTGAGAAGGCTGATCTACAGTACTCATGAACTGATCATGAGCTTGTTCAAATTGTACTTCGTCTGTATGCTCCCCCTCAACCTTATCATCACACTTCTTTGATTCTTCCTCCCCCTTTTTGCCATCATCAATAGGGGAGGGTCTGAGTTTGAACATGAGGCTTTCCAAGTTGGCAACTGAAGTTGACAAATCATTAAGTTTGCGCTTCAACTTGGCTTTGTCAGCTTTCCTCTTCCTGTGTAGAAGCTCAAACTGAGTTTGTAGAAAGTCTATAAGGACTTGAGCATCAGTGGTCATCAGCTTGGGCTCCTCAGGTCTTCCTCTTACCTCAACGTCCTCCTGTCAAGTGGAAGAGTGTATTTCCACCGTAAGAGTGGCTGTTGAGTGTTCCTCAGTAGGTAAGGATGTGGGTCCCATATCCAAAGGTTGGTGATGACCTATGGAATCAAGGGGGCCAGAATGGAGACCCTGTAAACCTTCCTGGTGTATGAAAGGTTCATTGATAGGTCGTGCGAGAGTGTGTAAGAATGGAAGAGAAGAATGAACAATGTCGTGAGGTATGATAGTGGGGTGAGCTAGGCTTATTGGTGAGGAGGGGGTAATTGACCCTGGGGATTGGTCAGTATTTCAATGTTACCTTCATGGGGCTGTGAAGGCACAGAAGTAGGCTCTCCAATGGCACTAGTAAGTATGGACTGAGTAGACACCATACCCGGTATAGGCTTAAGGGTTGAACTGAGCCTAGAGGTTGGCACCTTAAGAGAAGGTGTCTCCCCCTCAGCTCCTGCCGATGGAGGTATCCATGTGATATCAACTCCAGTTTCCTTTTGAGGTGAAAGACCACCTTTGGCAGTTTTCCTTGTATAGGTGTAGGATATCTCCTTGGTAGCAGTGGGCTGACCAAGGTTGGCTGTAGATTGTAAGATAGATGGAGATGTTTGAGGTGGAGGAGAGGGGTTAGACCGAGTTTGGCTTGACTCAGTCCCATTTCCTAAGTTTGGAGATGGAGAAGTAAAAGAGAGAGAAGGAGATAAGGGTTGCGAAATTATACCTGCTGCACCTAGCAGTGGAGACTCAGAGCTAGGAAACAGACTCCTTTGCTCCGAACTCGAAGTGGTGGATGAGATTATTTGTGCACCGGGTTTGAGCTGAGTCCTAGGTTGATCAGCTTGAGGGGACTCAGCCTCTGAATCAACATCGTCACCCACTTCTTCCGCAGCTTCCTCCTCTATTTCAGCTTCACTTGACTCAGGAGTCGGAAGCTGTATATACACCCTCATCTGAGCACTCATTGTGGGGTGCCCAGGGAAAAAATCATGGGCGAACATCCTGTAGCTGAGAACAGGAGTAGGAATTAACTCATATTGAGAAGTATATCATCTACCCAATCTGTTGTTGCCTAGGGAAAATATCATGGGCGAACATCCTGTAGCTGAGAACAGGAGTAGGAATTAACTCATATTGAGAAGTATATCATCTACCCAATCTGTTCTCGATGACCATGGATATAAATCTTGCAAAGGGTACAATTGTGTCCCTTATGTTTTTGGTCACCAATGACTTGAACGCTTCAAAGATCAACTCAGCGTAATCCACTCGTCGATCATAAAATAAGTTGTGTAGTAGTTGCATTTCAAATTCATTCACATTATCCAGGCCTCCCACCTTGTATCCAAAGGAACGAACCACAGTGGATACCATAAATCCCCATGCCATCTGGAAAACAGATTTCCGTATGACGCAAGTAACTTGAGGATGACCCATTAAGGGTAAAACGCTTCATGATGTTTCCCTAGAAACCGTCGCTTCAAACCGATTATGAATCGGGAGATGAAGAATTCGGCGGAGACAGTTTGCATCAACTTCTATCGCCACTTGCCCACTTAGGACTGTACCCCGTATAACCGGTTGAGTTGCATCCAGTTTACATGTATACCAGAATTCCGTGAGAAGTTGAGGGATAAGCACAGCAGGACCACGAAGAAATGCATGTGCCAGGGGTCTCTTGCGAATGTAGGAGACCCACTCCTCATAGCCTCTGCCAGTTTTGGACTTCGGAATGTCGATACAGGCGATGACTTT
The DNA here is from genome assembly GCA_038502395.1 of Dittrichia graveolens. Classification (NCBI taxonomy): domain Eukaryota; kingdom Viridiplantae; phylum Streptophyta; class Magnoliopsida; order Asterales; family Asteraceae; genus Dittrichia; species Dittrichia graveolens. Next base: position 14,277 of record JARJIL010000021.1, read on the forward strand.
GTTTTGTTTGTAGGTGGGGAGTGCGTTGTTCTTGAAATTTCCACCACGGATCATTTGTTCAGTTAGATTTAAAGTATAGCCCTCCATTGAAATCGAACTTATCGTTTTGGATTGCACTTAGTAGTAGTAAGGATTTGCACTGAGCAATGAACTCTACACACAGCAACGTTAGGGTTTAAGAGAGAAGAATATTTTGGAAGTTTAAACGAAATATGATGAACATTCTCTCTTATTTATACCTTTTCAAAGTGAGAGAAAAGTTACCGTTATCTAAGGGTAATAAATATGACCGTTACCGTAAAAACTTCTACACAGTTTGTTACAACGGCTAAATTTATTGTTAGTTACCCAAACGCATATTGTTGTATTGAATTGATATTTTTAAAAATAATATAAAAAATTTCTAAACGACTGACGTTCATTTACCGGACACACCGTAAATATTTTGGACTCACCATATTATTGGACTTACCATATTATTGAACATACCATTTGTTAGGACTAGCCTAGACATGTGGAACTAACCACACTTTGGAATGGAGTGTTCAGCTGATCCTGAGTGTTCAGCCTGGATAGAGTACTTAGCTGATCCTGAATGTTCAGCTTAGATGAAGTACTCAGCTGATCCTGAATGTTCAGCTTAGATGGAGCACGTAGCTTCATATTTAGCACTCAGCTCAGATTGAGCACTCAACTCAGTTTGAGCACTTAGCTCAGATTGAGCACTCAGCTCAGATGTTGACACTTAGTCAAATATAGCACTTAGCAAAAATTTAGCAGAGATAAAGAATGAAACATACGATTAAGGGTTGAGCATTCCAAGCTTGCTGAGTAGAGTTGTGAATCTTGTGCCTTCTATTGGTTTAGTGAAGATATCCGCAAGCTGATCTTCAGTTTCAATGAAGACTAACTCTATCTTTCCCTTTTCTACAATATCTCTGATGAAGTGATGTCTTATCTCAATATGCTTGGTTCTTGAGTGAAACACTGGGTTGTGTGTAATGGCAATAGCACTTTGATTGTCACAAAATATAGGAGTCTTCGAATAATGCAAATCAAAGTCCTTCAGCTGATGTTGCATCCACAGTATTTGAGCACAACAGCTCCCTACATCTACGTATTCAGCTTCAGCTATTGAAATTGCCACTGAGTTTTGTTTCTTGCTTGTCCAGCTAACTAATTTTCCACCCTAAAGTTGACATCCGCCAGTAGTACTCTTTCTATCAAGACCACATCCTGCGAAGTCTGAATCGGAGTACCCTATCAGCTCAAATCCTGATCCTTTAGGATACCACAAACCTAAGTTTGGTGTTCCCTTCAGATATTTAAGTATTCTTTTAACAGCTAGCAAGTGTGATTCCTTTGGATCAGCCTGATATCGTGCACAAACACATGTAGCAAACATTATATCAGGTCTGCTTGTTGTTAAATAGAGTAATAAACCTATCATTCCTCTATATGTAGTATGACATACAGATTTTCCATCAATGTCCTTGTGTAGCTTGACATTGTGTAACATTGGAGACTTTGCGAGATGGCTTGAGTCTAATCCATATTTCTTAATCAGATCAAAGACATACTTGCTCTGATTAATAAATATACCATCTTTCTTCTGATAGATTTGAAGTCTCAAAAAGTACGTCATCTCACCCATCATGCTCATTCTGTATTGATTAGACATTATCTTAGAGAACCAATCACATATAACTTGGTTTGTTGAACCAAAGATAATGTCATCCACATAGATTTGAACTAGAATGACATGTCCTCTGCTCTTTCTTATGAATAAAGTTTTGTCAATGCTTCCTCTGACAAAATCATTTGAGAGCAAATAGGTGGATAGTGTATCATACTAGGCTCTTGGAGCTTGCTTGAGTCCATAAAAAGCCTTGTCTAACTTATAGACATAATCCGGATGTTTAGCATCAATAAAACCAGGGGGCAGCATAGTTTGCATTTGCCTTAGATCTAGTTAACACACCATCTTCAACGTTCCCAATGACATTATCAAGAGGATGATCTTTTAATACTTTGAAGGTTGTAGTGGGAGACTGAGGTTCTGGATCTGAGTCTGAGCAGTGTCTTTCAGGCTGAATAGGACTTACTTCTTCAGTCTGAGTAGGAATTTGATGATCACTTAGATCCTCAATCAAACATGTACCTGATGGTTCACCGAGATTCTCAGGCTGATTATCTTCAATATTGATAATTTCTTTTGATGAAGCACATTTTTCAGATTTAACATCATCATCAGAATCATCCATAACATACATGGGATTTGATGTGAGATCTTCTTTGCTCCTCTCAAGCTCACTCAGACTAACTGGGTCAGCTTGAGCTCTGTTGGATTCATCAGTACTTGTCTCATCAAACGTAACATGTACTGACTCTTCAATTACCTTTCTTTTAAGATTAAAGACTCTGTAAGCTTTGGAGATTGAAGAATATCCAACAAATATCCCTTGATCAGCTTTGGGTTCCAACTTATGAAGCTGATCTCTTTGGCTTAGCACATAGCATGTTGAACCAAAAATGTGGAAATATCCAATGTTGGGTTTTCTGCCATGATACATGTCGTAAGGTGTTTTACCATGTCTTTTAACTATAATCGATCTATTCTGAGTATAGCAGGCTGTACTTACAGCTTCTGCCCAGAAGCTCAGTTTTAGCTTTGACTCACATAGCATGGTTTTGGCAGCTTCAATTAAGGTTCTATTTCTCCTTTCTGCAACTCCATTTTGTTGTGGAGTTCTTACAGATGAGAAATTATGGATAATTCCCTTTTCTTCACAAAAGCCTTCAAGAGTTGAGTTTCTGAACTCAGTTCCATGATCACTTATGAGTTGTTTAAGAGACTTACCCTTTTGCAACTCTTCTTGTCTTATGAAGCTGATTAACTCATATGCAGCTTCACTTTTGGCTTTTAATAAGATTACCCAAGTGAATCTTGTAAACTCATCAACAATCACTAGAGTATACTTTTTGCCACTTAGGCTTGGGGTGCTAATAGGTCCAAATAGGTCCAAATAGGTCCAAATGCAACATATGCAATGGTTCTGTAGTTGAAAATTTTTGCTTGGACTTGAAGGATCCCTTATGATGTTTTCCCATTTCACAAGCTGAGCAGAGTTTGTCTTTAGCAAATGTGATCTTAGGCAGACCAGAGACTAACTCTTTGCTAGACAACTTGTTAATATATCTGAAGTTTAAATGAGACAGTCTCTTATGCCATAACCAACTCAGCTTGGGTGTTAAGTCAGAATACAAGCAGGTTTCAGTTGAAGGATCCGCGGAGCTGAGATCTAAAAAATAGATATCTCTCTCTTTTTGCCATTAATATTGGTTTTCCCTTCTTATCATAAATTGTCCCTGCATGCTTTCTGAAGGTGACTTCATAATCCTCATCACACAGTTGACTGATACTTATCAGATTGTGTTTAAGGCCTTCAACATATGCTACCTTTTTGAAAGTGACTTTTCCAGCAGTTATCTTTCCATAACCTTTAGTCCTTCCTTGAGAATTATCCCCAAATGTCACCTTGGGTCCTTCATTGTTTTGAAATTCACTTAGAATCCCTTTGCTTCCTGTCATGTGCCTTGAGCATCCACTATCTAGATACCACTTGTAGGAGCCCTGCACATGATCAACTAAACATATTAGTTTCTTTTTGGAACCCACTGTTTGGTGGGTCCTGAGGATGAGCACTTAGCTGATCCTTTGGATTTTGATTGATCAGCTCGAACAGATTCTGAGTCTGTTTTAGACTGATAATCTTTTTCATTTTCATGTCTAAGATTGGTACTTACACAATCTTTGGCCTCATGACCTCTATCACCACACTTATAACATTTTCTTCTAAGGATGGGCGTTTGGGTGATTTATTTGAGTTTTCCAACATTAAATTTGGATTCAGATTTAGGGTCATATGATGTGGATAACCTTCCAATCCTCTTCGACAATTTTTCTACTTGATTTTCACTGACTTTGGACTTACTTTTGTCAGCTTTATGGTTACCTTTATTTGGTGAAGTCTGACTTACAGACAACTTCCTGTTTTTAGACATCCTTTCATATATGGCTTGAGAATTATGTCTTTTTGAGTTAATATGAGATATTCTATCAAAAACAGTTGTTCTCATAGGATTTTAATCCAATCTTTTGAAAACTGACTTACAGTTTCTATTGGATCTGGAACATTCAGCTTGATGATTTGAGTGAATAACCTGAGGACTTTGGGTTGGTCTCACAAACTTATTGGTTTTGACTTGTTTCCCTTCCTTGTTCCTTAAGAATGTTCTTGGGAGTATGTCATCCGATTTCATCGTTTTGTCTTCAAGACTGACTTGATCTTCGATGATTTCATTAGCAGCAGCACTATAATCTCCCCCTAGCACTGCTTTTACTTAATTTGGTATCTGCTGGTTAATACACTTTTCTGCTTCTCTTGATGACTTACACCAAGATTCACAGATTTTTCTTAGATTGTCAGCTTGTTCTTTTGATTTTTGCAGTTCTTCACTTCGAAGTTTGTTTATATGAAGCTGACATTCATAATCACTTTGAATCTTTTTACCAGCATTTTAGAGAGTTTCAGAGTGTTTAAGTTCATATTTTAGTTTTGAAATTTCAGTTTTCAAACTAGATTGAACTGTGGGAGAGGTTTTGAAGTCATTCAATAGATAGTTGAACATTAGACATTTTTGTTCATCAGTGTAAGAGCTAAAGTTATTTACCTTATACATTGAGGCAGGATCCCAGTTACTGGTTTGCTAACTCAACTTAGCCGCTTCTACTAGATCTTCATCAAAGGAACTGTCTTCTAACTCATAGTCAACTTGTTCCTCTTCATCCTCAATGGCCATCAAACACCTATCTGGCTCATCATCATCTGAAGTAGATGATTCAGTATCCCAAGTCTCAGCAAGAAGACCTTTGGTGTTTTCATCTGGTTTGCCTTTGACTCTTTGATATTTCTTTTTATACTTATCAGCTCTGTAGGCATTCTTGTCAGCTACTGAAGCTGATTCTCCCTTCTTAACTCTACACTCAGCAGCTATGTGTCCTATCCTCTGACAGTTATAACACTTAGCTTTCTTAGGATCAAAAGTAGACTTACCACTTTTGATTCTGTCAGATTGACCCCTTCCTCTTCTGAACTTTCTAAAGTTTCTTGCTAACATTGCCATTTGTTCAGTAAGAGCATCCATCTCTTCATCATCTGAACCAGAGTTAAGACTTACTTCCTCTGATTCAGATTCAGAGTCAATCTCAGCTTGAGACTTTTTAGATCCCTTCTTTTTCTTTTCTACAATTAATGCAGATCCAGCATTGTTTATAGATTCTTTTAGTTGTTGCTGGGCCACTTTCTTCTGTTCCATGATCTGTTGATGATTTAGTAGATAACCATAGATAGATCTGAGATCATATTTTCCTAAGGTTCCTCCAGCATGAAGTGCAATGGTGATCTCATTGAATTGTTCTAGTAACACATCCAAGAACTTGAGTACCAACTCATTCTCATCTTTCTTGACACCTACCAAGATCAGATCATTTATCAAGCATTGTAATCTGGTAAACAAATCTGCCAGAGTTTCATTCTTTTTAGCAAAGAAAGTTTCATAAGAACGACTCAGATTTGTCTTCTTATGTTGCTTGACCAAGTCAGTGCCTTCGTACGTGACACTGAGAGTATCCCACATCTCTTTAGCAGTTTGGCACCCAGCAACAGTATGCAGAAGAGGATTTGTCAAAGCATTTGCTATAATGCTCTGTGCCTTGTCATCAAGGTTGAACAGTTTACGATCTTCTTCAGTACAAGATGCTTCAGGCTTGGGAGTTTCTCCAGATGGAACAGTTTTGTCAGTGGCAGTAATATGGATAATTGGTATGATTGGGCCATCTTGAATCACGGTACTCATCCTGTGATCTACAGACTTCAGATATAGCATGGCTCTAAACTTCCACATATGATAGTTAGTGCCATCAAAGATAGGACAACCTTTTGCCGCCATTGTTGGTATATGACTTGATTACTTGCTAGTAGACATCTTAACCTCTTGACAGCGGATCTTGATCTTCAACTTATGAAGAACTTGCTCTGATACCAGTTGTTAGTCCCAAAGAGGGTGAACAAGCAATCGATACAGTGTAGAGGGGGGGGGGGTTGAATACACTTTAAACAATCAAACAAATTAATCAAATGTATATTCAATTTTCAAACAGAACAATAACTATTATCACTCTCTAATCAAATCAACAGGATGATTTGATATTACAATGATTATAACCTCAACTCTCTCTAAACACTCTTGAATCACAAACTAATTGATGATCGAACTTCTTGTTAAAACTGATTAACAAGAAGTCTTGAAAACTCTCTCGAACTTTGAACTTACAAAGTTATCGCAACACACGCATATCAAGTATCACGAACACTGTACGTTTTGCAACTTATGCAGTCTTGCAACTTATGCAGTCGTCGTTCGTGTATGTATTCGTGTATATAACCTAGAAGAAGGTTTATACTTATACTTGATATATCTACGAATAAATCGCAGTCTATAGATAGAACTTATCTTTTCTTTAAAACCGTAACAACTTTTTAATTAGAACATATCTAATTAATTACGTTTGAGATTTCTATCCAACTAATAGATAGTTTAAATTAGGTTTAGATATCCTAATTTAAATGTCGTAGATATGGAGAGTTTATAACAGAATTTAGAACTTACTTAAATTCTGAACTAACTTCTGACGCTGAGCTGAACCACTTAGTCTTGACATTGTCAAGCTGACTTCTTGAATCTTGGATTCTTGAATCTTCAAGTCTTCAAGTGTTCAAGTCGTCATTCTTAAAACCTATCTCAACTTAGAAGTCACTGAGCTATTTAGTACTTACATAAACAACTCTATATCTGTTTATACGCTGACTACTCAGCTTCAGCTGACCAGTCAGTCTATAACAGACTTACATAATTCCTAACTCTTAACCTATCATCTATAGTTTGTCTCATCAAATCTAACTATTCTAAACATGGGACTAACAGAGTCAACTCGTTCAACACAGCATGATTTGCTACAAAAACACGAACGATCACGATCAAAAGTGTTATTTCAAATCAACCTTATTGTCTATAGTACAAAGGTAATATCAAACAAAGGCAATAAACAAACACCAGTTAACCAAATAATACGTAGCTACGTCAACATACAGTGACAAACAAGTTTACCTTTTCCCTCTTACCAACGTATAAGCGTAAGGGAAAAGCTCAACAGCGTCCACGAGACCACGAGCAACATGACTTCATAACCGGAAAGGTATGAGGTACCCCTTGAAGCCAACGGATCCTGGTTAGGGGGAGAAAAGGTCTTTGCAACACAAAAGATGCGACATCGACACTTTTCAAAAGCTCTTCACAAACACACAAAATGTGAAACAAACATTGCACACAACAAAAAGAGCTATAGCAAAAACAAAATATAACCCTTGTGAAAACACAAACCAAGGGCCCACTAATAACAATACGGAAGGATCCTTCATAAGCAACCTTCCTTGCATAACATGACAAGCAAAGAAATGCAATTAAGGCACAACCAACGATTAGCAATTAACGATATTACTAAATCTAGCAAACAAATCAGAGGAATAATTGTTTAGCAAAAGACATAACTTGGCCTACACAAACCAAGCAATCAAAGGTAAAAAGAGTCTTAAACGGGAACGGAGGATACATCCACAGATGAGGCAGGAGCACCAACAGTCACCACACCACCTTCAGGGTCCAAAGTCTTCAACTACTCCAAAGGAAGGTTAGCATGACCAGCAACTTTCTGAAGAAAAGGGTACGGAGTACGCACGAAGGCACCCATGGCATCGCTCAATTTCTTTTGGGCTTCAGGATCAAACTGGGCAGCACCTGTAATAGGCAAGTCACATTTCGCACAGCGCTCCCCAGCAATCAAGCCCTTATGTTAACCTGCAAGGAAGCTTTTCTTCTTCAAAAACCCAAGGGATGACAGGTACTCAGAACTTTTTAGAAGCTTGCCAAGAAAGTACCCAAAACCCTCTCGAGCCAACCATGATCTCTCTTTCGAAACAGCAACCATACCACGCTTCAAGGACTCCACTTTCTCAGACAGACGGATATTATCTTGACCACATTTCACAACGCTTCTTCTCCGAAACAACCTCCCTCAACCTCTTATCCTTCATCGCCACCTCCAACTGCAAATCCTCCACCGTTTTCTTCCACACAGCCTCACCTAGCAATGCCTACTCACCAGACTCAACCTTCGCCTCCAAATAGTCATTCTTAGCCCGCATTTCTTCTAGTTTCTCCGCCTGCTCCATAGAATCATAATAGAGGCCAGACCCTTTCTTCTTAGTCTCCGAAGCAATAAGACAAAGTTGGGACAAAAAGAAATAAAAATGATTGGTCAGAAAGGAATTAGAAACACACGACATTCTCCTTGCTTCCGCAAAAGTAGGAAGGCCCTCGAGAAGGTCCCGACAAGCTTTGGCATTGTCATACAGAGATTTGTTTTTCAACTTACGAAAGGAAGGAACAAATGAGGTCTCGGCAAACCTAGGGTCCATCGGAGGAAGGTCAGAAAGAGATGCAGAAGAATTCCCCTATGAAGAACCACTTTCATCACTAGAAGAAATATTGTGAACAACTTTCTTCTTCTTCAAAACAGGTTTCTTCCTCTGCTAAACCTTACCCTTGCCTTTCACTGGGGTAACTTGAACCTGCCATGTCAGCCGCCTTAGGAGAGGCCCCAGAAACTCCCCCGTCGAACCCAGGAGGCTTTTCATTATCACTACCACCATCCAAATCTTCCGCAAACACCTGCATAGAAACATCCATTGAACCTTCATCTTTCTTCCTTTTCTTCGAAGCAGCAGCCCCGACAACAACGACGACTTTTCTCTTTGATTCACCAGCAATAGAAGCATCTCTCGAATGACGAACAACCCTTTGCCCCACAGAAGTAGCTTCCTCAGCAACAACAACAACTTTCATACCAGCATCGCTCACCCTGTCAGTCTCCTCCTCATCAAACGAAGGTAGTTGAAGAAATTCCAAAAGATCCATCACTGCAAAGGAAATAAAGAAAAAGTAAGAAGCAATCAAGCATCAACACAACCATGGTAACAATAAAGATAACCCTTTCGTACCCACGCCCTTGTGCCTAAGAACAGTAGTCTCCGGAGAACCTGAAGAACTCAAGCCACTCACCACCAGAACCTCTTCTGGAAACATGCGAACTTTAATAGGATTAGATCTCAACAAATCAAACAAATAAAACAAATCAGTATCGATCTCATAATCATGACGAACAAAATCAGTGACGGGAATACTCCTATCTCTCCAAATCATCTTAAACGGTACGACGGACTCCCTAACCCAAAAGAAGTGATTTTTCCACCCTTTCAACCCATCCGGATAACTAAGAATACAAGTCGGAGAAGGAGCTTTTCTCTTCTCAATAGTTATCCAGTCGCCTACCCTACCCAACTTAAAGAATCTACGAAACAAAGTCACCATAGGGGTACCCGTCAGCGATCAGTAGTGGACTTCAAAACTAATGATCTTAATCACACCCAGAGGAGACAATTGCGACAAATGTACACCAAAATATTTGATAACATCAAGAAAGAACTCAGAAAAAGGAAGACGCAAATTACCTGTAACACCGGCTTTGCATTTACCAGATTTTAGCAAAAATTTGCGTTTTTAAACAAACATGAACTTAATCACGATCAATTATCATTAAGCAGCAGAAATATTTACATAAAGCATTATTTCAGTATCTGGTGTTACTCTACAAAACAACCGACCATAATGTATTTATCACAACATAAGTGTTCCAGCCAAAATATCCAGAGGCAGGGACCCGGCTCACCAGGCAATCTATCTTTGATCTGCAAAAGCAGTTAACATGGCACCGTTAGCTACACTTAGCTAGTGAGCACAAACTTGGCATAAACTTCATTAGAGTACGGACATGCATTCAGGAATAAGCATTGTATGCTATCCTATCACATTGTGGTGTGCTGACACGATCGGTATAAGTTGTTTCTTGCAGGATAGCTAGTCCCGCTCAACACCAAAACACCGGGGGATCAGACACAACCCTCCGTGCTGGTGGGGGAGCATAAAGCAGTCCACCAAGTAGCGTTAACAGAACCAGAGGCTCCTTAGTTAACTCAGCCATTTCTGACTGATTAACCCTCATGATATAAGGCACGGCGGCTCTGCAGAACCTACGATCCGGAATGTTACCTCGAATCACCGTTAAATCCCGAATCTCCTGATCAAGGGTCCTTGGGATCCAGCTAACCGGCTGACCTTAACCATGCTTGCTGATATTCACGAACAAATACACATAGCTTGTTCATTTACTTAGCATGCATAGTCGTTCAGTCACTTCTTTATGGATCTAATCTGGATCCCTAGCATACATATCATCGTATCTTTACCTAACTGATTCATTCAGAATCAGTATCATGCATAACATTCATTTAACTAAGCGGTTCCAATCTTGGAGCCCGCTGGCATGCACTTAACATACTTACGACAGGTATTTAACATGGCATTTCTTACTTTTAAATAACATGGCAATTCTTACTTATCAACTTATGAGCACGATCGTACTCAAATCACTTAATACATAATTCCTGCTCTACTGAGGCTTATGGAAGTCGGTACTCACCTGAGTAACTTAACAGGTAGTTATTTAACTTCTTGCTTTGTCTAGGGTTTCAAGTTCACCTAGAACATTAGGATTTACATTAATCATCTTAACATACTTAGAATAGCTACAAAGCCAATAGAGGAAATCCCCAAATCCGGATTCCACGCAAATCCGACACTTGTAAAGGAAATCCGACACTTTGTGAAATCCGATACTTATCGGATTTCAACACTTATGCATTTGGAAACTTGGTCACAAAGTTGGAAATCCGACTTTCAATCGGAATCCGATTCTTTTATCGGAATCCGACACTTTTGTCGGAATCCGACACTTACATAGAAATACGATTCTTTCGGATTTTGACTTGTAATTTACATGGACATTGGGAATCCGATACTTATCAGATTTAGACCCATAACACGGATTTAATCATGCGGATTCCGACACCTCAAAGTCTCGGAATCCGACATTTCAATCGGATTTGTCAACATGCGGATTCCGACACCTTCATGTCTCGGAATTCGATTGTTCTACTATGAAAACCGCCATCTTCAATGGCCTATTTCCAGAGCTTGTTTCTTGTTTGTTTTGACATTTATACATTCTAAAAACACCCATTTTCATTGGTATGGCTTTGAAAACACATCAAACCCACACAATAACACCAAACAACCAAAACCCACTTGCAAAGTAAGCTTTGAATGTTCTAAGTGATGTTTTGCAAGAATTTGAGTTTCAATCATGCTTTTAATAATAAAAACAGTTTCATATGCATTGAATCTTAACAACAAACAAGTATTTACCTTTGGTAGGATTTAAACTACCAAATTCTTCACTTCAAGAAGATTGAGAGAAAACCGAGAGAATAGAGAGAATCCGAGAGTTTTCTTATCTTGGGTTTGCTTTTGGTAACTTTGACTTTAGTCAACATTTTTGCATATATATATCTCACCAAATCCAGAGGCACCGCCTCTGGATTTCTTTCATTTTCTTTTCTTCCTTTTATATATTTGTATACATATACACATTAACACATAACACACATATACACATTTAATTAACTTTTTATTTACATAACTAGCTTACATCTTTAACAACTTAACTTACACTTAACAGCTAGGCCAAAATCGAGAATGTTACATTACCAAAATCAAAACAATCTATATAAAACCCAATGTAACCCTCAGGAAGATCTCTGATGGTCTCGGAGGATGAAGGACAACGAGGATCAAGAGCAGAGTTATTATTGTAAGAATAGCAAACAGACTTCAAGTATTCTTCATCAACAACAGAACGCATAAGACTTAAGTTTTCATTGAATGACATTGGAAAAGAAGCAAACCTGAAAAAAGACGAAGGCGATGAATGGAAGCAAAGCCCTCAACAATATAGGAAAATCCAGGGAGAAGTCGACGAGGAATCGGGAAAGAAGATGAAAAAATGAAACCAGCGCCCTCTTTTCTTCCCTTTCTATTTTTTAAATTTCAAAAATGAAACTGATAGTATTCATTTCGGAGTTAGGCCATCATAACCTAGGGAAGACGCCCCTTTCTTTCTCCTCACCATAAACGCCGGACACGTGTCCCTACAACAACAACAAAAAAAGAGGCAAAACAGAAAAAAAAAACGACGAAAGCAATGTAATATAAATTGACTTACAATCTCTGAGTCTGAACTTTCTTTCTCAAAAGAAGAAGAACTTTTTCAAAAGAAACCTCATACTGGGGGACTTGATGACATATGGTCCGAAGGTTGGACCATATGAAGGAACAAACAAACTATCCGAATGAGCAAGAAACTGCCAAAACATTTACAAATTAAATACTACAGAGATGTTCCCCATAAGATCTCTAAGCATGGTATAAGAAGATTCACATTAATGAGCATTTAATGAATAAGTGGCTGCTACCCGACAAACACATTAAATGTGCAGGCGCATAACCAACTCTCATCCACAGACCAGTTAGACGGTATAACCATCGGATAAAACCATCGGACAAGGACTAAGTAAGTTATTATAAAAGAACAAGAAGAACACATGTATGAACAACTCATCTCTCTCATTTAATACACTGCTAAGCAAACATTCTCTGCACTTACATTCCCTCCATTACTACTCTTACTCATACAAATACATACTCCCACGCCCGAGCTTGGTCACGAGTCCAAACACTCATAGCGAGGCTAACCCTTTTCTGTTTTGTAGATTACCGGAGAAGCTCACCAGGACCTACGGAAGCAACAGTGGTTGTATAAGTACTAATTTCCACAGGCTCATTTTGCAATTGCAGCCAAGACATAACATGCTTAACCCTCAACTGCAGATACACGAATTAATGATATTTTCGGGTTTCTTTTACAAAGTTGAAGGTGCAGACCGCTTTTGGTATTGACAATTATGAATTATTTGGGTCAAGGTTATGAAGATGGGGATCTTAATTACCTAGGATCATTTCCGTCTTTGCAAGATCGGATCGTAAGATCGGGATCGGGATCATAGCCGTAATTGAACGAACATAGCCGCAATTGAACGAACATAGCCGCAATTGAGTTCATAATGTCTTTCTCTATGGTTTGACTACCTTTGCAACTTTCTATTAAGTTATATGGGCTCTTAGATCTACCTTATTTTTATCTACTATAGTACTTGAACCCATGACGTACTTAACCCTTAGGCTATGGGAACACTAAACACCAAACACCAATACCGCTAAGCTAGAATATGTTGGTGTAATTAAGTCATATATATCTGCATCAAGCAATAAGTTAAGCTTGAAAGAAGTTGAATACATAAGATTCCCTATAACAAATTATAATCAGATCATCATCTCGATCTAGAAGTGGTGGAGATGGGGTTAATCTATATATCCTACTAAGAGAGATGATATATCCTCCTACTAAATAGAACCCACAATATAAGACTACAGGTGGTGAGGCTGTGCAAGGCGTAGAAGAGGCGACAAGCAGGGAATGGCCGGCGGCAGCGTCAATGGCAAACTAAGGTGATGCTGGCGAACTTGTGTAAAATTGATAATTACCCTTGAAGTTACATTTTTTTTATTATTAATACATTTATTAAAAAAATTCAAAAATAATGTTGTTTTTTAAATGATTTAATAAGTATGGTATTCGGATCTTAAGATCCCGGTTTTCAAAAGTGTTACCGGGTGCAAAAAAAGTTAAAACCGGGAATTGAAATCCCGGTTCGTACATATACCGGCCAAATACTTAATTGATATTGCATGTGCGATTATAGAAAACATTAAATTAATTGAGTGATGTTGCAGAATTAATTGATGTTGTGAGATTATAAAAAACATTTTCTATTTAATTACTAAAGAATATTATATATAAAAATTGTTACTTAAAAAATGTGATAGTGAACATTAGATTAAAACATATGATAGAACTTCACCATTTAACATTCATTAATCTAACGGGTCAAACAAAACAAGACCTTTTAATGATAACTTGATCTTGCTATTCAATTCTTGAATGATGATAGCTATAAAAACTACGAGTCATAAGTCGTTGGTAATTCATAACGGCCTGATAAGAATTTACGTTGGCATCAAACATAATCCTTCTCTCAAACCACCTTATGAATAAACATACTAAGAAATATGCCAAAATCCTCTCTTCCCTACCTTGTGGTACATCTTTGGTATATCTACTAGTTGGTGAAGGATTGCCGATGCGTACCGATCTTTCGAAGCATGAAATACTCATTTTAAATAACCCGATCCATATACAGTTCAACCTTTTGAGCATGCCAAATACATCATTGCAATTGACCTAACTCACAAAACAACCAAGTCTGTTGCCGTTCTTCTAGGTCTAAATTTGTTGCTACTTAGACATCCACCACCCTTACATACAACTTGAAAGGGGTCCATAGTTTGGTTGTACTAGTGTCTTCTGGAAAGTTGAAAAAGAAAAAGGATCTTGCTTGAGAATAATTTTTTTGGGTCTTACTAGTTATTTGGATCCCCTCCCTCTCAAATGCCAGACATATTAGATCAATCAATTACAGTCTTCAATACATGTCATATACTTACATATATCACATATTACTATAACCATGCCTTGTTAAAGGGTCGATAGTAATTCCTGCTTGCCTATGCTTACCAACAATGTGCCGCTGATTAGTTTACCTTATTGCCCACACTCTCTCTCATATGTGCATGAATTCATTCCCTTCTTCATCAAAAGTTTGTTTACGCCTGGCCAACCCCACGCCTGGGATCCTATGGATCCGAATCGACCCTTTCCCAAGGACCGACCCGCAGACAATGATCAAGTTGTCCGAGTATAGGGGTCGGAATTAAACCCGAGACAATTTTATCAAAGTCTCCCCTTATCGGACCCACCAAGCATTTGCTGCGAGGGAATATACCACCCCCAAGGGAAGGATTGAACTCATGACCTCAAGGAGGACAATAAGCCACCTTACCAAGGTGTTTTTCATTCCCTTCTTACCGGGTAACTGTTTCTATTAATGCATGTAGAAATCGATCACAACAAGATCATTCACTTTCTAGGGTTCATATTTCACTACTTTTTTTAAAGTTTGTAGTTGCTTTCCTGAAGTTGGTGCCTTTTTGCCATTAATATTGGCTTACCCTTCTTATCATAAATTGTGCCGACACGTTTGCGGGAGGCTACCACTTGATTTGATTTGACTAGGTCATCCTTTGCTAACTCGTTGTTGTTCTCGTAACTTAAAACCTAATTTAACTTGACTAGACCATCCATTACTAACTCTTTGTTGTTCTTGTGCCAAAAGGTAAAAAATCTCAAGTAGATATAAAAAAAGTTTTTTTTATAACTTTGACTATGTGTAACCGCGTACATCTTTTACTTTATTTTTAAACAATAAAATAGAATTTATGAAATGAACATTGGATATCATCTTCTAGTTATTAAGAAGCTAAGTACAAATTAGTTTTCAACCATCCAGTTCGTATGTGAAATGTGTTGGTTTTAGAATCCATCTCTTTACAAGTGCATGTGGTTATAAGACTATGATCAACTAACCTCTAACCATAATCAAACACACCTCTAAACCCGACTTCACGTATGTACCTCATCACCTTCACTAGGATTGGGTGAGTGTAACGTCCCAAATTTTTTTTAAAACATAATTCATTCATAAAAGATATTCGTATTTGATGAGAACGTAGTTACATAACGTGTCATTAAATAAATAAACACACAATTCATTAAGTACAGTCATCCTCATTGTGTGAAATTGAAACTAGTACGGTTGAAAACTAATTTAGTAGATTGCAGAAGCTTGGGGTTAGAGCTATCATCACTGTGCTCGAGCCCCGCCATAGTCGTTACCGGAAAGGATATGAGACAACAACGGTAAGCCCAAGGCTTAGCGATTATACTACTTACAACCAAATAATTCATATATTGCTCAACTCATACCCACTACCGTAGTAAGTGGTCTCATCATACCCGTCACTAGGACGGTCTCGTCTCACCCGTTGTCGTCACAACGGTCTAACATACCAGGCACCGAAGTGCTGGTCTCATACCCAACACCGAAGTGTGCGGTCTAACATACCCGACATAGAAGTGTACGGTCTAACATACCCGTCACCGAAGTGAACAGTCTAAACATACCCGTCACCGGAGTGAACGGTCAAAGCATACTTGTTACCGAAGTAAACGGTCTAAACATACCCGTTACCGAAGTAAACGATCTAAACATACCCGCTACCGAAGTAAACGGTCTAAGTACAATCAACTATAACTCGTATAATCATAAATATCTGATATTCATATGCATACATAACATCTGGAATTTATTCAAGTTATAAGTAAGAATACTCACATGTCAACTGGCTTAGTTACACAGTTCCTACTGAAGGACTTTACTTGCTTAGCTCTTAGCTCTGTCACTGACTTCTACTTGACCAAGTCTAAACGTCGATTAATACTGGGTTAACGGTTACTTACCGAAAGTCACATGGCACGCATGCATGGCCTGAAAGTCACCTGAAGTCATCCATGCACACTGAAAGTCGCATGAACCTATACTCTACTCATGAAAGTCGCATGGACTTATACTGGACTCATGAAAGTCGCATGAACTTGTACTCCACATATGAAAGTCGCATGGACTTATACTCTACTCATGAAAGTCGCATGGACTTATATTGGACTCATGAAAGTCGCATGAATATACACGAAAGTCGCATGGACCTATCCTCAACATATGAAAGTCGCATGATATACATGAAAGTCGCATGGACCTATCCTCAACATATGAAAGTCGCATGATATACATGAAAGTCGCATGGACGTATCCAAAAGTCGCATGACATGCTCAAAAGTCGCATGAACTGATATATATACATATCTCATGAAAGTCGCATTGTACATCACTAAAGGTCGCATGGCACACAATTAGAAGTTGAAAGTCGCATGGCACATAAAGGTGTCCATGCGATTGTCGCATGGCACATAAAAGTGTCCATGTGACTGTTGCATGAGCACACCTTCTTCCGTGTAAGTTCAACTTTTTGAAAAAAAACCAGACTCTATAGCTATAATCAAAGTTTTCTAGAACTCAACCAATTCAACTAAAACTTGTTGCAAAACATTTCTCCACTTATATAAAACTTTCCTTTTAACTTAAAACCATATTTTAATCAACTTACAAGGTGTTCTTGATGAGATGGTTCTCCTAGGTTTTTCTTAAACCCTCAAACCCAAAACCCAGATTGTAAAAACCTTCAACCATCACTTGAGTGTAGCAAGAAATAATGTCTATAAGATCATAGAGGATAGAGAAACATTACCAGATGATTTTCTTGCTCAAATCTCAAGTTTCCACAATTTGGTGCAACCTTCTTCTTCTACCTCTCGTCTTCAAGATGGCACACACACACACAACACACTCACAACAAAGAATGAATGAAACAGTAACTTGCTTGGTGTGGGAGGCTGTGCCCTAAACTTCTACTTATACCCTCAGAGCCACTCATGTGGGCCTAGGCCCACCTCAACCCCTTTTAGTCCAAAATCCATTAAACTTTCATTGGATTAATATACATAAGCCTAATCTACTTAATAAATTTCCATCCACAATATACACATATACAAGACATAAGTCCCATTACTTAAATAATTCCCAACCACATTGTGCATAAAATCACCATTAATATACATTAAAAATATTCTTGTACATTTTTAAGATTACAGGTATAACAATGCCTCTTCATAGTGGACCATAACTTCAGGTCAACTCTTCTAACCTTTGACGGATTATCATCCAACGGGTACGTTGTTAAACAAGTATAACATCATATACTACCTATCTAAAAACCATAAATCATTGTTGACCGGACTCAAAGTAATTCTCATATTCTCCATTTTATAAGTCAATTAAAATAGAGAGAAAAAAACACTTCTCTATTTGGCATTGGGAAGTACGTAACAATTCCTGATGCTTGTAGATAGATTTCTTTCATACGGGTTCTGTGAATTGAAGAGTTTATATAAGTAGAGATTTATGATGCTTGTAGAAACTAAAAGTATATGCATGGTGGTTGCATAATTGCATGTTTTGTTGTTCAATGTAGATGAAATGGTGGCCGAATGAATGAATTTGCATGAAGTTATATATGTTATCTATTCAATTATTACTCAACAACGTGTGATAAATGTGACTAATAAACAATGAAATATTCACCTAAAAACATGTACAAACCTGGATTTCAATTCCCGGTTTGAACTTCTGCACACTGATTCGACACGTAGGACAAAGCAGGAAACTCGTTAAAGCCTTAGACCGGGATTCTAAATCCCAGTAACTCCTTTGGAATGCCGAATACCATACGTACAAAATCATTTAAAAAATAATGTTAGTTTTGAATTTTTTTTAATAAATTGTTTTGATAATTTTTTTTCAAAAATAATACTTAAAAAAAAACTTTCAACCCTTCTAAAATCCGATCAAACTAGGTCTATACTATGTTTTATTAAATTATCTCCTAGCCTCCTAACACTCTTCTTGCACCTAATGTAGGGGTGTCAATTGGTCGGATCTTGATTTAGATTCAATCCTATCTATTTATTTTATTATCCTGTTGGGTTTTTCAATCTTGACACGTGGAGTTTCTTTTTGGTGTGTTTTATTTTTGATTTATTTTACTAATTGAATAAAGGGTGTTTGATCACTTTAGTGGAGATAAGATGTTGGTGTACTTGGTTATGAGTTTGTCCTATTCTTTAGTCATAGTGGCTAGTTTTTAGGCTAATAATATTTGTTTCTGTTGAGTCATTGCAGGCTATTTATAGCCTTTATTTTAATAGCAGAGAGCAGCCCTTTTGAGTTTATGATACATTCATTTTCACTTTTCAATTTACATACCCACATATTACAAATTAATAGTGTCCGTGTGTGTTTTTTTGTGATCTTGAAGGCTTTAAATCTGATATTGATATCATAGCAGCCAGGTTCATACCTGGTCTATAGCAAGAAAACAAGCAGCAAGGTAGAGAAGGCTGTTTGCAACCTTATGCAAGCAGCAAGGTTAATCACCTTAGACGAAAGAAGCAGTATCAGTTCTTGTTTGATCTGGAGCAAGAAATCACAGCAAGAGGCAAGAAATCACATAGCAAGAGGCAAAAGAAAAGTTAAAAAAAACGAGATCACGATCTAGCAAGGAATGGCACAAAACGCAGGCGCCCTAGCAGTTCGTGAGCAAAGTAATGTACCTCTTCAATTTCCAAAACTAATGGAAACGAACTACACTTCTTGGTCGATTTTGGTTGAGACGGTTTTACGGGCATACGGTTTATGGGAGGCGGTGGATCCCGTAACCGGAGGGACCGTGGAAGTAAAGAAAAACTACACCACAAAAGCCATCATCTTCCGGACTCTACCGGAAGATATTTTGTTGCTCGTTGCAAAATATAAAGATGCAAAGGATGTTTGGGAAAAAATTTGGGTTCGATATTTAGGAACCGACCGAGTCCAAAAAGCATGTCTGCAAACTCTTAGGAGTGAGTTGGAAATGCTTAGGGTGAAGGAGACCGAGACTATCAATGACTTTTTGGGCAAGATTAGTGGGATATTAGCAAAGATTAAAAGCCCCGGTTCAAGTCTAGAAGAAGAAGTCGTTGTAAGAAAGCTTCTTAATTCAACCCCGAAGAAATTTCTACCAATTATTGTTTCTATTGAGCAATATTCGGAGATTGAAAGCATGTCATTTGAAGAAGCATTGGGAAGACTCAAAGCTTACGAAGAACGACTCAAAAGTCATGATGAAAAGGAAGAGGGGCAAGGTCAACTCATGTGGGAAAGTGAACAAAAGCATGGTAAAAATAGTGGACGCGGAAGAGGACGGGGAAGGAACTCCAAGAGAGGTGGAAGAGGCCGAGGAAGAGATCGAGGAAGAGATCGAGGTGACAAAAGTGGTTTTGGATGCTATGATTGTGGGGAGTTTGGACACTTTGCAAACGTGTGTACAAAGTGGAAAGACAAAGAAAACGAAGCCAACTTGATTCAAGATGAAGAACTGGCGTTGTTTTGATGAAGGAATGAGTCAAGATTAAGGGAGTGAATGTTTGGTTTTTTAATCTTGACACGTGGGGTTTCTTTTTGGTGTGTTTTATTTTTGATTTATTTTACTACTTGGTTATGAGTTTGTCCTATTCTTTAGGGATAATGACCAGTTTTTAGGCTAATAATGTTTGTTTCTATTGAGTCATTGCAAGCTATTTATAGCCTTTATTTTAATAGCACAGAGCAGCCCTTTTGAGTCTACGATACATCCATTTTCACATTTCAATTTACATACCCACATATTACAAATAAATAGTATTCGTGTGTGTGTTTTTTTGTGATCTTGAAGGCTTTAAATCTGATAGATCCAACGGGTCAAAAACTAGATCCATTGACCTAATAAGTGATCTAATAGGTTGACCCATTTAATTGGATCACTACGTGCGTCGATCCAAGATCTGTCTAGGTCGATCAATTTCATATTAAATTACAATTTTATTTTAACAACCACCAACCATCATAAATTTATTATTCACCACCCACCATCGATAGTCACCACCACTGCCGCATACCAATTGCTGCCACCGCCCGTTACCTCCCTTACAACCCGTCGCCGCCATCACCGTCACGATCGTTGTCGCCCTTTATTGCCTACCACCTGCCGCCACCACCACCACCATTACGGCCGCTGTCGCCCTTTATTGCCTCCGTCACTCAACATCGTCACCGCCGCCGCCACCACCACCACCGCTGCCACCACCACCACAACCACCGCCAACATCTCCGCCACCGCCACCACTGCCACAAACCACCACCGTCGCCGTCACCACCACCACTACCACACCCACCGCTGCCACCACCACTACCACCACCGCCGTCACCACCGTCACCGCCACCGTCTCCGCCGCCGCCGCCACCACCACCATTGTTACTATCGCCACCATCACCACCGCCACCATCGCCACCGCCACCACTGTCTCCGCTCCCACCACCACCGCCACAACTACCGCTGCCGCCACCACCGTCACCGTTGCTGCCATTGTCTCCACCGCCACCACCACCGGCCTAGGTAGACTGTAGGGGGTAGGGTGGGGTAGCGTAGTTAGAGGTAGGGTAGGGTGGGGTTAGGAGTGGGGGTGGGGTTAGGAGTGGGGGTAGGGTAGGGTAGGGTAGGTAGGGTGGGAGGAGTGGGGTAGGGTGGAGGTGGGGTGGGGGTAGTAGGGGGTGGGGTTGGGTGGGGGTAGAGTTGGGTGGAGTAGGCGAAATATTTGATTTACTTAGGGTTTAGTATCCAAAAGTGTATCGAATTGAAGTTGTCACGTTTTGCTATTGTGTATACCCTACTTTCAAAACAACCATTCAATATATCAAACTTATTATAACTACCATTTGATATACCAAGTGACTTGTTACCAACTAGGTTCTTATGTGTAACAAGTAAACATGACATGACTAGTGATTTGTCATCAATTTTGCTTACGTGGTGACTTAGGTGGCAAGAATATGGAATAATTATAATAACAACAACAACAACAACAATAATAAAATTAATAAAATCATACACAGACTTCCATTCCATCGATTGAAGGGCATCAACACCACCGTTGAATCTTGAGATCTATGATTGAAGTTGGGCACCACCATCGATTCTTCATTTGCTACCACCGTCGCTTCTTCATCTGCTTCCATCATCGATTCTTCATCTGTGAGTTTGATCAAACCTATTCGATTTACGAGTTTGATTGTTATCATTTACGAAGGTATATCTTCTTCTACATTTCTATCCTTTATGAAGGTATGTTTCTAGGTTTCATCAAACCTATTCGATTTACGAGTTTGATTGTTATCATTCAAATAGGTTTGATTCATCTGTTTTGGGCTTCATCGTTTTTGGCTTCATCTGCAGTGTTCTTCGTTTTGATTGTTATCATTCGAATAGATTTGATTCATCGTTTTAGGCTTCATTCGAATAGGTTTGAATCATCGTTTTAGGCTTCATTCGAATATGGGTTTCATCGTTGGGCTTCATCTGCAATGTTCTTCATTTCCGATTTAGGGTTTTGTTTTGTTTCATTTTATCATTTGAATAGGTTTGATTCATCTATCTCCGATTCATAGGTTCTTGAGGGTTTACGTTTAATTTAGGGTTTCTTTTGTTTGATTGTTCACCTATTATGATTTTGGGGATATGATTTCTTCTTCTTCAAACCCAGATCTTCAAATCCAGACCTAGGTTCTTGTTTTTTAGGATTCTTTTTTAGGGTTCTTGTTTAGGAACATTGATTTCATCAACTTGGGTTAATCAATCTTGTGTAGTTATGTATTTATTGAAGGATTCATGTTTATAAATCATGTGTGATCATTGAAAATTTCATATGTTCTTCATATCCGTGTTCATGGAAGGTTTCATCTTTTTCATCTTTTTATTTTTTCAAGATATTAATGATGTGGAGGCTTAGTAATGATATGGCATTGAAAATAAAAAATAAAATAAAAATATGACTGTTGAAGAGGTAACCAAGTACATAAAATGGTAGTTAGATAAGTTTGATATACTGAATGGTAGTTTTAAAAGTAGGGTATATACAATAGCAAAAAGTGACAACTTTAATACACTTTTGAATACTAAACCCATTAATTAATTATTATATAAATAATAATAAATAATTAATATTAATTGATCCAATCTAAATCCAATTAAATGGATCTCCATGTTATTAGATCTGATCTAAATCTAATTAAATGGGTCGATGGGTCATGTCATATCTTTAATAGATCCGATCCAATCTGCTTAATTGACAACCTTAACCTAATGTACCTTAGGAACAGACAAATAGTAAATATTCTAATATAAATAAAAATTAATTATCAAATCACTTACTTTGGTAAATATTACAATCCAATTTTAACATTACTTTGGTTAAAACTAGATTTAGTTTTAATTTTAGTTTAAACTTATGAAGAACTTCGTATACGTCTTTCTTAAGCTAAATATACCCTAATTTACAAATATAATATTTACCATTTATAATAATTCAAAATACAATTTTTAATCAAATTCTTAGTTTTATCATAAAAAAATTTATAATCACTTTAAATTCTTTTTAACTAAAACCAATAAAGATTTGACCATTTATAATCACTTTAAATTCTTAGTCATTATGAGCTAATATTTCAAAATTGTATATTATTATGTGAAAGATAAAAATAGATGGAGAAAAAAAAATAAGTTTTATTAATAAAGTTTGAGATTAAATATGTAATTATTTGAATAAAAAATAAAAATAATGTTGACCTTTGATAAATGGTAAACAACAAAAAAGTTAAGGTAGTATATAATAATATATTATAACACCAATTCTAGTGGGCTGTTGTACGATAACAAATATAAACTAAAATCATTAAAAATAAATAATAATAAGAATAAAATATAATTCTAAGTAATAAAATAAAACTACTAAATATATATAAATGTGCACACACATACATAAAATGTTAAAGGACTAAATGCGAAACTATTTGAAAACCATAGGGACTGAGTTTATGATGTTATAAAAGGGCAAAATGGTCATTTTTAAATTTATAACTCTAGCACCATTAGTTTAAACGGCTAAAGGACCGGTTTAGTAACAAAAAAGCAACCATAGGGACATGTAGTAGAATTTTTTATCTTAAAGGACCAAACTAGTAACTTTTGACAAACCACATGGACCGTTTCAGTAATTTAGTCTTTATACTATAATATGAGTATTCCTAACTAAAAGAGTTGAATTGCACTTAGCTTGAATGAAAATTATGTAACAGACCGCACCCCGCGATGCGCCGGACAGGCCCCACGATGTGCCGGCGCACCGACCACACCCGGTACCGACCACCCGGCAACGCGTGCTGTCAGGTCTGCAGACCAATACACCCCAACCCTTCCCTCTGGGCTTCCCCTAGAGTAGGTTGTTGTTATATGCCTACCCCAAGGCTAGAACATATAACCTTTCATGTAACCAAGGATATTACCAATTGAGCTGCAGCTAAATAATAGATTTTGAAACATCGATACATTAAAAGGTAGTTTTTAAAGTTGGATACACACAATAGCATAAGGTGACAACTTCGATATATTTTTGGAAACTAAACCCTTTAACAAAATATGTTATTCAAAAAACATAATTTTAACATTCATCTAACTATGTTCTTTTTTTTTACCAAAGGGGCTTGCCCCGGCGGTAAGTGAGTTTTTCCGGTGAAGGAGAGGTCTTGGGTTCAAGTCTCTCTAGAGGGTTTCTTCTTAGGAGTAGCTGAGGGTCACTCCCTCATTGGTGAAGCAGCCTTACCGAATTAATTAGGGGGGTGTAGATGGAGTGGATCGAAACCGGGCCCTCATTAGTTCAACTGTGTTTCGATCTTGTGCCTCTACTGCTGAGGCGAAGCTGTTAAAAAAAACTATGTTCTTTTAAAACTTTGTTTTGTAATTACTTGTATAGAATTATTCTAATGACATAGAAATAGCGAAATCATATTGTATAGACACGACCTTCTATATAAAATAATCAAACATTATAACTCTAATTTTGAAAACTTTATACTATACGGATGCGAGTTAAAAATTATAATAATAATAATAATAATAGTAGTAATAAGATTATAATATGATAATAAACATTAGAAACATAATACAAATAATAATTTATATATATGTTTGACTTAGTTAGAAAGACGGGGACAACATAAATGACCATTTGTGTAGTTAACTCTTATTGTTTTTAAGAAAAATTTCTCGACAAGTCTAAAGTTTACCAAACATGGTCTTTTAACATAGAGTATTCTAAACTAAAAATAGTTGATTATGTTTGCCCTTAACATGAATGAAAATTAAGCTAGGGGCTTAAAACAACATCACATCATAAATAAGTAAAAGATTACATTGAAAAAATCTTAATAATTGTTGATGAGATAGAGAAAGATTTAGAGAATAGAATAATCTAATAACGAAAAAGTTGATTAGGATATACCGGTGTATGGTTAAAGACTTGTAGAATAATAAGTACGTTTACAAAGACTGAAACCGAAGATAGGGGCCTGAATACAATGTTGTTGTCTACTTGTGTAGAATTTTCAAGTGTCTTTATCCTGGTCTACACTAGAATACATTGATTTGAAACTCCTTTTGTGGACTTCTTAATTAGCCAAAATACAATTTGTTTCTTTATTCTAGAAAAAAAGATTATGCATGTTACTAGTGATTCTACTCTCAAGATTAAGATTAGTGTTAAAATCAAGAGAAAAGATAAAATAAGAGAATTAGTAGAATCTATATATCATAATTTAGACAAGTGTGATAATCAAGAGATTAGATTAAGAAAGAGAATTAGTGGAGAATCTACATGTCATTGTTTAGTTGGTAGAAAGATAAATTACTAAGATTTATTATGGGAAAAGATAAATTAAGTACATGTTATCATTTAGTTGGTAGGACGACGACGACTACTACTACGACTAGTATGAGAGTAATAAGTATGTCCTCAAAGACTGAAATTGAAGATAGGGGCCTCAATATGATGTTGTTGTTTAATTATGTAGACTTTTCAACTGTTTTTATCGTGGTCTACTCTCAGAGCCGGTCCAAAGATTTTAGAGGCCCGGGGCAAAAGAAAAAAAGGGGCCCCTAAAATATTAAAAAGTATGTTATGTATACTTATGGATTACAAAACCACCCAGGGTATGATAAAACCATCATCAAAACTACAAGTTGTAAACTCCCAAAACCTCCTTATAACATCAACAATTACAATCTAAACCATACACTAACAACCCAAAGTCTCCTAATTATGTCCATAGTTAACAACCATTATAACTCAATACACTATCGTGCTCAATTCTTTGTGTAATCTAGTTTCCTAAGAACCCATTTTAATATCTTTTGTAAGAAACTTTGAATTAGTATTCTATATTCAAACCAACAAAATTTAAATATTCTGTAATCAAATCATGTCATCAACAAAATAATAATTCCTCTTTGAATTTTAAATCAGACAATTAGGAATTTGATGTAAATACCCAAAAACACGATTATAAAAATAGATAGTAAAAAATTCACAAAATAATAACTAAGTTTGAACTTTGAAGTGATTAAAAGAGAAGTTTAAGAATTGTGTGAAAGTATTAAAAAAACACACACACATATATATAGGATGTATATTATATTTAATTATTTATGATTACATATATTATATATCTTAGATAGATTACAGATTTATATTTGTAGCAAGCCGTAATTCATAAGAAAAAAAAAAGAAAACAAAAACATTAGTTGTTGATATGCAGGTGAGAAAGAAAAAAAATGATACAAAAAAAAGAAAAAAAGAAAAGGTTTTATTTATGTAAAGAGCAAATGATTTCAAGCATTAAAAAGGGGGGGGAAATAGAATTCAGATAGTGGCTAATAGCCAGAGCTGGAAGCTATTTATTTTAGTTATATATTTGTTCGGCAAATTAAAAATTATAATAATAGTATAATACTACGTAGTAATAAGATTATAATATGGTAATAAACATTAGAAAAATAATACAAATAATAATTTATATATATGTTTGACTTAGTTAGAAAGACGGGTACAACATAAATAACCATTTGTGTAGTTAACTCTTATTGTTTTTAAGAAAAAGTTCTCAAAAAGTCTAAAGTTTACTAAACATGGTCTTTTAACATAAAGTGTACTAAGCTAAAAAGAGTTGATTATGCTTGCCCTTAACTTGAATGAAAATTAAGCTAGGGGCTTAAAACAACCACCACATCATAAATAAGTAAAAGATTATCATTGAAAAATCTTAATAATTGTTGATGAGATAGAGAAAGATTTAGAGAATGGAATAATCCAATAACGAAAAAGTTGATTAGGATATACGGGTGTATAGTCAAAGACTTGTAAAGTAATAAGTACGTTCTCAAAAATTAAAAATTGAAGATAGTTGTAGACTTTTCAAGTGTCTTTATCTTGATTTACACTGTAAATACATTGATTTGAAACTCTTTTTGTGGACTTTTTAACTAGCAAAATACCATTTGTTTCTTTGTTTTAGAAAGAAAGATTATGTATGTTACTACTTTATGATTCTACGCTCAAGATTAAGATTAGTGTCAAAATCAATATAGGAGATGAAATAAGAGAATTAGTATAATCTATATATCATAATTTTGACAAGTGTGATAATCAAGAGATTAGATTAACAAAGAGAATTAGTGGAGAATCTACATGTCATTGTTTAGTTGGTAGGAAGATAAATTACTAAGATTTATTATGAGAAAAGATAAATTAGTACATGTTATCATTACTTGGTAGGATGACGAAAACTGCTACGACTACTACGAGAGTAATAAGTACGTCCTCAAAGACTGAAATTGAAGATAGGGGCCTCAATATAATGTTGTTGTCTAATTGTGTAGACTTTTCAAGTGTCATTATCGTGGTCCACACTACAATACATTGATTTAAAACTGCTTATGTGGACTTCTTTATTAGCCAAAATACAATTTTTTTTATTGTAGAACAAATATTATGTACCTTACTACTTTATGTTTCTACTCTCAAGATCAAGATTAGTGTCAAGAGAAGATATGAAATAGGAGAATTAGTAGAGTCATACTAATTAAAGAGAAGGGATTAAGAAAGAGAAGTAGGAAGAATCTATATGTCATCGTTTAGTAAGTAGAAAAGATATTATTAAGATTTAGTTGTAGGAAATATGATTTTCTTTGTAGAAGTACCTTTTGATTTGAGGACCTATGAATCACACACACAGGAGTAAGATTAAAATAAGTTTATTATAATGTAAATTCTTATTTTCAAATATTTTTTTTAGTTAGAGATAAAAGAAAACATCTTAATTTAAAACTTCACCTAAACTTTGTGTTGTTTAAATCATTTAGAATCTCTCTTGGCATCCAAATCACATTTTCGTAATTGGTGTGGTCTTAGTACTTATGAGAAAATTTTACCGACTAATGGTGTGTTTGGCGGAAATAACTAGTAGCTGGAAGCTATTTATTTTAGTTATATATGTGTTCCATAAATTAGCCGGTAGCTGGAGCTTAATAGTGTAAAATGACAAAAATGACAAATTATAAAAATTAGAGAAATTATAAAACAATTAAAGGGGGTATTTAATTAATTTGGTATATAAAAAGCTTCCAGCTAGTTTTAAAAGTTACTTCAATAAGCTTTTTGTTTCAGAGCTTTTTTTGTTTAAAAAAAGCTTTTAGCATTTTCATCCGAACATAACTTGTATCTTTTTCTTTCAAAATAAAAGGCAACAACTCCAATAAGATCCAAAAAGCTCCATACCAAACATACCCTAAATATCACAAAATACAACAAGTTAGCGTTTGGTTGACACGAATCCTTGGGATTATGAAGGAATTGGAATCCAATTCCTAAGGATTCATGTGTTTGGTTCACTTTAATGATGGAATATAAAGGAATTGGAATCCATCAAATGAGGGAAAGTGAATTCTATCACTAGATGGAGGGATTTTGAAATCCTTTGAATGAGGGAATGTGGAATATCACCTTGTTACCTTTAAACATCTCTATAGCCGTAATATATCTATGTCATTCCATTGACATAACACGTGACCCGACTCTACCCTCCAAACACCGACGGCTTCTTCCTCTACCTCTAGACCCTCCACCATAGCCTTTCTCCGTCGTCGCCTCCAGACCCTCCTCTATAGCCTCTAGACCCTCCGCCACATCCTTCTTTCATCACCTCCGGACCCTCCACCACAGTCTTTCTTTGTTGCCACCTCCACACCCTTCGCCACAGTCTTTCTTTGTTGCCACCTCCACACCCTCCGCCGCCGCCTCTAACCCTCCTCCGCAACCTTCCTCTGTCGATGCCACTAGACCTTCCAGCGTAGCCTTCTTCCGTCGTCACCTCCAGACCCTCCGCCGAAGTCTTCCTTCATTGCCGCCTCCAGACCCTTCGCCACAGCCTTCCACCGCCACCGGCTCTAGACCCTTCACCCGCAGCCTTCATCTCCGCCACCAGACCCTACGCCCACAGCCTTCATCCTCCGCCACCTCTAGACCCTTCGCCGCAGCCTTCCTCCGTCGTAGCCTCTAGACCTTTTGCCGGAACCATCCTCTGTCGTTGCCTTCAGACTCTTTGCCATACGCTTCCTTCTTCGCCGTATCAAGACCCTCCGCTGTAGCCTTCCTTCGTCACCGTCTGCGGACCTTACACCGTAGCCTTCCTTAGTCACCGTGTCCAGACCCTCCAACGTAGCCTCTAGACCCTCTGCCGTAGTCTTCCTCTACCGTCGTCTCCAGACACTCCGCCGTAGCCTCTAGACCCTCTGTCGTAGCCTTCCTCCGCCGCCGTTTTCAGGCCCTCCATTATAGCCTCCGGAACCTTCGCCATAGCCTTTCTCCGCCGCCTCTGCCTCCAAACCCTCTGTTCGAGCCTTCCTTCGTTTACAAATCAACATCATGTTTATTAGCGTGATTTTCATAATATATTACTATGAACACTTAATTAATATAATGAATTTTAATATTTTTATAATTTATACAATATATTTTTACATGAAAGTTACAAAATAAACTAAAAATAAGTAAAAAACAAGAAGGAAAATTCTGTCATTTTACATTACTGAAACCAAATTCCAATTTCATTTCCTGCCAACCAAACATATTACAAATTCAAATTCCAATTCCAATTCCTAACAGATTCCAATACCTTCATAGATTCCAATTCCGTCATAAATATTCTGCGAACCAAACGTCATCCAAGTGTTCTATCCCAGGCTTCCTAAAAGCCCAACTCACACTTCAATTGGTCATGTGTAAAATGAGGCAACGTACATATTATTATTTGTATTTTTTATCATATTTATTATTATATTTTAATCTTATTACTACTTCTAGTATTATTATTATTCTATACTTTTAACTCGCATATTCAAACTTTGTCACCTTACAACAAGCCTTCCAAATTAGTGTTATAATATTTGATTTTTTATATAGAAGGTCATGCTAAAATATATTTTATTAAAATAATTTTTTACAAATAAAAAAACTGAGTTTAAAACGAACTTTGTTTGATGAATGTTAAAATTATCTTTTTTTGAAACACATATTTTTGAGAAACAAAGATGTATATATATATATATATATATGAAAAAGGGAATATGTGGCTATTGGGTATGTAAGCTTGGGTGTATAACCTATTAAAACGTCGTTTCATTCTTTAGAATAAAAAAATTAAGAAAATAAAATCATCAATCGAGTTTCGTGGAACCCTTCTTTTTCCTTTTCAATCAAACTTTGGAACAAGCAAAAACAGGGAAACAAGTTTTCTAGTTGTTATTCAGCTTTGGAAGAATAAAAAACTGTTGATCAATTGTGTGTCCTGCTTTTCATGTAAATTGTCTTTTGAATTCTCAAGTTTTCCATATGAATTGTCATGTTATTGGGTTTTCATGCTCTTCAAACATAAAAGGGAATATAAAATTAACTTTAATTGTAAAACTTTTTCTCTAATTTCTCATCTCTAGAAGAATCAGTAACTTATTCACTAACGAATGTCTTAAAAATGAAACACAAACAAGGAACTGAAATTGGTGATGAACTGACATACTACTCATTGGAAATGACATCCTGACCTTGCAAGACATTAAGTCTTGGCTTGGGAAGTGTTTCTCAATGAAAGACTTGGGAGAAGCCGCCTATATTCTTGGAATAAAGATCTATATGGATAGATGTAGGCGTCTTATTCACTTAAGTTAAAGTGCATATATTGACAAGATCTTAAAGCAGTTCAAGATGGAGAATTCTAAGAGAGGATTCTTACCAATGGCACAAGGCACAGTTTTGAGTAAGGCTCAAAGCCCTAGCACAAAAGAATAGCTAGATAGAATGAGTGAGATCTCATATGCTTCTGTAATTGGATCCATCATGTATGACATGCTATGCACTAGGCCAGATGTCTGATATGCCTTGAGTATGACGAGCAGATACTAGCAAAACCCAGGGGATAGCCATTGGATGGTAGTTAAGAACATTTTAAAATACCTGAGAAGAACCAAAGATATGTTCATGATATATAAAGGTTTGGAAGAAGATCTTTGTGTAATATAACATTATATATTACCACCCATATACTCACAATTGCTAAGTATATGTCCACTACAGTTCCCACTTATTACTTCCCAACCTTTTGAAGAGTTGATGCACCTCCTTAATCTCTAGAAAATTGAAGAAAAGAAACGATGTTTCTCATCCATCTTGAGTTACTTTGCTCTGCTTCAGCATGAATCTCTCTCTCACACAGGCACACTCTCCGTATATATCTCTCCCATGCGCGTTATCATATCTATTTAATTTTATTTACCATCAATGTCTTGGAAAAAGCGCATTTTTTGTTTTAAGTTATAAATAAAAATCAATTTTTTAGGTTGAGAATCAAAATTTAATTTTTTAGTACATAGCTATGGTTTTTCAGTGTGTGTGTATATGAAATTTATAAACTTTTAGCTCTCTTTAAATGCCATGCACTACAACAAAACAAGGTTAATGCAACCTTTCAAACGCAACACTCAATAAAATTGTTGTATTATACATAACATTGGTTATAATGCAACATTTTGAAAATAAGTGTTGCGTTTGAATATCTAATTGTATTGTTTTTTTACTATATTGCAACCCTTTAAAAAAGTGTTGCATTTGTAAATGTTTAAACGCAACTCTTGTTTTAAAAGTGTTGCAAATTTTGTAGAAAAATGCAACATATTCACTAAGGCCGTCCAATTCAGGTCGGGATCGTGTTATTGGGTTCAAGTTGTTCAGGTTCAACTGAATTTTATGTCGATCCGATTTTAAACTATTTATTTTAGTGTTAGGTTCGGGTCGTTCCATTTTTAGCGTTGGGTTAGTGTCGACCCATTTAATCGAAATGTGACTTGACTAGAATTTTTTTCGCTTTTCGAATACGGTTTTCCATTTCGACTACGATTTTCTTTATCAACTTTTCAAATTTCATGTTTGTTTTCTGACTTTCGTTAAGAATTTTGAAAATGATTTTCTTTTATATATTAACTTCAATATTCAATGTTTGTTTCAATTGTTTTCAAACTTTAAATTCGGTATTTGTTTCTGTTTGATTCGAATTTTAATTTTACTTTTTTATTCAACTTATATAAATGAATATAATAAAAAATATGATATACTACTATTCTAACGAGTATTAATAAGTAATGTTATTTTTGAAATAATTCATCATTAAATAGAATTATGAATCATATTCGAAATATTAAAGTACCATCTTTCAAGTAATCAAATGTTATAGTACCAAAATCATATAGTTAAAATAACATATAACAAAATGATGTGCAATTATTTAAACTCTAAATATTTTATTGTTTATATATTTTAAGTTTTGAAGTTAAAGGATGTTGTACTTTTGTTTAATGGTTATATTATCCTAAAATGTCACTTTCTTATTTGAATTTATAATCTTTTTTTAATTTAAATTTTAAGCATTAAAGAAAATTTTATAATGTTAAAGTCTTATCCTTAAACGGGTCCTTTTCGGGTTGTCGGGCTGACCCTAACCCGACCCATTTATTTTCGTATCGACCTGCTTTTGACATGCTTCGATTTCATGACACTTTTTCTATAACCAAAAATTGCATGCCTTAACTTTTACCAAGGGTTGCATTTTCTAAATATAAAAAGCAATACTTACTTTAGAATGTTGTGAAATTTGATGAAAATGTAACATTTTAAAAAGTGTTTGCATTTATTAAACTTCAATAGTAAGTTAGTAACATATATATTGTTACAATATTCTTTATTTTTAATTTGTTGCTTTTTGGTGGGAAAAATATGGAACGCTAGATTGGAGAAAATTACGAGGGGGTTTTAGACTATAAATTTTGGGGGATTAGGTCTTGATAAATAATAATTTTTCGAGAGAACCGAGTTGTAATAATAATTATTATTATATTAATTTATTTAGATAATTTACTTTTAAAATTTTCAAAATTAATCTCTAATGTCATAGATTGGGTATTTTGCATAGAAAAGTACATAGAAACTATACAATCGACAATTGGTTCATGTACCCGTTGCTGGTTCCCCTTTTTTCTTTTTTTTCTTCTCTCTTTCTCTTTCTTAATTAATATATATTTTTTAGTAATATTTGTTATGGGTTGAAGAGGGTTACATGTGAAGGTTTGTAAGGTAGAGAGGGTTAGAGGTAAGCAGGTCAGTCTAATGATGTGGGTGTCTCGTGCAAAGTGGGATAAAAATACCCCTATTTGTGAACTTCGCGACATATGAAAAAGACATAACACAAATATGTAAAATTTAAAAGTAACATGTTTTGTATTTGAAAAAGTACATACCGTTACATAAATAGTTGCAAATTACCTAAACCGATGTCTACACGTATTTTTTGAAGCAAATTTATCAATAATTTTATCATAATTAATATTTGCTAGAAATTGGTTTTCAATGCTCTTCACCTTCTTTAGAATTAGATTCATCAATAAATCCTTTAGAATTATCTATGGGGTTTTGAACGTCTTCTTCGATATTTGTTTCATGTCTAACAAAATATTTATACAAAGATCTTTGCAATGAATTAATAATTTCTTGTTCTCTTTTTTTAGGTTTCCTATTTTAAGCACAGGTGCATTTGGGATCGAAGGGGCATGCTAAATATTTTATCAAACAACTAAACAATCAACAAAGAAAACAACTAAACAATCAAGAAATCAAACTAACTAACTAAATTAGATAAATGTCCAACAGTCGAAGCAGAAAACTTCTCGAAGAGTCGAATCAGTCAAGTAGATTATAGAAAACCTCTCGATTTAGATTTCAATTTCAAAATATACAAAGCCCTAAGCTCTAACCTGTTGCCTGTGTAATCGATTTGCTTCGAGAGCTAGTTTGTGAATCACGACTCTAACTCATTGATGATGGTCTGATGTAGTCGCCTTGTTTCCCTCACTCCATAGCCTTGACAATTGGTGCAACGACACCTCGTTAGTCAATGCCTTCAAATCTTCAATCACCGTCCCATAAGTTCTCGTTTGATATGTGGGCTATTTAATTGGGCTGTTTTTTTAACCTAAATGAACCTAATACATGATAAATAGTCTATAAAAACCGATGCCCCTTAGGTATCTGCTACCCTGGGCCCAAGCCCAGCCTGCACATGGCTTGGGTCGGCCCTAAAGGTAGGAGATGATGTGGATGCTGATATGGCAGTGGATTAACGAGGGTAAGTGACGGTTGGATGCTTATGGTCTTACTTTATTTGGTTTGATTTAAGAAAATAGATGTTGCACTATAAATTTTGACTCGCTGCATCGATGTATAAAATATACGATTTGACTTGTGGTAATGGAATTCCATGAGATGGGTGATTTAACAGGTCAAATGTCATTATAGCAATCTACTATTTAATTACTCAGCCTAGGTTTTGATTAATTAATGTGTTCATAATTTGTTGTTTTGCTAAGTTGTACAAAGGAGGAAGCAAATATGTTAACTTTTAATTTGTGATGAATCTGTTAATCAAATTCTATATTTAGGTATTGT
Organism: Dittrichia graveolens; assembly: GCA_038502395.1. Lineage (NCBI taxonomy): Eukaryota > Viridiplantae > Streptophyta > Magnoliopsida > Asterales > Asteraceae > Dittrichia > Dittrichia graveolens. Next base: position 49,105 of record JARJIL010000021.1, read on the forward strand.
TTGTCTTACAGAATTCGAAATAATAAAATTAATTTAAATTCCATCCAAAATTTCAGGACCGGCCCTAAAAACCACTTAGACATGTGAGAACCAATAAGATGACCTTCAAGCAAAATAGTTGATGATGCGATCCGAAAGCTTATAGAAAATCTACTATCTAAATGTGGAACAGGGTGTGTTACTAATAACTTGTCTAGTTATTTATATTGCTTTAGTTTAACTAAATAACATAGCAATATAAAACAATTAGTGAAAGAATTATACAATACGGGTCTATTTTGACCCATTTACAGGCAAGCCCTCATTAACCGCAAACCCATTTTGACCCGCTAACTCTATTGAATTGTTTTGAAAATGTCTAACACTATATTGGCTACCATGTGAACCTGAATTGACCAGTGAACTCATTTTGACCCGCAAACCCGTTTTGATCCACACCAACTAAATTTCCTTATTTCAACTTCCATTTGGATTATAGTACCCTATATCATCCAAAGTTGGGTTGCTGTAATACGATTCATATAGAAGGATTTTGAAAAAACTATTGTTGAAGGTTTATTTAACCGCTTCGATCTTCAATCTTATTTGATTTGGTAGTTTTTGAAACGGAGCGGACCTAAACCGATTCAAACAAAAAATGAGAACCCAAGTCGATTTTTTAGTGTTTTTATGGGTAACCTGGAAAAAATAAAAGAACCTTGATACCTAAAAATATGAAAAACTTTTAAATTGGGTTCATTGTATACAATCGGTAGCCCGTTTACCATTTTTATACAATGAACAAACTTTGTTATAATTTGTAAGTTATATAACAAAGTTTTTTGTATTTTCACGTATTTAGCCCTTAAATTAATTTAACCTCAATATTTTACTGAATAATACTTGAAATTGTAAGTATCTATTCATATTTTTTAAACAACATTTCATTAACTAAGACACGTACTTCATAACTTAATTTCAATATTTTTATAAAAAGTTAGTTAAGTGTAGTTAATAGGAGATGGATTTTTAAATAAATAAACGGATATACTAAAAAGATACTTCTTTCTATATATAAAAAAAATATAGATAGAGTTGGCCACAATATCCTCTGTATTCGTACATAAAACACATTTACGCACAAATATGTTTATTTATACTTATATATACACAGAGTGGACTACAATATCTAAGGTGATTATATGACCATTAATATAAGAAAACCATCCTTAATTATTATTATTATAAACATTTCTCAAGAGAATCAATAAATGATCATATGGTAAATAACATTATTAATCAAAATATAACAAAAGTTCAGAAGGCACTAGCTATACAACTTCATTACTCCAAAAGGTTTAGCTATATTGCGATCCCATACCTTTTTACCTGCATCTAAAAAATTTTAAAATTTAGTAACGAAAATATATTAAGTTGTTTTGCACTTGGTGAAACAAAAAAAATGGAAACACGAATGACGAACCTTTAAGAAACTAATTCCATTTTCTAGTATATTTGCTGCTTTTCTTCTTTATCCTCTTCAAGATCATATGCTCTACTGAATCAGAAATTTCATTGAACCACTTTGGTTTTCCGGTTGACAACATCAGATATCCCATCACTAATCCAATTATGGTTCCACATCCATATCCTAACAACACCACTTTCCATGTACAATTACCTTCTTCATCATCATGATATCCTTCCCCTTTATGTTGTTGGGAATTCAAATGTTCACACTTTGGCAAAGTAAATCCACATAGTCCCGAATTCCCTCCAAATGAGCTCACATTAAATGTGTTGAACTGAAATCCTTCGGGAATACGTCCAACAAGATGATTATGAGAAAGATTTAAAAAGGCGAGCTCCTTGAGGTTTGCAAGATCTCGAGGGATCTCTCCTATGAGTTGGTTTGAAGATAGGTCTAAGGACTCAATCTCAGATAGACTACCAAGCGAATAGGGGATTCGACCATTGAGGTTGTTGTGTGATAAGCTGAGAACTTTCAATGACTTAAGACTACCGATGATGTTTGGAATCTCCCCTTGAAATCCGTTATCCGATACATCAATAATTGTGTACTGAACAAAAATTTTTGGAATCTCTTGTACCAATCCTTTTATTGTGATAGTGATAGAGTAATAACTTCCACCGGCGGACAAATATTTTGGTTCTGTGCTATCTTTTACCACATTTTTCATGGCATTGAAATTCTGAAAATACTCTTCAGGGAGTTGGCCTACAAAGCTATTATTAGATATGTCGAGAACCTTTAGACTTTGAAATGTGAGTCTATCCGAAGAAGCGGTTATAATGGGACCATGAAAATTGTTTGATTTAAGCATAAGAACCTGTAAATTTGGAAGATCTCCTAACCAATGAGGGAATGTGTCATTTAAGTGGTTATTTCCCACATCAATTACTTCCAAATTTTGACATTTGGACAAAAAACTTGGAACCTCTCCTTCCAAATGATTTCCATTCAAAATAAACCCCCCTAAAGTTCCACAATCATGGTATGAATTTGGAATGGGTCCTTGAAAATGATTGTTCCGCAGATTTATTACTCTAAGAGAAGATATGATGTTTCCAAAACATTTTGGAATCACTCCACCAAACCTATTATTGGACATATCCAAATGAACAAGATTTGTCATGTTGCAAATTGATATGGGGAATGGTGCTTGAATCTGGTTGGACTGGAGATATAGATATCGTAGTCCATTTTGCTTAAATTGTGGCAAGTCCGATATGAAGTTATTTGACAAATTCAAAGAATACAAGTTATCTCCTCCTATCTCCCCAACCCAATCAGGAATGCTTCCATGGATTTCGTTGTCTGATAGATCTAAAATTTGAAGATTTTTCATGGATCGTATGTTTTGCTTAAATTGTGGCAAGTGCGATATGGAGTTATTTGACAAATCCAAACAATACAAGTTATCTCCTCCTATCTCCCCAACCCAATCAGGAATGCTTCCATGGATTTCGTTGTCTGATAGATCTAACCATCTAAGATTTTTCATGGATCGTATGGAATCTGGAAACACTTTTATCTTGCAAGATACCAACCGTAAGTCATTAAAGTCAGGGTTAACATAGCGTGTGGCATCACTTGTCATAACAGATAAACCGCTGTGCGAGAGATCTAAACGAACAAGGTTTGTGAGGCTTGATAACAATGTATCCAACTCCCATTTACCTCTAAAGTTATTATATGAAAGGTCAAGGTAAACAAGGTTGGTGAGTTGTCGAAATGTTTGTACAACAGAGCCTTGATCAAGCACATCAAAATGGGAAGATAATTTATTATTTCCAAGGGATAATGATTTTATTGATCGAACAGAAAACAACGTGAATGGTACATTTCCACTGAAGCCACAATCATAAAGATCTAACTCCTTAAGAGGGATGCTATTGTTTACTTCTGGTAGTGGACCAGTGAGGTTATTCCCGTGCAAGTGAAGTACTTCTAAGTATTGAAGATTGAAGATGTTATCGGGTAATTTCCCTTTCAAGCCGGTGGAGGCAAGACGGAGTGATTTCAATGAAGAAGAGATATTAAGATATGCTGGTAAAACCAAATCTATACTCACCCTTTCAACCCAAAGGTCTCTTAGCAAAGTAGAATTTTGAAGGAAACGTAGGAGAATACGAGGTTGCATTTCAAGCCCCGACAAAAAGTTTAGATTAAGTGAAACCAATTTTGGAAGAAGTGTGATTTCAGAAGGGATATGCCCTGTGAAGCTATTATCTGACAAGTCGAGTTCCTCCAAAGACGGAAGATTGAAAATGTAACGAGGTAGCTTTCCTTTCAATTCAGTGTATTGAAGATTTAGAAATCTTAATGAAGAAGAAATGTTAAGATTAGAAGGTAAAACTGAGGAGCTATTGACCCCTGCGAGCGAAAGTTCTTCCAGAACAGTAAAATTTTGAAGCATATTGACAAAAACATGAGATTTCAGCTTGAAATCATAATTCCAGGAGAGGTCTAAAGACACCAATTTATGAAGAAGTGAAATTTCTAAAGGGACTTGGCCAGAAAACCAACACCCAGAGATGTTCAGATGTGTGAGAGTTTTAGAAAACATGCCAATTTCACGTGGAAGTTGGGAACCAGTGAAATCATTGAAAGCAAGGTTGAGTGTGCGAAGATGAGGTAGATGAAAGATAGAGGAGTTAGAACTGATAATACCTTGTAGCATTCCGCAACTGAGGTCAAGACCAATAACGTCACCCGTGTAGTGGTCGCAAGTGACTCCATTCCAATCACAACAATCTAAGTTTTTGTCCCATTTCTCTATAATTGGATAGTAATCAGAGTCAAGCCATTCATGACAGTAGTAATAAACGAGGTCATTGTCTGAATTATTGAAGGAGGAAAGGTTTTGTTTAAAGAGAAGCAATGCATGACTCTGTTTTTCAGAGCATTTATGAATGCTATTGGACAAAGAGAAAGAACTGAAACAGGTGAAGAAAAGAAAAAGGAAAAAGGAGCGAATAAACTCTGAATTATTCATTTTCTTGAATTGCATTTATCTCTTTATTTGTATGCTATAAATCAACCCTCACAAATGCTATATATATACACACAAATATATATATGGAATTTTGAGTGCAGTAGATACCTATTCCAATTTATGTGGTCTACATTTAGTCTTAAACGTAAGAATTACGATTAAATCTTAAGGCTTTCCATACAAAGACTTTTGTGGATTATAAAAAACGGTTTTTTTTCAAGGCAAATTTAGATTATTATTTATCAATAATAATATATCCCACCAATTTATATTATCGATTTATTATTTATCATATGTTAAATGGGTCGAATGAAATATATAGATTATTTAGGTGCGCGTGATACGGTCGAATAGAGATGTGATAATTATGACTCATTTGAATGTCTTAAGGATTATTTTAAGGGTTTAGTTCACTAAAATGTATCTAAGTTATCACATTTTGCTATTGTGTATATCAAACTTTTAAAGTTTCTATTATGTGTATTAAACATTTAATCTGTTGTTATTGTATAATTTTAGTTACATAAAGAAGTAAAAAATTACAAGTTTAGTACATAAAGTAGAAAGTTTAATACACACAATAACGACAAATTAAAAATTCGATAAACACAATAAATTTTTTTAAGTCCAATACATACAATAGCAAAACATGATAACTTGGATACATTTTGTTTACTAAACCCTTATTTTAAGATATAGTTTAATCATAATTTCTTATTGTTATTACATAAAATCCAAATTATAAATCACAACGAATAGATAAATTACCTTATTAGCTCATAATAATATTATCTTAGAATTCAGATGTCATACTCATAATCTTCTTTTATATCATGCAAAGTTCTCGGGGTTAATCACGTACTAATAATGTGTTTATTAAAACCATTACAGTTATATAAATATTTTATTATGAACTAGCTCATTGACATAAAAAAAAATTAAGAGCTAAACGTTGTATGATTATGAAAAGTGATAACTAATTAAAGGATTCATAGACGTACACTATCTTAAAAAAATGGATTATACCTTATTATGTGTTGTAGATAAATATTCTCATATACCCTGTATTAAAAATACCTCAAAGAAATGGATTATTGATTTAGCCATTCATCTCCAATTTCTCCCAAATTTACTTTTGATTTTCCATTTTTATTTAAATTAAATTTTGTCATGTACTTGTTAAACTAAAATACATTAAATATAGTTAACAATTAAATCAAATTAATTACACAAATTCTTATAAAATCTTATAAGAGAATCTCATATTGGTATGTTTTATTATACATAATACAAATCTTATAGTAATTAAATTTCACATCATTTTAAAAGTTATTATTTTTTTATTTTTCTATGTCTATTAAAACTAATATAAAATCAGAGAGTGTTATATTGATATGTTTTTTCGCATATACAAAACTACTATATATTTTGCTAGATGAATATATAAAATAATATTTTTATATAAATAATTATAAATACCATGTGTTTACACTAGCATGTAAATTAAGAAGTATTTAATAATATGATATATACCTTCTCTTTCATAAATAACTTTTGTTTGTTTCATCAAAATTTAACATACCTAATATATAGTCAATGACGCTAAATGTTGACCCATAATCCACTAAAATTTGACTCACGATCATCGACCAAAGCATTGCATCGTATGGTGAGTATTCACTGTTATTATAACTCTCTTATATATGTATATAGACAAAATTGAAGGAGAACATCTTTACAAAGAAAAGAGAGATCTAGCTTTGAAAGTTTATTATTTTTATATTATTGTGAATTAAAAATGAAGATAATTTTGTTAATTTTCTTGAATTTTGTAACCGTATTTCGTGTTCTCCGCCATAATGGTGTTCTCCGTGGAACGATACCATTAGATGAGAATTAGAAAACAAATTCTAGCACCTTGCTAGTTAGTATCCTATAATGCCAAAGCTCTTTGTTACATAGTTCTTTTTTCTTTCCAAAAAAAGAAATTCTAGCCACCCATTAGATGTTAATATATTAGATCTCACTATCTTCACTTTACCCGTCAAAATTTACGGCTATCACAGATCATGGTTGGTTTATATATCATATAAAGGGTCAAATATAGATCATCCGATCAAATCAAATAGGGTCAAGATTAGGTATCACATTCTCACGATTATTTATATTCTCAATTAAACCACCATATATATATGTATATATATGTGTGTATATATATATATATAGAGAAGGGTTCATGCGAAAAGTATCTTATTTGCGAAAAGTGCGAGAAGTGATTTACACCGTAAGATGATCAGATCCATGACTAATATGACCTATGGCATTTTTGTAAATACTTTAAACTTAAATGGTTATAAATAAATTTAAGAAGGGACAAAAATGAGATTTTACAAAAATTAATCTCCTTTAAAATAGGAAATCAATTATTTTATATTTGGGAAGAGAATATATATATATATATATATATATATATATATATATCTTCATCATCGAGAACCCTATTTGGCCTTCCCCTAATCTCCATGTTTATCTCTCTGCAAAAAACAGCCGCACCCCACGATCTATATATGAAGCTCACCACCGGCCACCGCCATTGACGGCGGGCTTGAAGACCGCCATCGTAGCACCGCCACCGCCGCTCCTTTTCTTTAATCGTATGCTAGAAACTCCCGCTGCCGTTATCACTGTCATTAAACACATCGCCTCATCAAAAACAAGATCTGGTTCGCCTCCATCTCCATCCCAGTCATCACCGTGCATCGCCGCTGCCACCATCATTAAACACCGCTTTCGCCTAATCGAAAACAAGATCTGGTTCGCCTCCATCCCCATCTCGTTCGTCGTCATGCACCGCCGCTGCCGCTACCATCATCATCAAACACTACTATCTCCTCATCGAGAACAAGATCTGGTTTGTGTTTCCTTCACCGTCGTTATTTCGAAATTAACATCACCGCTGCCGCCCCTATTGAGACAACCCCAACAGATTTAACACCTAGTTCCACAACCTTCTTTTTGCTTTTGCTTTTGTTTTCCATTTTAATTTCTATGTTCTATAATCTTTGTTGTTTTAAGATTCTATCAACGAGATCTGCAGATTTTGATGGGTTGTTTTTCGGTTGTTGAATCCCTGAAGTTGAGTACCACAGATTTCTACTTGTATTTAGGTTTTATGTACTTTTACTTGTTTATCATTGAACAAGCAATACTAATATTGAACAACTTTTTTTTATTAATTGTTTATATTCTTAATAATTGGGTTTTAGTTTTGTTTCTCTTCTTGTTCATTATTAAACAACAGAGATGTTTGAACAACTTTTTTTAGTACACTAGTAAAATTGGATTTCTTTATGTTTGTATAGGGAAATAATATATTTAGTATTGAACAAGTAATAGTCCATTCGTTTATTCTTGTTTAATATTGAACAAGTAATAGTCTATGCATTTATACTTGTTTATTATTGAACAAGTAATAGTACATATTTAGTTGTTTATACTCTTAACAATAGATTTTAGCTTTATTTTTATTGTTGTTCATTACTAAACAAGAGAATTTGAGATGTTGCAACAAAATGTTTAGTGATTTGGTTTCTTTATGCTATACAAGAGAAATCAATCACTAGCGTTCTATAATGAACACTTGTTAACATGATCGTGTATATTGAAATGGGCATATATATTTTCTCATAAGTTCCCTTTATACTCGGTTTGAAAGGTTAATTAATGTTTTTTAGATAAAAAATGTGCATGATTTGTGTTTATTAGCTAATATAATATAAATAATGAAAAACATTTAAATAGTAGGTTACGTTCAGTAATGAACACCTTGATAATAATAAAATAGCAATATACGAACAAAAAATGTTTACTAGCGAACATATTGTTGAACCTAAAATATAAGAAAAAACAGAAAAAAAAACAATAGTTTATTAGTAAATATTGTGAAATTAATAATTTGCTATAATTTTTTTTATTGTTTAAGATATAAGAGAGAGAAAGATAGGAGAGAGAAATAGATTGTAAAGAGAAAAAAATTGGTTTACTATTATGCCCTTTAGAATTAAAAAAATAAAAAAATATGATTAATCTAAGCTACAAAATCAAATGCAAATAAGTGGTTAAGATCGCTTCTCGCACTTTTCGCAAATAATACACTTTTCGCATGAACTCTCCCCTATATATAAATATGGATTGTTCATGCGAAAAACATTTTATTTACGAAAAGTGCAAGAAACTTTTATTACTGTTATACAACTAAATTAATGATTAGGACGAGTAACGACATTTATGTAATTAAATTGAATTATTATGAGATTTAAATATAATAAAAAAGATAAAGATGTCTTTCATCCTAAAAAGATTTTATCCTAATTAAAAACTACCTTAATTAAAACATTCTCTAATTAATCACCCATTCACCCTATCCACGCTCTTTTCCCAACCATAATCCCCCAAAATTTCCCCAGATTTCTTGGTAGTCGCCGCCCCCTTCTTATTCCACCGTTGCCACCCGTTCTTCCACCGTCGCACCCCTCCTTTCAAATTTACACGTTATCTTTCCAATAGGGTCATTGTTGTTGCCGCCCCTTCGTTGTCATCCATCGTTACTAAGCATCTCACCACCGCGGCACCACCACTATCTACAACCGGCAAGATCTCTCTCTCTCTCTCTCCACGATGCTAGTCGGTTTCTCTCCAACGTGACCAGCCGCCGCTCCTCTACCTCTCTCTATCCATGGCCACCGCTTCTTCATAAACCGGCATCTTCCACTGTTGCCGCCAACCGGAGATCTCCCATCGCCGAGACTAGCACCACTACCACCTCCTGCGCTGGGGAAATCCACCACCACCGCCAACGTTAGGTAAATCTACCACCACTGCTTACGCTAGGTAAATCCACCACCGTGGCCGGCACTAGGTAAAGCCACCGTCGATACGTATTTCTACATTTCACTGCCGTTCTGTGGATCTACACTTCTCTACCGTTTATGATTTGTTTATTTGGGTTATAGTTCGTTAACCAGATTTTTGTTTATTTGTTTTTTGTATCATTCATATCGATTTTTCTATTGTGGATTTGGGTTTCATTTAGTTAATAGCTTTTTTTTTTGTTTCTTAAGGGGCGTTTGATTCGCAGATTTTTTTTCATGGGATTTGCATTCTGTCAAAGGATTTGTATTTCGCAAGATTTGCATTTGACAGCATTGTAAAATAATTTGCATTTGGCAAAATGGTAAAATGGAAAATCCTTCATACAAAGCATTTTGAAATACCATGGGGTGGATGCATTTGTAAAATCCCTTGAGTAAGAGAATTTGAGGGATTTTAAAGAATTCCCAGCATTTAAAATCCCTTCTTTTTTTTCAACCAAACACAACATTTCCCTGTATTTGAAATCTTATTTCCACAAAATCCCACGAAATACAGTGATCCAAACAGGACCTTAGAGTATAAGGAGTGGTCACATAGAATCACACCTACCACACCGTTACGTCAGCTTTTTTCTTCTACCATTTAATCAACCACTTAGCCTCACACTAAATTGTGGGACCTACATATTACCTAATTAACCAATAAAAATTTAATAAAAAAAAGTTAAAAAACTAAGTGACCCACTTATCCTCACCACACTACCATCCATATGTGGTGAACACCACACCTCCATTCCTACCACACCTTAATGGAGTAGTACCACACCCACCCCCTAAGTGGTCACCCCACCACATCCTCTCACCACCTTCCACCCCTTATACTCTAATGTTGTTTATTTGTGAACATTCATGAGTTGGATCGGTTTAGTAGATATGTTCAATATTGAATATAGGTTTTTTCAGTTGTGTTCAACAGTTTTTTCTATGTTCTGTCGTTTATTATTGAACATTCGTGAATTGATCGTTTTACTAGTCGTGTTCGGGTTTTTGTTTAATATTGAACATTCATTAATTTTAATTTTGATTATAGTTTATTATAGTTTACTAATGAATATCCAAGATTTCTTACAAAGAATAAAGAGGATCTTAGAAAATAAGTAGAAAAAAATCAAAACAGATAAAAAAATTAATTTGAAAAAAAAAGATTACAACATACTAGTAAAGAGGGATATATAAAAAAACGTAAAGATTAAAAAAAGAGAAGTAAAAAAGCATTTAATGATGAAACAAATATAAAACAAGAGTTTACTAGTAAACAAAATGTAATAAACATAAAATTTAATAATTAAAAACTTGTAAATTTTTCGTTGTGTTCATTGTTGAACACCGTAAATTTATTAATTTACTATTAAATTATTTCTAGTTTATTTTGTCCCAAAATTGGAGGAGAGTGAAAAATAAAAGATATAAATATGTTGGAGAGAAAAAAATATTATTTACTATTGTACCCAATAAATTAAAAAATAAAAAATAAAATTAATTTAAGCGAATAAATCAAATACAAATAGGTCAGAATTGCTTCTCGCACTTTTGGTAAATAAAATATTTTTCGCATAAATCATCCCATATATATATATGTATATATATATAGTGAGAGGATCACCTGCGAACGTTCGCAGGCCACGAACGATTTCATCAAAAAAAATTGTATGTACAAAAAAGTCAATTTTGACAATGAAAACAAATTCTTAGAATTTTCGCTTCCAAAAAGTCAAATTGTGTTTACTTTTATATATTTATTATTATTATTATTATCGTGTATAAAGATAAGATACAATGTTTTTAAACAAAATACAGTATATATATATATATATATATAGTGAGAGGATCAACTGTTAACGTTCGCAGGCTGCGAACGATTTCATCAAAAAAATTGTATGTACAAAAAAGTCAATTTTGGCAATGAAAACAAATTTTTAGAATTTTTGCAAGATTCCAAAAAGTAAATTTTGTTTACTTTTATATTATTATTATTATTATTATTATTATTATTATTATTATTATTATTATTGTATGTAAAGATAAAATGCAGTGTTTTTAGATAAGATGCAGTGATTTTATACTAGATGCAGTGGTTTTTATACAAAATCTATTGGTTCCTAAATGAGAATCCACCGATAAATTCGCACATGATGGACTAGTTTTAAGAGAACTCCATGTTTTTTTAGATATGATGCAATGATTTTAAGGTGGATGCAGTGATTTCATAGGCTAGATGCAGCGTTCCTAGCGTTGCTATTTTATAAACTGTTTTCATTCGATCCTTACCCTACATATATATATATATATATATATATATATATATATGCAAAAGTTCAAACGAAAACTGTTTTTCGTACGAGAACCAATCTTGGCCGTCCAATTCCCCCTCATTCAATTGGATTGCTCTCCCATGTATTCCTTACATGCACCCTGCCACACTCAATCCCCCCACGCTCTTCATCCATGAATTCTATTATCCAAAATGAACGACCAAGATTGGTTCTCGCAGTTTTCGTGCGAAAAACAGTTTTCGTTTGAACTCTCTCTCTCTCTCTATATATATATATATATATATATATATATATATATATATATATATATATATATGCAAAAGTTCAAACGAAAACTGTTTTTCGTACGAGAAGCGTGAGAACCAATCATTTTATTTATTATGTTTTATGTTTATTTTTATTGGAAAGGGTATGTTGGCAAATATCATCCTACAACCATGCTGTCTTGTCTTCTGTTCCACACGACCATGCTGCCTTCTAATCCACTTAAATTTTCTTTTTTACTTCTATAGGTGGGGCCTTTTCTAATTTTTCCTCAAAGTATTTATTATTTATTATTATTAGATTAATTTAATTAATCTAATATGTAGATTTTAGTTTTTTTCTCTATTTCCTAACATTCTTATTTCTTCCGGAGTAAATTACTGATTTAGTCCTTGTAGTTTCACTGATTTAGTTCCTTAAAATGAAAAATTACTCGCATGGTTCTTGAATTTGTCAATTTATCACAATACCATTCCTTTAACTAACATTCTTTATTGCAGGGCATTTTGGTCTTTTTACTAAAAAGATATTTTAATCTTCTTCCCCTCCCCAAGCCTCTCTCTACCTCTATCTCTATATCTCAGCATCTCTCTATGCTTTGTCTCTCTCTACTCTATTTCTTTATCTCTCACATCTGTAAGACCGACCACCTCCGTCGTGAGGGAGACCGGCACCACCACTGGCAGGGAACGCCACCACCGCATCATCGTCTCTCACCATCTCTCCCATCTCAAACACTCTCTACTCCCTCTCTTTCTCTATCTCTCTTTTCTGTATGACCCACCACCACCGCTATCTAAGATACTACCACAACCACTGTGCGGTAAGACCCACAACCACCGCCATCTGGGAGACCACTACCGTGCGGGAAGACCGCCACATGTCAAGCTCTCTTACTCTTTCTCATCATTTCTCTCCTTCCCTCTATCTCTTTGTAAGACTGCCACTGCCGTCAAGGAGACCGCCACCACCACCTTCACATCTTATCACAAGCGCTATCTAAGATACCGCCACCACCACTGTGCGGTAAGACCCACAACCACCACCATCTAGGAGACCACCACCACCATGCGGGAAGACCGCCACATGTCAAGCTCTCTTACTGTTTCTCATCATTTCTCTCCTTCCCGTCTATCTCTTTGTAAGACTGCCGCTGCCGTCAAGGAGACCGCCACCACCACCTTCACTGTCTATCTTATCTCAAGCGCTCTCTCTCGATTTTGAAAAGGATTGTAGTTGATCTAGGGTTTGTTTGTCGTAATTTCCCTCTCTCTCATCTTCGATTTTTTTAATCTTCCATGGTTGTGTTTTATTGACCATATTTTTTTTTGAACTAGGATTTCATATCACTTCATCTTAATTCTCTTCCATGTTTCCAAGATACCTAATATAGACGTGGGAAACAATATAAAAATCTTGAACAACACAAATATTTGTTTTGAATGAGGTTGTTTATGGTGGTTCAAAGTTCAAACTGTTCAAAGAAATATTCTATAAATACTTAAGAATATAAATTCGGGTGAAAAGACCATAATACCCTTAGTAAAAGACAAACTAACAATTAATTTAAACGCCATCAAATTAAAGGACTGACATTGTGATAAATTGGCAAATTCAAGGACCATCCCGGTAATTTTTCATTTTAAAGAACTAAATCATTAATGTGCAAAATTCATTAAAATGCAACGAACTTTAGCTAAGTTACCATTATATACAACGAACTTGAAAATTAAAAAAAATACAACCAACCCTCTTATAACTCCCATTGTGTACAATTTACCTGTAAAAAAACAACCGGTTGTTTTTATATTTTCTAATTTTTTTATTTAAATTTATGAAGATCCGCGGAAGATAGATCCTTCCTTTCATCTCCCCTTGTCAAACAAACTTCAAAAATTACCAACGCTAGATGGTTTGAAGATGTGTACACCATAAATAAAATCCAACACCGCCTCTCAAGATCAGTCTCGAACCACCATCACCGCCGTCTCCTTCGAACCACCACCACCGGCGTCTCCTCCGAACCGCCGCCGCCGCGTAGCTTTTAGAACCACCACCACAATCGCAGCCTTCGAACCACCACCACTTGCGTCGTCGAGTTCTAGTATGAAACTTTGTGGGTTTCTTGCGTTAAAACCACCACAACCGCCGCCGATTCAAAAGGGTTTCTTGAGATTAGGGTTTCTTGCGTCGCCTACCACCATCGTTGCGATCGGATCTCACACTTTAGGGTTCATGGTGTTGATGGTTTGATTCTTCATCCGGTAACCACCGCCACCGCTGAGTTTTGGGCAACCACCACCGCCAGGCGCCGGCGCCATAGCCTTCATGATTTAAGGTTTTAATTTTTCTTTATCTTCAGATCTAGTAGTTTACAATTTATGTTTTCATTTTTCTTCCTCTTTTGATCCATTAGTTATGATTTAGGTTCATTGTTCATTTTCAGATATGCAAACCCGTGATTTAGGGTTTTATATTGTTCTTCATCTTCAGATCTATTAATTACGATTTCAATTTTATGAGTTGTTATATACATGTTCTTCATCTAGTTAAAGTATGTATTATTCTTCATAAATATCAAGTAGGATTTCTGGATTTACAGACACTTATAATGACGAGCTCATAATACTTCAAGAACACATAATTAAAAAATTGAAAAAGTAGAAAATTAAAATCAAATGACTGGTAACCTGAACTTCAGGTTGTGTTTTGTATATAATGGGGTGAATAAAGAAGTTTGTTGTATTATATTTAAAACTTTGAAGTTGATTGTATACAATGGTAGCTTAGCTAAAGTTTATTGTATTTTTAATCAGTTTGCCCATTATTAATTTACTCTTTCTTTTATTTTATTTTATTTTATTTTATTTTCCTTTTTTATTCTATTTTAAAGAGATCCTTTTTAATATATATTTCTTTTAAAAGGTTTATAGGGTAAAGTTCTTTAGAATGTATCAAATTTTTCATATTTTACTATTGTGTGTATCGAAATTTAATATTTTATATTATGTGTATTGGACTTCAAATTTGTCGTTATTCTGTGTGTTAAAATTTTCTATTGTATATATTAAACTTAAACTTATTTTTTTATGTATCCAAAATATATACAATAGAAATAAATTAAAAGTTTGATACATACAAAAAAAGGTTGAAGTTAACATACAAGAGCAAAATGAAAAAAGCTAATTAGATAAATTTGATAAACCCGAGTTTAAAAGGTTTCATGAAAAAAACTATTGTTGATGTTCTAAAATCTAGTAATATTAAATGCAACCGTTAAATATAACATAGAAAAATTAAACTTTATCCATATGAATTCGTACTAAATGGTGTGAATGAATAATAATTATTTAAAATAAATAATACAATGGGGTAGTTAATTGAGTACGCTAGTCTTTGAGTTTTTAAAAAAGATATATATATATAAAGAATACATTTTGAGCTTTTAAACTTAAAATATATGTATATTTGATGGATTTAATAAATGGATCAGTTTTCTATTTAAAATTAACGTTTACGACTAGAATAATGAACATTTCTAACACATGTGCATATGCACAATACATCTCTCTGCACCTTTGATAGAAAAAACCTAATGTTATCCGCCCGTGTGCACAAAACTGAAGCTATGTTAAAAGAACCCAGCAAAAACGAAATTTTTTTCATAAAAAAATATAACAAGATTGGTCTCAAATTAAAAAGCATAGTTTTCTCGTTATTTTTTTATAATTTTCGTATTCTAAAGCCTTTGCGTTTGGTAGAATATTGGTTTAAAAAGTTGGAGTAAATGTTATAATGTCTAAATTACCCCTCACTAATTACCTTAAACATATGATAAGTTTGATTCAGTTAAGGTTATCCATTAACAACCATTTAATCTGAATCTTTCGTCTTTTTTATCAACGACTATAAATTGATTCTCGTTGTTCTCGTATAAAAAACAGGTCTCGTTTGAACTCTCTCCTATATATATATATATATACACATACATACATATATATATATGTGTGTGTGTGTGTGATGTGGAAATTTTCTTTTAGTCACTTTCGATCATCATTCTTTGGTGTAGTAGATTTGTGGTGTATATTTAGTCTTAAGCGTAAAATTTGGGTTTGGAATGGTAGGTCCAAACTTTGATTTTTTTTTTCTTTCCATCGTCTAAACTTCAAATTTATTTTCAACGGAAAAAGGGATTAAATGTTTAAGGCTTCCCTTTCAAATACTCTTGGGTTTCGTTGAACAGCCCTTAATTTAAATTTTAATTGAGAAAACTTCTAATTAACGTTGATAGACATTATTTTTTAATTTGCTTAAACTGGTTTGTAGAGTGTTTAATTTAATCATGTTGGTAGAGTATTCAACCTCTATTGCTATATTTACTATTATATTGATTTTTTGAACAGGTCAACGGTAATTTGATGTAACAATTGGAACATATTAAGGTAAGACGTTTTCTCTATCCCGTACCCTCGCTCCCTTCTAAACCCTAGCTCAAAGCACCACCACTGAACCTTCTCCGGCAGTTGGCATACATTGGCAGCCCATAGGACCTTTGCTCTCTCCATCATTCTTCTTTTTCCTTTAAATTCGCGGTTTCAGAGGCAACCGGCACGGTTTCATATTCAAGGTTTTCGGTCCTTTTTTGAGTGTCCAAGTTTCAAGGATGTTCGCAGTTTCGGATATTTTGATGTTTGATTTGTTGATCGTGGTTTGTGTAGTTCAAGTTCGCTTTTCAGATTTCGAAGTGTTCGTAGTTGCGCAGGTCGTCTCAGAAACCTCTTGTCGTGGTTTCGGACATTTGATGTTTGATTTTTTGCTCGTGATTTGAGTAGTTCGAGTTCGCTTTTCAAAGTCATCTAAGAGGTTTCCGGTCGTGGTTTTGTGGTGCTTTCCGATTGTTTTGATGTTCTTTTCAAGATTTTCCGGTCATTTGCTCATCATCTTAGGGGTTCAAGGTTCCAAGTTCGTTTTGGTTTCGAGGATGGTCGTGGTTTTGGAGTTTCGAGGTTCCAAGCTTGTTTTGGCTTCGAGGATGGTCGTGGTTTTGGAGTTTCGAGTTTCCAAGTTCATTTTGGTAAACCAAGATTGTCTTAGGAATTTCGAGGTTCCAAGTTCATTTTCCAGTTGTGGCCAAGTTCAAGGTGTTTCCGGCCATGTTAAAACCATGTTCGAGGGTTGTGTTCAGAAGTTTGTGGTTCGCTGTTCGAGGTTTATGGCTCGGGTCTAGAGGTATGGGTTCAAAGGTTAACGGTTTTTGGTCTCTATGGTTTGTCGTCGTGCGGTTTGTGGTTAGGCTGGTTCAAGGTTCGTGATTCCAACACTTGGAGGCAACCCACTTAATATACTCATTTTCTCACATTGTCATCGTTGGTCGCTAGTTTTGTTCAGTCGGGGTTGGTGTTAAGGTTGAGATAGGTGTGTTTTGAGTCAACCGGGTGATTGCCCTTATTTTGCTTATGAATTTTAGTTAGGTTGGTTGGTCTGTGCATTTGTGGTGGGTGTCTCGCATCTACTATGACTTGTAAACGATGTAAAAGGTTCTATCTTCTAGCATCTTGCTAGTTTTATAAATATATCGTGTTTCAAAAACAATTGTTGTAACCCTTAATACTAAGGGGTTTCCCTCGATTAAGTAAACTTTAAAAAAATTATGTGTTTGTATGTCATATAAACCTTTGAAGTAAATTAAACCAAGTGTTACACATACATTTAATTCAAAAAAAGAAAAGAGATAAAATGCTTTGAATATATCATTTTCTTTAATCGGATAGGTCTACTTCACGAGTTGACGGTAATACTACAAAAGGAGAGTTTTATTTAGTTTTTTAAAAGCTCTAAATTATACATATATGCTTTTATAGCGAAAATTTTATTTAAGAATCATTATTAATGTAAGAAACGTGAAAACCAATTTTAACTGTCATTAATGTTATTAATGACTCGTTAATAGAGGTATTTTATTTATATACGTAACTGTGAATTACGTCTACATGAAAGCTCTTTTGATTAAGCTCAATGAAATTGCTTCTTAATTTTGGATTCGTATATGAGTCATTCCAGAACCATAAGAAATCTTCCAACCAAAACTTGCCTAGGGATTTTTTTGTCGTTTATTTGGTATGCTTTTTAGTTCTAATGTCACACATACACATGCGCCTGTGTGTTTGGTGAAATTAGTTTTACTATGATCGAATGGATGTTGTAGACGTTATTTTTTTTAACGGCAAAAACACAATCACTAAACCTAAATCCATTCCATTGTTCACAACAGAACTTAAACCTACAACCTTTTGGAAGGAAGCATTACTCCACAACATTAGATACCACTGGACTTTAAGTGTAACACCGCTTGTGAAAATAGTGAATTTATTGACAATTCAAGTTTTTAATATGCGTGGGTCCCTTTTTGAAATCACAACTTACTAGTTTATGCAGTGGAATTTAATTTCAAAAGATCACATCAGGTATTTACAACACGTCATTCAAAAACATCTTGTTTGGTGTTACCTAACACAACAACCGACCATAAGCAACATATAATTACATACAACAAGTGTTCCATCCCAACAATATAAACTCCCAGCAACAACAGGCAACCCCGCTCACCAAGCTGCCTAATCTTTACCTGTAAAAATGGTCAACGCAGCAACATTAGCTATACAACATAACTAGTGAGTACTAACTCATCATAAGCATCAATAAAGCAAGTCATACAACATAGGAGTAAGCAATCAATGCTATCTTAACACATTGCGGTGTGCTGACAAGATCGGTAAGAGTCATGTCTTGTAGGGTAATCAGTACCACTCAATGACCCAGACCGGGGAATCAGACACAACCAACCGCGCTGGTGGGAGAGCATAAAGCAGTCCACCAAACATCGTTTCAAAGCCATTGGCTCCTCGGAAATCCATCTACAACCGGCTGATTTCCCTCTGGTGTTAAGTAACGGTGGTCCTGCAGAACCTAGACCTGGTAGGCACCCGAGTCTCTGTTGATCCCAATTATGACCCAAAGGCCCTCTAGGTGTAATACCCGAGTTTTCGAAAAAAATAAATAAAAGAATAGTTATTGAGAAATGATAAATTATATTGGATTATGATATATATTGAGTATTTATGGGTTTGAATAAAGTAAAGTGTTTAATGGACTAGTTCTATATATATGTTATTGGGCTAAACATGTGTGTAATATTGAATTTATGTCCCTTGGGCCCATGGTGAAAATGGGCTTAGGCCTTTTAGAAGGCATATATATTTAATAAAATAGGGCACAACCTCCAACACCCTTCAAAACACTGTTGCATTGAGTAAGAAAAACCAGTGTGTGTTGTGTGTGTGCAAACCCACGAAAAGAAGAAGAAGGAGGATTCTAGAATCAGTTGAAAACTTGAAGAATTGGTGACAGAATCGTCCGGTAATGTTTCTTACCTCACTATGATACTGTAGGTATCAATTTTATCATGTTTGGATGGTACTAGCATGAGTTATAATATGGGTTTCTTGGGGTTTTGGGTTTATGAAGAACAAGAGAAAGAAATTCAAGATATAGGCTCCAATACTTGATAAAATGTAGTAGAATCTTGAAAGAAGTGTTTAAATGAATGGAGAAATGCTTTGAAACAAAAATAAAACGATTTGGTTAAGTTTTGAAAGATGAAGGTCCATGCGACTTTCAGAAGTCCCATGCAACTTTCAGAGATGGTCCATGCGACCTTCTGTTTGTTCCATGCGACTCTTGTATGTTGAGTCATGCGACCTTTGAATACCAATATGTGAATCCTCATGCGACTGTTTGTACTCATGCGACTTATGTGAAAAAGTGTCATGCGACTGTTATAAATGTACTATGCGACTTTCATAATATTTCATGCGACATATGTATATGAGATGGCCTATGCGACTTTCAGCTAGGAATAAACACTTCATGCGACTTTCATGATAAGTGGATATAGTTTCATGCGACTTATGTAGGGAAATAAGTATACCCATGCGACTTTCACCTACATAGAAACACCCCATGCGACTTTCGCATGATGCGACTGTCGCATGGAGCCACTCACAAAACCCTCATGCGACTTACGCATTTGATTGAGAATCCGACTGTTTTAAGTGAAGCCCGATAGTTTCAATGCATGAGTTGGAAAATCCGATAGTTCCCGTTTATGAACTGAAATCCGATAGTTAAGTTGAAATCCGACAGTCAACCCGGATTTGTGAAATCCGATACTTTTACACTCGACGCGACACGTCCCCGACTTAATGGACTTTAATGCATTTCTTATTGTTACATGCCTTGTGAGACCCGAATGTATTACGGGGATAAACGAACGAGGGATTCGTACATGGTATTGATTTGTTAGACCTATTGTAGGTGAAGGTTGGCTAAGCAAGCAATCACAAGTGAGTTAGTAAGATAAGGCTGAGAATTTGAGAACTGCTGACAGGTGAGTATTCTTACTTACTGTCTAAACCCTATGATATATGTGTGATAAATGTGCTATATGCCATATGATTGATAATGATGAATTGATGAATGAATAAAACGATGACGGATGAGTTGATGAACTGATGATGTGTTATGCTATGTTATTGATTAGACCGTTCACTTCGGTGATGGGAATGATGAGACCGTTCACTTCGGTGACGGGAATGATTAGACCGTTCACTTTGGTGACGGGAATGATGACCGTTCACTTCGGTGACGGGAATGATGAGACCGTTCACTTCGGTGACGGGAATGATTAGACCGTTCACTTCGGTGACGGGAATGATGACTGTTCACTTCGGTGACGGGAATGATTAGACCGTTCACTCCGGTGACGGGAATGATGAGACCGTTCACTACGGTGACGGGAATGTTGGGACCGTCTACTACGGTAGCGGGAATGAAAGATGTAACTTGAATGTGAAACAGATGAGTTGATGCCTTTGTGGTTGATTGTAAGTAAGTGTACTCGCTAAGCTTCGTGCTTACGGTTGTTGTTTAACCTTCTTTTCAAGTGATGGCCACGGCGGGGCTCCAGCACGCGGTTGATAGCTCATACTCCACAAGCTTCCGCAATGTTCAAACTATTTTGTGTTTTATGATGTGTTCCAAACAATTACATTCAAGTTCTACGGGTTATCACCTGGGGTTGTATTTAACATATACAATGTTTTGTATGTGGTGAATTATTAATCGTACTCGTTGTTTAATTGTTTTAAATTTTTTTTTGGGACGTTACAATATGACCCAGCTACAACCGGCTGACCTCAACTTACTAGTGGGGTTCAGTTACAACCGGATCCACTAGAAGTCCATGGACCATGCACATACTTACATACATATGATCCCATCTGGATCAATCATTTTGCATGCAATTTCATTCATTAATGGCATGCACTTAACATATGATCTACAAATAATAAGCATGGCATATCGTACTAATAACATAATAAAGCTTACATCTTCATTCTTAGCATACCTACAATAGAAACTATATCATATATCATACTATTGTACATAATCAATTTAGTTAATCATTTAGCAAGCAAGTCTCCCTCTATTAAGACTTACGAAAGCAGATACTCACCTGAGGAGCTTATACTAACTAGATTACTTTACTCCGGTTCAGCTAACTCGACAAGTACACCTAAAACATCATTACTTCCGTTAAGTGTTTACACATACGAGGTACTACCACTAGAACAAGAGTAGGAACCCCTAAAGGCATCTTAAGTCAACTTACAAGTCCACATCGACCTTCTAAAGGTTATAACATAGCAGCAAAGCAGACTGTGCTCTGTTACTGTAAAATACTTTGCAAGCATTGATGCTTGCGCCCATAAGCATAATCATTGGCGCCCGTAAGTTCCATTCGAAGTCACTTTAAACCATCTGTTTGAAGTCACTTCGAACCACCAATTCGAAGCCTCACTTACGGCTCCAAAGATTGGTCTTTTCGTCTGCAAACATGATTCGAAGGCAACTCGAAGCCACCCTTCGAACCATCAATGCGAAACAATGCTTACGGCCGCAAGGGCACTTCCTTGCGCCCGCAAGCATCCTTCGAATTACCCATTCGAAGCCTCTTGCGGCCGCAAGAAAAACCCCTTGCGCCCGCAAGCAAACCTGTTTAAGAACAGGTCGGCTACAACCCCTGTTTCGACTGTTCTTCTTCCAATCTTCATCAAACGAGTTTCTAATTGATTTCCAGCATTTGTACATCATAGGGGTCGTTCATATGACTCCAAAAACATTAACTTCATCATTTCTAACATCTTATTGAAGTTCTTGGATCAAATTTAGTCATTTGACCCATTTGAATCATCTTTTATGAATTTTATCAAAATCGCCATTTTAATTCATCATTTGAGTTCTATGCAACTTGTAACTGATGTAGGAATCAATTAAAGTTAGTTCTTGAACTTAATTTGAGTTTAGCTCACTTGAATCACAAAACCCACTTGAACAAGAAAGTGAGTGAAGAAGATGGAGAAGGTGATGATGATGATCTTGGTTTGCTACTGAGATTCAAGCTTTGCACAATCTTTTTCTTCCACAAGCTCAAGAACAAAGAAAGCCTTCTCAAATGAAAGTATCTGTGTTATGAACACTCATACATGGGTTTACATAGGCTTAACCGACTTTGGGTTTAAGTCTATAAGGGGTATCTTGTTCCCCCTTTTTACTTAGAACTTGACCCTCATTAACCTGTATCAACTAACGGGGATATTTCCAGAATCCTTACTTAAAATCTTCATAAATCATTCATCTTATTTATATTACTACTACTTTAATAATTTAACATATAACAACTAAAACATACATATTTTATTACTTTATTAATTTAATTAATTTACACACAGGCGTCAATCATATACAACTAGACTCAATTCTAGGATGTTACATTAAGCCGTTTACAAACACGCTTTTTTTTTAATATAAGGGAACACGCTATAGAAGAAAAACTTCTCATAAGGTTTTGAAGTCATGCCAAACACGGCCTTTTCATAAATTCCAAATAACTACATTTACATAAATAAACCCAAAACACGAATTTAAGATAAATCGAATTCGGGTTAAGCTTACAAATAGGTATTTCAAATAAAGAAAGGTGTGTTCGGTACACTGTTTTTTAGAGTTTATTGCTTTTGTTTTGAAAGAAAAAACTACATGTTATGTTTGGATGAAAAAGCTAAACGTTTTTTGCCAAACACATATACAAATAAAAGATACAGCTTCAGGCTAATATCTATTCCGCCAAACACACCCGAAGTGTGCAAATTTTTTTTTGAAAACATGCAAGTGTTATGCTTGCACTTAAAGTGTGACTTAAAATAACCACTATATTCTAAATAAAAAAAATGTTGATTGGGACATAAGAGTGTACCACCAAAGACTTGTAGAGTAAGACCAGCAGCATGCAACCCTTACTTACTCTCTCTTAGCCACTATCACATGAACATCAACATTATCTCCCGCCTTTAACCCTCTCTAACACACGAACCCACACATCTAACCATTTTCAACCCACATCAAATATTAATAAAAATATATATTAATTAAGAGAGAGAAAGAGAGAAGAAAAGAAAAAAAAGGAAAACGTGTTACCCGCTATGGGTTCGGCAGCTAGCCGGCCACCCAACCCGAGCTCACCCTCCCTCTAGCGATAGTGTTTCAGACGCGTAGAGGAGCCAGCCAGCGGTGGTCCCTACCGATGCGGCCGGTCTAATAGTGGGTTTTTAAGCGCTCAAAATTGAATGTAGGGTTCTGAATATGATGTTGTTGTCTATTTGTGTAGACTTTCTAAAAATACTTTTCAATATCATATGTGAACCTTGAATTGACACGTGTTTAAATATTTTCATTATATTTACATTCTACGAATTGAAATTTGTGTGTACAAATCATCAAACTATAAGTCACTTTCAAACATTATTATTTGGTGTATTAGATTTGTGACGTATATATAGTCTAAAGCATAAAATTTGGGTTTGGAATTGTAGGTCAAAACTTTGATTTTTCTTTTCCATTGTCTAAACTTTGATTTTATTTTGCATAGAAAAAGGGATTAAATGTTTAAGGTTTCCCTTCTATATACTTTCGGAGTTAATTTGTTGAATAGCCCTTAATTTTAATTTTAATGTTTAATTGAGGAAACTTCTAATTAACGTTGGTAAGACATTTTTTTTGTTAGTCTCATATTGAGTACGCAACAACAAAAGTTTGTAGAAGGGGGGGTTGAATACAAACTTTAGCTTTTAAAAATTAAAGACACACTTATATACTTTTATATAATTCTTATTGATATGAATCAAGAATTACATGTGCTAGAAGCGGAAATTCTAAGTACAATAAAAGGTGGCAATCAATTTGTCTAACACATAGACAAGCTAACTCTAAAACAACTAATGTATTTAGAGTGTTCAAAACATGAACAAGTTTGATTCTACATAATACTTATACTCTACGAAATTTCTCAACTGATGAGATTTTGTTTTTGTGTAGTAGAGACTTCACTTTGTTGTGTTGTGTAGTATTCTATATTTGCATGTCCACCATGCATGAGTATATATAGAAGTCTTGGTGGATCCGGTTGCATAAAGGTAAGAGACCAAGAGGATGTGGAAATATAATATTTTAATTGTAAAGGTAGTGGGTGAAAAGTAAAGTTACTTTAATCAAATGTATGATAAAAGTAATTGTACTTTTCTGCAAAAGTGCAACCCATTCACAATATAAAATATTAAAGTCCACATCTACTGTCGTGTAGAAGTATCTTTCCCTTTCCATGATTGTACTTTAATCAACACCATGTTTCTGATTGATTTGACTTTACCAAGTATGGGATTGCCAGCCATACTTAGTTGCTTGAACAAATCTTCAAGATCTTCGTCTGTTTGAGGTATCATTATCCTTTTCTAGAGGATAAGATCAAACCTTTTTGTCTCATACTTGATCCAAAAAGTGCATTTTTACTTTTACAAACAAAGATCTAAGGCATAATAGAACAACACATGTTCTGCCTTTTACATATGACTTACAATCTGAAAAGATAGAGTAGATTTGACATTTTTCACTACTCAGCTAACAGATTGTACTAGGAACTCTGACATTCACTACTCATTTGACAAAATATATCAGTTGATCACTTTTTGCTAGGACTCAGTTGATACATATTGCTCAGCTGATCATATAGATGCTCAGCTGATCTATAGTAAACTTAGGAGAACATAAGCTCATGTATTTGTATGATCAGTTGATTTTGCTCCATTGGACTGATAGGAGCAAAATCACCAGCATCACCATCACCAGCATCATCATCATCATCTTTAGAGCCAGTGTGGCTTTCATCAGCAGCATCATCACCATCATCATCATTTTCATCACCATCATTATCATCTGCATTGTCGTTTGCAGCATCTATCAGCTCTTGCATTTGGGCAATGATTGAAGGACCTATGTCTGCCTTTAAGAAATGGAATATCTTTTCACCAATGGCAGGGACAGGTATATGCTCAAGATGTTCTGTTAAGCCCACATAATCATCCTCTCCAATCTCCCTCATAGCTATCAGGCTTAATAGTCTAATGTAGGGCACCAGCGACCTCGATGATTTCTTGTTGGTGCTCTGGGTGATTTTATCAATAAGGTCCAAAAATATCACTTGAGCAAAGTCGATATTTACCCCGAAAACTAGGGCATAAAGCATAAAGAGCTCGGTTTGGTTAATGAGATGATGGCTTCCAGATTTAGGACCGAAGCAACGTATGACCACGTTGGCCAAATACTTCCATGGATGAGCGAGAGCAGAGACTTTGACTTGACCATGCACTACAGGTTCATTGTAGCCGATGGTGTCTAAAACTCTTTGAACTTCTGCTCTGGATGGAAAAGCTGTGTACGATGGGAAGTTAGGAATAGCAGAGGCTTCACGAAGGGTTTCGGTGGTGATATGGAGATGATAGTTTCCTTGGGCTAGGGTGCAGTGGGTGGTGTTGGTGTTTAGGTTATAGGTTGCGGAGTACCATAGTTCACCGATAATGGTAGGATAAATGTAGTGTGGATCAGCGGTGAGACTTTCAAACAGAGGATGGCTTGAAGGAACTGAACCATTGGTTCATAACCTTGGTTTTCTCGCGAGGCAGGGATGGTGGTGCAGAGTAGAATGTTGTTGGGAGTTATATTCATCGGTTGATTGGGTGCAACATTCTCACAAGGGTTAACAGCCGGGTCTGGTATATAGGTGGCCATTTGGTAGGGATGATGAACAGTGAGTATCGAGAGAGAAGGTAGGGTAGTTCTTTGTAGAGAGAGAGAGGGGGAATTTGGAAAGTTTGAACAGGTAAAGGTGAATGAGAGAGAAAAGGGATATTTATGAAGATTAGTTAACAGAGATCGTTAGATACTGCCAAAAGATCTAACGGAAAACAAATTAAATAGCTATTAAATGAAAACGGACAAACGAAGTAAATAACTAGGGTTAAAAAGCATTAAATGAGAGTAAAAAGTGAAAATTTACTAAGTGTAGAATCATCATCTGATCAAGGAGAGTATCAGCTGATGAAAAACTATTAATTGAAGAGTATCAGCTGATGGAAAACTATCAGCTGATAGTGAGAGTTTGGGTATCAGCTGAGTAAAGTACTTAGCTGAGCATGTCTTCCTTATCTTAAAGTGATCAACTGAGTAAATTTGATCAGCTGATAGATATCAGCTGAGCATAGTTACTCGGTTTACACAAATCAAGTAAGACTTAGATATGCTTAGATAAGTATCTTATAATTTTCAACACTTATAAATTTACACAAACTAAATTACCACTATTCTAAACTAAAAATTTAGCATACCTAGTTTGGATATTAGGAAGTTGAACCTTGCTTCATCTAATGGCTTTGTGAATAAATCTGCAAGTTGTAAATCAGTGTTGATGTAGTGCAAAGTTACCTTCTTCTTTTGCACATTATTTATAAGAAAATGATGTCTGATTTCAATATGCTTTGTTTTTGAATGCATGACTGGATTATTTGAGATGGAGATTGCACTTGTATTGTCACAAAGAATTGGGGTGTCTTCAAACTTCATATCATAATCAAGTAGTTGATTTTGTAACCCCAAAATTTGAGCACAACAGCTTCCTGCAACAATGTATTATGCTTCTGCAGTAGATGTTGACACTGAATTCTGTTTCTTACTAGACCAACTAATCAATCTTCCTCCTAGAAGTTGACAACCACCTGAAGTACTTTTTCTGTCTAATGTGCATCCTGCAAAATCAGAATCAGAATATCCAACTAACTCAAAATCTGAGTCTTTGGGGTACCAAAGACCAAGATTAGGAGTTCCTTTGAGATATCTGAATATTCTATTAATAGCAGCAAGATGTGATTCTTTAGGATCTGCTTGATATCTTGCACAGAGACATGTTGAAAATATTATATCTGGTCTACTTGTAGTGAGGTATAAAAGTGACCCAATCATTCCTCTATAAGTAGTAATGTTGACTGATTTGCCATCATTGTCCTTTCCTAACTTAATAGAAGTAGACATAGGTGTTTTCATTAAAGAGCAGTTTTCAAAATCAAATTTCTTGAGTAAATCTTTGACATACTTTGTTTGATGAATGAAAATACCATCAATCTCTTGTTTAATTTGCAAACCAAGAAAATAGTTTAACTCATCCATCATGCTCATGTGATAATTATCAGACATGAGTTTAGAAAACTTTTTGCATAGTTCCAAATTAGTAGACCCAAATATTATATCATCTACATATGTCTGCACAAGTATCACATCACCTTTGTATTTCCTAATAAATAAAGTGCTATCAATGCATCCTCTTGTAAAACCTTTGTTAATGAGAAAAGAAGAGAGGGTATCATACCAGGCTCTTGGAGCTTGCTTAAGACCATATAATGGTTTGTTTAGGTAGTAAACATGATCAGGTAAGCTTGACTCCTCAAAACCAGGAGGTTGTTTAACATACACCTCTTCTTTCAAATCTCCATTCAGAAATGCACTCTTCACATCCATTTGGAACATTTTGAAGCTTTTGAAGGCAGCATAGGATAGGAATAGTCTGATAGCTTCCAATCTTGCAACATGGGCAAAGGTTTCATCAAAATCAATACCTTCTTCTTGACAGTACCCCTGTGCCACTAGCCTTGCTTTGTTTCTGATGATTTGCCCATTTTCATCTAGCTTATTTCTGAACACCCACTTTGCGCCAATGATGGATTTATCCTTTGGTTTGGGTACCAAAGTCCATACATTATTTCTTTTGAATTCTGCCGGTTCTTCTTGCATGGCAGACACCCAGTGGGGATCATTGAGAGCTTCATCAACCTTCTTTGGTTCAATCATTGAGACAAATCCAGAATACAAACAGATGTTGCAAGCTTTTGATCTTGTTCTAACTGGATCATCTATGTTGCCTATCACCAAATTATGAGGATGGTGCTTGAGGTCTTTGAAGGCTTTTTGGATTTCTTGGGAATTGGGATTCATTTGGATTTGGGGAGAAGAAGTTATATGTTGGCTATCAGCAGTAGAAAATAGAAATGAGTTCATTTTGAGTGGCTGATATAACTTCATTATTGCAATCTGTGGGTATCTCTACTGAAGAGGGAATGAGTGATATGGAATTGGAATCCAATGATGTTGAGTCATTTTCCACATGATTCAGTAGAGGTATAGGATTGGATGAGGATGGTTGTACATGGTTAAAAACTTGGATAGGAACAGGTTCATCTAAATCATGAGCAGCTGGTGGAGAGGGATCTACTTGCTCTGAAGGAACTTCTCCAGTTTACATAAGATCATTAAATTCTTCACCTAAAACATGATTAGAAGAACAAGAAGCAACAAAGTCATTTTCATTAAAACTTACATTGATAGATTCTTCTATGACTTTGTTTCTGAGGTTGTATACTCTGTATGCTTTAGAAATCACAGAGTAACCTACAAACACTCCTTCATCAGCTTTTGGAGCAAACTTCTGCAATTGATCTTTTTGATTAAGTATGAAACATTGACAACCAAAGATATGCAGAAAGATGATGCTTGGCTTCCTTCCCTTGAGCACTTCATATGGAGTTTTGTTTTGCCTCTTGATAATAAGGGACCTGTTCTACGTGAAACATGCACAACTTACAGCCTCAGCCCAGAAATTAAATGTTAACCCACTTTCACACAACATGGTTCTGGCAGCTTCAATCAATGTTCTATTTCTTCTTTCAGCTACACCATTTTGTTGTAGGGTTCTTGGAGCAGAAAAGTTTTGAGATATCCCTTTCTCATCACCTAAAGATTCTAGAGTTTGATTTCTGAATTCAGTTCCATTATCACTTCTAAGACTCCTCACCAGATTGCCATTCAACACTTCCATCTTCTTGATAAAACAGATAATTTCTTCAGCAGCCTCACTCTTTGCTTTAAGAAAGAAAACCCAAGTATATCTTGAGAATTCATCAACCAATACAAGAGCATACTTACTTCCACCAATACTAGCAGTTGCAACAGGACCAAAGAGATCCATGTGCAACATATAGAAAGGTTCTGTAATTGAGTAGGCCTGCTTGGATGGAAATGATGTCTTATGCTGCTTTCCCTTCTCACAAGCAGTGCAAGGTTTAGGCTTAAGATAAGTCAGTGAAGGTAGTCCTGACACTAGTTCACCCTTGCTCAACTTGTTGATGTTTTTGAAATTAAGGTGGGAAAGCCTCTTGTGCCACAGCCAGTTTGTATCCTCATTATTCTTGGAGTACAAACAAGTTTCCTTTGAAGGGTCACTAGAGGACATGTCAAGTGTATACACATCCTTGGTTCTCTTGGAACTGAACACTGTATTACCTTCTTTATTTATGATGGAGCCTCCTGTCTTTGTGAAGTGGACTTCATTATCTCCATCACACAATTGACTTATGCTTATGAGATTATATTTCAGCCCTTTGACATATGAAACTTTTGACAGCTTGAGGTTCCCATTATGAAGGTCACCATAGCCTTTAGTTTGCCCATGGTTGTTGTCACCAAAAGTCACCCTTGGACCTTTCTCTTTCTTGTAGTTGCTAAGCAAAGCCTTGTTACCTGTCATGGTTCTTGAACATCCACTGTCAAGAAACCAAGAACCAACACCCTGCACAGATTTGAATGAAAGAAGAGTTAGTGACACAAGTAGGAATCCACTACTTAGTGGATCCCTGTGGAATGCACCTAGCTTTCCACTTTATCTCAGGTTTCTTATGAATGGGAGGAGTGACTATGTTATCATCACAAGTCCGCTGTCTTGAATTCCCTTCTAAAGAACATTCAAATGCCTTATGCTCTTTGCTTCCACATTTATAACATTTTTGAGATTTAGTGGCCTTGGAGCATTGAACAACATGGTTTGAATGCCTATGAGATTTCTTATCAGTCATCATTTGACTAATTTGACCATTCAGCTTATGAAGCTTATCCTGTAAATTTCTTAGGTCTTTATTTACAGGAATCTTAGATTGATTTTTGTTTTTGGAAAGCTTTTAACCAATCTTTGGAGTGGCAGAAATAGGAACAATGTGAACATCATTCTTTTTACTCATAGTTTCTTCTATAAAAGAGAGTTGATTACTTCTAGATCAACTGATTGTTTAGAAGATGAGCTATGATCAGCTGACAGGTTATCGGCTGAGCATTTATCATCTACTAACCTATCAGCTGATGGAGTAGTATTAGCTAATGATTCTTCAGTTTGTGAAATGCTAAGAATTAAGTCATCTGTTTTCAAGGTTTGACAACATAATGTCTCTGAGGTCTCAACTAATGATTCCTTTCCTTTAGTCACATCCTTTGACTTTGTGTTATTAGTATTTTTACATTCTGAAATCTTACTAGAGGATGATTCAACAGAAGGAATAATTGATTCTTTTAAGTGGGAACTTTTGCTTCTAACAAACTTATTTGTGAATACACTTTTGTCTTTAATAGTCTTGTGAAAGGTCTGTGGCAAAATGTCAGCTTTGTCTAAGATATTAAGGTTCTTACTAGAATCAACATAGTTAGCAGCCTTAGAGTAATTTCCACCAATAATAGCTTGAACTTGTTTGGGTATCTGCTCCTTGACACACTGAGTGGTCTTTTCTGCAGACACACACCAAGACTTTACTACTTTTTGGAGGTCATTAAACTTTTTGGTTGCTTCACTAGTTTCTTTTACTAAGATCTCATTAAGTATCTTTTGATTAGCTAGTTCATCATTTAAGATTATTATCTGCTTAAGTTCCTCATCCTTAAGAATTAACTTTTCCTTTAGTGATTCTACTTCTAGTTTTAGCTTCTTCTCTCTTTGAATAGCAGACTGGAAATCAATACACAAGTAATCAAACATAGCATTCTTCTCATTATCATCATAGTTAATAAATTTTCCAACCTGATACATAGAAGAAGGATCCCAGTTGGTAGTTGAACAAGCTTTAGCAGCCTTTTTCATATCTTCATCAAAGGAACTACCATCATTGTTGTTGGCCATCATGCAGAATTGAGCAAAGATCACCTCATCTTCATCTCAGGATAGATCTTCTTTTGCCCAATCTTCTTTTTCAGCAACAAGAACTTGGCCCTGGGCTTTCTTCTTCTTCTTCTTGTCAAGGACAGCAGCAAGGAGTTTCTTATACTTGGCTTCATAATCAATCTTGCCCTCCTGCTTTTGCACAGATGAAGAACCAGTGTTATATTTGGACTTACAATCACTGGCAATGTGGCCAATCTTACCACACTTATAACACTCTGCTGTGGAGGCATCAATAGTGGATTTGGGCTTGACAAACTTTGATGACCTCTTGTTGAACCTCTTGACACCCTTTCCCTTCTTGAAAGGTCTGAACTTCTTAACCAGCATAGCTACACCTTCAACCAACTCCTCCAGATTACTTTCCTCACAATCCTTCTCCTCATAGGCTGCAGTCTTGTAGTCAGTGGACGGGAGGTCTTCCATTCCAGAAAAGATTGTAATTTCACTCTTTCCCCCACTTATCATCTCTCTGTGGGACTTGTTCCCTCTTCAACTCAGCGCTTTATAGATAGGCATTTTTAATCACTTTCTCCAGCACTCTCCTCTCCATCTCCTTCTTCATCAGAACCAGAATCAATAGCTGCAAAGCTTCTCATCTTTGTATCTCTTGATACAAGGGCAGTTGGTGCAGCTTTCACAACCTCCTTCATCTCCTTGGATGAAAACTTCCTTTGTTTGACTGATTGCTCATGGTTGAGTAAGTTACCATAGAGAGCAACCAGAGACATTCCCTTAATCTTTTCACTATGTCTTAGAACAGTGACAAAGTGATCCCATGTTTCAGGAAGGGAGTCTAGAAACTTGTTTACCAAGACAAAGTTTCTCTTGGTTATGTCTGCCCTTTTTAAGTCATTAAAAAGGCAGTTGAACCTGGTGTATGTCTATGTAAGACTCTCACCTTTCTGAGCAAAGAAGAATTCATACTCTCTGTTGAGGAGGAGCTTCTTGTTCTCCTTCACCTCTTCAGTCCCTTCATATGCAACTGTGAGTGTATCTAAAATCTCTTTTGCAGAAGAACAGTTAAGCATTTGATGATAGATTTCATTGGGTAGTGTAGAGACAAGAGCTGATCTAGCCTTAACATCTAGGCTAACCAACCTCTTATCCTCATCTGTCCACAGATGCATGGGTTTGGTTATGATTCTTTCAGTTGTAGAGGTTTGACCTTCACATTCTGATGGAATAGATAACACTGATGTTGGAACATAAGGACCATCTGTGACTATTTCAAGCATTTGGATATCAAGGGTGGATAGGAAAAGATGTATCCTACTTTTCCACATGGAGAAATTTTCAGCATCAAACATGGGACATCTTGTTAAGGACCCAGTGTTTGAGATATTCATATTGTTTGCGGATGAGGCCATATTGAGAGGGGTAGAAGCAGTTGTAGAGTAAGCAAAACAGATCTAGATATTGATTATCTAACCTGCTCTGATACCAGTTGTTAGTCCCAGATTGAGTACGCAACAACAAATGTTTGTAGAAGGGGGGGTTGAATACAAACTTCAGCTTTTAAAAATTAAAGACACACTTATATACTTTTATATAATTCTTATTGATATGAATCAAGAACTACATGTACTAGAAGCGGAAATTCTAAGTACAATAAAAGGTGGCAATCAATTTGTCTAACACATAGACAAGCTAACTCTAAAACAACTAATGTATTTAGAGTGTTCAACACATGAACAAGTTTGATTCTACATAATGCTTATACTCTACGAAATTTCTCAACTGATGAGATTTTGTTTTTGTGTAGTAGAGACTTCACTTTGTTGTGTTGTGTAGTATTCTATATTTGCATGTCCACCATGCATGAGTATATATAGAAGTCTTGGTGGATCCGGTTGCATAAAGGTAAGAGACCAAGAGGATGTGGAAATATAATATTTTAATTGTAAAGGTAGTGGGTGAAAAGTAAAGTTACTTTAATCAAATGTATGATAAAAGTAATTGTACTTTTCTGCAAAAGTGCAACCCATTCACAATATAAAATATTAAAGTCCACATCTACTGTCGTGTAGAAGTATCTTTCCCTTTCCATGATTGTACTTTAATCAACACCATGTTTCTGATTGATTTGACTTTACCAAGTATGGGATTGCCAGCCATACTTAGTTGCTTGAACAAATCTTCAAGATCTTCGTCTGTTTGAGGTATCATTATCCTTTTCTAGAGGACAAGATCAAACCTTTTTGTCTCATACTTGATCCAAAAAGTGCATTTTTACTTTTACAAACAAAGATCTAAGGCATAATAGAACAACACATGTTCTGCCTTTTACATATGACTTACAATCTGAAAAGATAGAGTAGATTTGACATTTTTCACTACTCAGCTAACAGATTGTACTAGGAACTCTGATATTCACTACTCATTTGACAAAATATATTAGTTGATCACTTTTTGCTAGGACTCAGTTGATACATATTGCTCAGCTGATCATATAGATGCTCAGCTGATCAATAGTAAACTTAGGAGAACATAAACTCATGTATTTGTATGATCAGTTGATCAAGAATGCTCAGCTGATCAATCAAATACATCAGTTTATAAGGGGAGATGACTTGTGTAAAGATAGACTTACTTAGCTGATGCTCTGGGCCTCAGCTGATCCATTTGTTCACTCAGCTGATAGAGTAGGCACTCAGCTGATCAAATTCTTCACTCAGTTGATCACTTTCTTCACTCAGCTGATCAATCTGTTTACTCAGCTGATGAATATCAACAATTTTGCTCAGCTGATAGACTTTTCCTCAGCTGATGGTCTTCTTTACTTGTATTCTTCATCGGATGCTCCTTGGTTGATATCCTTTGGCTGATACTTTGAGTAGGATCTGATGCTCAGCTGATGGCTTATTTTCCTCAGCTGATGGTTCCATACTTAGCATATTTTTACATAAACTGATTCAAACAACACATGTTTGAATTCTTTCTAAGTCATACTGAATGTAGGGTTTGGTTATCATCAAATTCTATGTTTTAGGATAGGCAGAGTTGATTATTAGGGTGAAGTGATTATCTCCCCAATATTTTTAATTTGCTCAAATTGGTTTGTAGAGTGTATAATTTGATCATCTTGATAGGGTATTATGCTTTTATTGTTAATTTTACTATTATATTTATTTTTTGAGCACTTCAACTCACACACTACAATTAATTGATGCAACAATTGGAACATATCGAGGTAAGTTGTTTTCTCTCTTTCGCGAACCCCCACTTCCCTTTAAACCCTAGGGCAAAGCACCAACACTCCGGCTATCGGTGGCCGAGAGCCCGAGAGGATCTCTCCTCTCTCCATCATCATTCTTTTTCATTTAATTCATGGCTTTAGAGGCCTCTAGCGAGGTTTCTAGTTTCTTTGCTATTCCTCTTCAGAGTTTTCGGTCGTTTTCCTGTCTAAGTTTAAGGATGTTCGTGTTTTCGGAGTTACTAGTCGTTTTGATGTTCGATTTGCTGGTCGTGTTTTGAATAGTTCGATTTCGTATATTTAGAGTTCGAGGTGTTCGTGGTTGAAGAGGTTGTTTATGGGTTTCCAGACGTGGTATTTGTGGTGCTTCCCGGTTGTTTGGCTGTTCTTTTCAAGGTTTCTTGGTCGTTTTCCGGTCATCTTAGGGGTTCGAGGTTCCAATTAAGTTCGTTTCTGTATCGAGGATGTTCGTGGTTTCGGAGGTCTCAAGGTCCCAAGTTCGTTTTGCTAGACTATGTTCGAGGGTTGTGTTTAGAATTTTGTGGTTCGATGTACGAGGTTCATGGCTCGGGTCTAAAAGTATGCATTTAAAAGTTAGCAATTTTGGGTCACTGCAGTTCATGGTTTGGCGGTTTAGAGTTGCCGATGTTCGTGGTTTGACTCGTTTGGGGTTCGTGATTCCAACACTTGGGGCAACCCACTTAATGTACTCCTTTTCTTACATTCTAATCGCCTAGTTAGTCGTTGCGGCCATTGTTAGTTCTGTTCAGTCGGGGTCGGTGCTAAGGTCAAGGTTGACATGTTTTGAGTCGACCGGGTGTTTGCCCTTATCTTGCTTGCGAGTTTTAATTAGGTTTGTTGGGTTAGTGCATTTTTACTGGGTATCTCAAATCTATTGTGACTTGTAATCGGTGTAAATATGTGTTTAGGTTATATCTTACGAGTTGTTTTCAATATAGTCTATATAAAAAACATAGTCTTAAAATCCAGTATATAATCACATATGATTTGTAAAAGTATCACATATTGTTGTCCAATAATAATAAAAATGTATAATTTATATCCAAAGACCTACGTGGTAACTTGAGGTTTCCTAGCCCTCACGTTTTATGTTTTTGTATAATTTTATGCCATATAAACCTTTCAATTAAATTAAACCAAGTGTTACACATACTTCACGAGTTGACTGTAAATTACTACAAATGGAGAATTTTATATGTATATTTTTAAAACATGATTAATACTCATTATTTACTTATCAATAGGGATTTAATGTGAGAAGTCTATCATAGTCGTTTTAATGTGAGAACTATTTTTAAACATGATTAATACTCATTATTTACTTATCAATAGGGATTTTTTACTAATATATTTATCTAAGTGTAAATTACTTACGCATAAAACCTCTTCTGATTAAGCTAAATGAAA
The DNA here is from genome assembly GCA_038502395.1 of Dittrichia graveolens. Taxonomy (NCBI): domain Eukaryota; kingdom Viridiplantae; phylum Streptophyta; class Magnoliopsida; order Asterales; family Asteraceae; genus Dittrichia; species Dittrichia graveolens. The sequence continues at coordinate 85,227 of JARJIL010000021.1, forward strand.
GTGCTTCTTAACTTTGGATTTGGATTTCAGTCATTCTAGACCCATAAAAAAACTTAGCCGCTCGATTTTTTTATGTGATTGATTTGATATGCTTTTGAGTTCTAATGCCGCACACACACGTATGTGTGTTTGGCGAAATTGGTTTTACTATGATTGAATGAATGTTGTAGACATTATTTTTTTTAACAACAAACGAACACATACTAAACCTACTCTAAAATTTGCTTCATTATTTACAATATCAAATATTCCAAGGTTACAAGTAGGGGTGTAATCGAGTCGAGACAGCTCGTGAGCTACTCGGGACCGACTCGAAAAATACTCGAGATTGACTCGTTGCGAACCGAGTCGAGCTCGAGCTACTCGAGTAGGGTTTCAAGCCGAGTTCGAGTTTCATTATACCCGGCTCGCGAGCCTAATCAAGCTTTCACTAAATTACCTTTTTACACTTTTATGCATATACAAATTACATATGTGTCCTTAATATATAATGACTGAGAAAAGAAACCCTAGCCATTTCTCACTTCTAGTTCTCAAAATCACTTCCCAGCCCCTTCCAACTGTGAAATCGACTTTCAAACTCATGAAGCACCTTGCGATTCACCCCTAATCCAGACACACCTAAACATCTCCTTGTTTCAGTGTTTCATTTTGTTCATAAATCGACCCTTCCGAACACCCTTGCGGATCTGTGAACTCACGAAGAAGAATATGTAAAATCAAGTGAATCGAGCAACTAACAAACTGTGAGCTTTGTTCATCAATCGAGCCTGCCAAACTCGATCAAAGGGTATGTATTTCTTCTGTACAATCGAGCATAAATCTGGTCTCAAATCCTCATATTTTCAAATTGGGAGCTTTTTTTCAAACCCTAATATGATAATCTCTACATTTTTGTGAATGTAGCTGAAAGTTAATCGAAGGAGCTTCTGTGGTTATTGGCCTATCTTGTTATCAAGCAGAAGTGTAGAGCCACTAAACAATTGTGAGTAGATTGAAGAAGAAACCCCCAAATACTTGTACAGTAAACGATTGTAAGTAGATTAAAAAAGAAACCCCCAAATAGTACAGGTATCGATCTCCAAATCTGAAACACACAATAGGTTTCAAACTTCCAATTGAAGCCTAAGTTTTTATGCTTAGCATTTAGTTGAGCATATGATTTTTTTTGGTTCTACAGCCGCTAATATATGGTAGATTGGTAGAGATTTTGTTATGGATATGAGTTCTAGAATGGTGATCTAAAGATGAGATTGTGTTTTGGCAGTTTACTTTATGTTTTATAGTAGTTTTGCTCTAGAAGTTCAGTTATAGCACTTTAGTTACATCAACTCGCTTTGATTATGGTTTAATGTTGCATTTGCTTCATGGTTTAATTCCGTTTATCATCTTAGCATCTTTGATTTCTTCCTAAATAGAATGTTGATATTCATAATGTGAATATTGTTTTCTCACTAGTTCTATTGTGCTAATTTGACACCATGAGTACTTACTATTATATTGATCTATAAATGAGTTTTGATGTTCATAGATGGAATCATCTCTAAATGAAGTTTCATCATCTCTTAATGCTTATAAATAGGGTCTTGATATTCTTTTTATAGATATGATTTAAGTTAGTAGTTTATTTTGTTCAAGTTGTGGCTTTCTTAATTGAAGTTGTAGTTTTTTATACGATTCAAGTTTATAATCGTTCTGTTTTGGACACGATACAAGTTTTTTTTAGATATGATGAAGTGTGTTGTTGGCACCTATTCGAAATTTGTTGCTGCTACTTTGGGAAATTTGTTGCTACCATTTATTTTTGCGATTGGTATAAAGTATAAACTTTCTGTTGCTTTTTATATAGAAATGTAGTTGCTATTTTTTTAAGATATGATTCAATCTGTCTTTGACTTTATTTTCAGATGAAATATGGAAGCTTGACTAGTTGTTGCTTGTCAACAAGTCTGGAGGTATATTTTCAAATATTTGTTCCACTAATTCATTGTTGTAATCGACTATTGTTTTAATGAAGACTTGTCTGTATGGTAGACATGTTGCTTTTGTTGTATAATCATTTTCGTAATAGGCATATTGGTAATTGTCACTTGAAATCTGAATTCCCGAATGTATTTATATGTTTGTTGGTACAATTTTAAATTAAATTAAATTTTGGTCGAGTCGAGCCGAGCTCGAGAGTGTCGAGTACTTCATCGAGTCGAGCTCGAGCTTGAAAATCAAAGCTCAACTGAGCTCGAGTCGAGTTTCAAGCTTCGAGTTTTGGAACCGAGTCGAGCTCGAGCTTGGCACTGTGCCGGCTCGGCTCGGCTCGATTACATCCCTAGTTACAAGCACTTTAAATGATACAAGTTACTTAATACCAATGTTTTAAAAGCCGGGTCGACCCGGATGACCCAGGACCCGGCCACAAGAGCGGGTCAAGGTATACCGTTTTTTTGGCTTTTTGCGGCCCGGAGTGACCCGACCGGTTTAGCGGTCGAACGGGTCAATTTCAACCCGGGTTGACCCGGTTCTATATTAATTAATTTTTTTTTATTTTAATTCTAAAAATTTGTTTTTACATAAAGTAATTTGGTATTATAATCTTAGTTTACTATTAGTCTTTTACATAAGGTTATATTTTTTGTTTTTATATAAACTTAGGAAACTCAAATGGTTATTTTCTCGTTGATGATGATAAAATTAGGGATGATAGTAAATTTCATATACTAAGTGATCTTGAGCTTGATGAGTTATTTTTTTTATTTTTTGCACTTTATATATATGTATACACACATATATACATATATAAAAACATAAAATAAAAAAACTAGAAACCGGGTAGACCCGCCGGTCGAAGTGGTTGACCCGTGACCCGATGAGACGACCAGATCAATTAAAAAATTGGTTTTTAAAACATTGCTTAATACGAGTTTTTTTTAAATATAAGTAAACACACCATCATCCACAACAAAAAGTTCTCATAAGGTTTTGAAGTTATGCCAAACACGGAATTTTCAAAAATTCCACACAATTACATTTACATAAACTAGTGGAGTATCCGTGAAATGTGACGACCGTGAATAAAAATGGTTTGTAAGGAGTTGTTTTGGTAGGTATTAATAAAGAGGACACACGAGACGTAATTTTGTAATTTTTATTTAGCAGGTGAAAAGCGAATATTATATATTTTCCCTTTCTGGAATTTATGTAATGTTATTAAGTTTATAGAATATTCTTTTTCGTAAGTTTTGCTATAGAATTTATGGAAAGGGAATATTCTGGAATTTATGAAAAAGGAATATTATTAAGTTTATTTTATAAAATTATTTTTTGGTATTTAAGGGTAGAATAGTAATCTTAAGTGACTTAAAATTTAAGAGTTTTAAAGAAAAAGCTTAAACGCTTTATATAATAGTATAGATAAATTTAAAACACGAATATAAGATAAATAAAATTCGGGTTAAGCTTACAAGTTATATTTGAATGAAAAAATTTAAAGTTTTTTACCAAACACTTATACAAATAAATGATACACCTAAAATATCTATTTCGCCAAACACGCACGTGTTATTATTATTATTTTTTTTTTTTGAAAAACATGCAAGTGTTATGCTTTCACTTAGTGTGAGACACTATGGCCTAAAACCACCACCGTCTTCTAAATAAAAATAAAAAATGTTATCGTTGTAGTTATTGCAACATACAAAAGAGTTGAGAAATTTTATACAATTTTATATTTACGTTCTACGAAATTTTATGTACAAATCATATAAAAATATAATATATATATATATATATATATAACTTTTTTATATAATTTTATACATTCAACTAGGAATGATAACGGGGTGGGGATTGGTACCTCGTTTCCGCTTAAAAAATCACGAGGATTTAAACGGGGATCACTGTAGGTTAACCGGGGAAAACCATGGGGAAACAGGTATCCCCGTTTAATATAAACATATGATTAAATACATAATTTTTACCACAGGGATACCCATTAAGCTAAAACTATGATTTTTTACTACGGAGATCGTCACCATTAAGATTTTACCACGAGTTTTAGAAAACGATTATATTAAATTACACGCCATTATGGAATACAAACATATCTGAACAGAAATTAAAGTCTTAAAGAATTTAAATGCATCCAATATCAAATCCAAATAATTCAAACAAAAACAAAGATTAAAATTAGGTTGTGTGAAAGTGTATAAAGATTTGCATATTTTATATTTAAAATTAATTTGATGTATATTAATATAGGGGAAGGTGCAAACGAGAACTGTTTTTCGTACGAGAACTGCGAGAACCAATCTTGGTCATTTAAGTGGTAAGTGGAATTCATGGATGAAAAGCGTGGGGAGATTGAGTGTGGCAAAGTGGATGTAAGGAATTCATGGGTGGACAATCATGAGGGGAAATTGGACAGTTAAGATTGGTTTTCGTAGTTCTCGTACGAAAAACAGTTTTTGTTTGAACTTTTCCCTATTAATATATGTGTGTGTGTGTGTATATATATATATATAAAATATTAAATAATAACCGTGTATGTCGGGTGATCGGGGCGGGGATCATCAAACCCATCCCCGTATTAATAATCGGGTTTCCCCGTCCCGTTTATGTCGGTTTTCGGTTTTCCTGTTCGTTTCGGTTTTTTTTGACATCCCTATTTCAACTTTAAATTCATAAATATAATACAATCAACTTTCATAATCTCCTATTGTATGCAAACTTTATTTTTTCTGTCTCATATTTAGTTACCATTAGATAAAATGAACTTTGTCATCATTTTATAGTATATGATAACTTGCATACACTATGAGTATTACAAAGCTAACAAAGCCCACTCCGACCAACCAGGTGATGGCAATGTGAGGGTTTGAAGCAGATTAAGTGGAAATTGTCCCAACTGGTTGGGAATCACTAACCTCCAACCGCAAAACCCAAACCTCAAACCACAACCTTAAAAACCTCGAATCGCGACCCCAATCCACAAACATCTGAAACCCAAACCTCAAACCATGATCTCTTACCCACAACCTGTGAACCCTCAAACCAAGAACCTTGAATATCAGCGACCCCAAACCTCTAAATCTAAAACTCTCAATCCAGACCATGAACATTGAAATTACGACCCACGAACGTCGAACGTCGAACGTCGAACCTCGAACCACGAACCTCTAAGTCACAACCTCAAACCTGTTTTTTTAGCGGTAAAAGTGTTTTTCATTCGTACTTAAAACATTCCCATATAAGTTCATGCTACAAACTCAAAACACCTCCAACACACAACTGTGGAAAAACATACTCAATTAACCCACTTACACATAAGCTTGAAAATTATCTTCAACCCAAAAGAACCATCCAGGATTTGAAATGGATGGTAGCACCGGACCTAAAATTTGAAATGGATGGTAGCACAATCTCGAAAAATTTACACTACGCGAGATCAAAATTTACATTACGCGTACAAAATTGGATGGTGTCCCGTGACCCCGTTACCTAACCCTTGGGTCTGTCCCTGGCCACAAACATACTTTATTTCTTCCATCGGTTTTCCTTCTTTTTGTTGAAATTAGTCTGCAGCTTCCACAAACCATTAAACAATCTTCTTAACGCTTCATTGGAGACTCAAAACAAGATGATAATTAGAGAAAAAACATTACCAAGTATTTTAAATGCTTGTTGGATACTTTTCTCAGCATCCATGATCCACCCTCTCCAACAGCTCACAAGATGTTTAAGCTGGTAGAAAGTGAACCCATAAACAACAACTAACCCGAAAATTCGAAAACAACAGGAAACCTCAAACATGGCTGGAAAACCTCAAACCTCTAAAACCCCTCGAACATGGTCGGAAACCTCAAACAACGGCCTTAAGCTTTTGGACCCATGAACATCTAGATCAATGAACGACATGAAAACTCAAATTCTCGAAACTGACCTGAACCCTCAAATGGTAAAATCACTATAAGAAAATTGCTAATTAGCAACGGATTTTAGAGACACCCAAAATCTGTTGCAAATTAGCGATGGATTAGTAACAGTTAGGGAAGGTTTTGATTAAAAAATAAAATTTTTAAAAAATTATTACTTTCGTCACATATCCATTGCAAATTAGCGACAAATAAAATCCGTCCTAAACTGTTGCTAATTCTAGAGTTACAAAAATCTATGCTTTTAGGTGTAAACTTCTATAATCATCTGTATATTACTAAATTCACACATTTAAAAGCCTGAACTTTTAATATCAAATGTAAACATCTATAATTGTTGAGTTTTTTCTATGATTCAGATGCAAGTGTACCTAATTGTATTTAGTATAGTATTGACGAGACCAAGTTTTCAAACACTTGGAAGACGAGTATAATTTCAGGTATAAAAGATTTAAATATTAATTACTCTAAAGAAAGCCAGTAAATTAGGAAGATTAGAGTTTTAATATGAAAACACAATAAATATTTAAAGTAATAATTAGACTAAATAGGAAAAAAATGAGTTTGGAATCAAAACTATCAATACAAAGTTTATCCACTTAAATTTGATTACCCCTTGTTTACAGTCGATTCCATACAAGTGTAATGGATATTATTCATCATATACAGATTCCTAAATTGGTTAAATCTTTTTGTGCGACTCAATAATAAACAAACATGGGTCAATCCTGTAAAAGTTGTATACTTCATCTTGGTTCATTTTGTCGTCTCGATCGTATATCCCATCTGAGAATCGTCAAAAGAGTTCTTGTTTTTGGGCTTGGGTGTATACACGTAATTAATAGTCCAAATGCTTTTTCTTATCTTCTTTTCAGTCCATTTAATTCATTTTGCTGCCTTTTAGTTTGACAATGCTTTTCTAGGCTTTTGTTTGTGAATTAGGTGTTTGTTGTTTTCGAAGATATAATGTCTTATGTTTTATTTTATTTTTTCAGAAGAAGTTGTGATTAGAATGTTTTAAGTTTGAGAAGGTCTGTAAAAAAAATGTAGTTTTTAGCTTCTCAAAATAAGCAAAATTAAGACAGAATAAGGTATTATGTCTGCGAAAAACCAAACAAGTTTATTAGAAACGTTTGTGGGTGCGCAGACATTTCTTTGAAACAATAAATAAGCTTATCAGAAACGTATGCGCGTTCACAGACGTTTATTTAAAATAAACCCTTAGGGGGAGAAATGAAAATAGGTGGATAAACCATTTCTCCTCCCAAAACTATAACCATTTCTCTCAAACAAATGAAACCAATTCTTCCTATTTCTTTTCTCTCTATCAAGTATCAAACACCCCCTTAATTTAAAAAACAAACAAAGCTTTAATTTCATAACCACCCAAAAGAAGATAAATGGCCCACGTTTTTGTTTTGTTTTCTTTTAATTTTGGCCCAATATGCAAATTCCTACTCGTATGTAGAGGTGTATAAAAAAATCGAATATCCAATTTTAACGAAAAAATGTCCAAAACCGGTTTTTTGGAAAACGGGATTTTTTTAACCGGATTAGTTTTTTTATAACCGGATAGTATAAACCGTTTCCATGGATTTGGGGTCGATCGGATTTTTTACGGGTTAAAAAACCGGTTAAAAAAGCGGTAAAAAAACCGCCCATTTTTATATATATGTTTTTTGTAGTATATATTATAGGAAATGTAGTTAAAAAAATCGGGTTTTTTATAACCGGTTTTTAAAATATCCGGTTATAGTATTACCCGAACCGGTTAGATAGGTTATAGTATTTCTGATTAAAAACAGGATATTATCCGAACCGGTTATTTTAAAAACCGGTTTTACTGTTAAAAAAAACCGATCCGGTTATAATATTATCCGATATTTGTGCACCTCTAACTGCATGTTTGGATTAATAACTACTCAGAAGTCAATATAATTAAGGTGTTTTTTTTTGTCTGATTTTCATAGACGTTTGAATAATTTGAATCGGATTTCGTACGAGTGATTATAATCAAAACATTGCATGTATATCGGAGCTCTCAGTTTTTTTCGATTTCTTCATTATTTCTTGAATGTATTAAGTATCTTTTAACTTATCTACTAACAATATAAGCTAAAAATAAACAAGATATCTCATTATATATGTATGTATTGAAAAGTTAATTGAGAACCATTTTTATTACGAGAACCGCGAAAACCAATCTTAGCCGTTTATTTTGGATAATGGAATTCATAGATGAAGAGCGTGAGGGATTGAGTGTGGCATGATGCATGTAAAGAATTCACGAGTAGGCAATCCAATTGAATGAGGGGGAATTGGACGGGCTAAGATTGGTTCTCGGGGTTCTCGTAATAAAAACGGTTCTCAAATTAACTTTTCACTATATAGGAGGGTTCAAATGAGGCTGTTCTTCGTACGAAAACCGCGAGAACCAATCTTAGCTGTCCAACTCCCCCTCCTTCAATTGGATTGCCCACACATGAATTCCTTACATGCACTCTGTCACGCTCAATCCCCTCACGTTCTTCATCCATGAATTCCACTTACCATTTGAACACCAATCCAATTGAAGGAGGGGAAATTAGATGGTTAAGATTGGTTCTCGTAGTTCTCATACGAAAAACAGTTCATCATTAGAATCAAGGATATGAGTAAAATCCAGTTTGGTTTCATGAATTCTAAAGTTCTTGAATAGAAGTCTAAGTTTAGACTTATTACTTACAATTGTCTTTTTGATTAGGAAGCCAAGTATTGACTAAGTCAATAAGTTATTTAAATAAGAGCTAAGATTTTATAAAAGTTCGTGGGAGCACTATACCTACGTTAACATATTTCTTGAAAGATAACTAATTTATTTATTAGCTCTCGAATTTAAGAATTAGTAAATAAGTAAAGAAGAAGCTAATAATATTCAAGAAACATAACGAGATATTAGCTTGTTAAATTTAAGTAAATATATAATTGATTGGAATTTTGAAAGTTTTTTCAAAATATATAGCAAGTCCTTTTGTCCTGGGAATGATAGGTGATATAATTTTAGGGGTGAGCATGGTACCGGTACCGGTTTTACCGAATATCGAATTTGGTTTAAAGACGGTACCGAATACCGTACCGAGTATTCATACTACGGTACCGGTACCTATTTTTACCTAGTTTTTTCGGTACTAGTCCCGAATACCGAATCCCGAATACCGATTTAGCACTATTTTAAGTACCGAGTACCGGACCGAAAGCTCTAACTCGGTACCGGTACCGGTACCGGTACCGGTTCGAATACGGTACCGGTACGGTTCGGTATTTTCGGTACTCATGCTCACCCCTATATAATTTCTTAGAGTGACTTAAAAAAATGATTTGTTACAAGTTTTTGTAAAATCTTTTAAGTCAGTTTTTTTCGACTTAAGAAAATATCACAATTGTATATTAAAATTCGAAGTCATTGCCATTAATATAATAGCAATTAGTGTTGTAAATAATAAATAAGATATTAAATATCTTTGGAATTGGTATTAGATAAAGTGTTGTCTTAAACACTAGTAATCTAATTTTGAGTTTACGAGTATTCTAAACAAGGTTTATTATTTACGAGATTATTTTGTATATTTAAAAACAAGGAGTTATTCAATTATCTAAAAATTAGTCTAGAATTGCTTTTACATTTGCAAAAACAATTTTCTAGCAAAACCAAGCAATAGTATCATTTTATGAATATGCTAGACTTGTATTTTTTGGTTTATCAAAGTTCGATTTTCAACTAAAAAGGTTTTAATATTGTAATTGGTGATAGTTATGATTGAAGTTTAAGAAAAGTAATTATAGGTTGATCGGTTGTGGGTTTGGTGGTGGAGCTAGATGATTGAGCGATGGAGGTAAGTTGGCATTTGTTGGTGTGGTAGGCGAAGACCCGGAATCATCCGTTTGCCTGACCAGGTTTGTCGTTGTCTGTTGGCTACTTATTTTGTTTTCTTGGCAAGTTGAGCGGGGATGTTGTCGGACCGGTTGGAAATAGCGGTGGTTAACGTGTCTAGTCTCGATGCATTGGTTGTCGTGGCGTTTATGACTTTTAGCGGTGGTTCAGTCCATTTGCCGAATAGACGCCATGAATGGTAATAACAAAATAATTAAGTTTTGTACTTTATTCTAGGGATGAAATATAGACAATACACTATTTGTCTCGTTGTTTTTCACAATTTTGCGTGTTTTAAGTAAAATTGAGGAATAAATTTAATTTATTCAAAATTTGTTCTTGACTACTTATCTTGGAAGAAACATCAATTTGGTAGAGATTCAAGGGTATTGAATGTAGTTACAAAGTCTTGTAGACCAAAATTGACAGATAATCGTTAGGGTACAAATTTTGGATTGACTTAACTTGAGAAATACTTCATGGATTAAGTTATAAGTTTTATCACATAGGTTGTTGAGGTACTTGATTTGGGATGTCGGGACATGTGATTACTTAGTGCGTTTTAACACCACACCATAACAAGGTGGTTATAAGAGGCGTATCTAGATACAGAGGATACCGTATTGCTAAATAAAAATATGCAAGATGAGATCTGCACTTCTTCGTTTAGCCTCTTGACTGATGAAATAGATGAAGTGCATGGGCATCCAGACGAACTGATTTATTCATTGTCGTTTATTACTCGGTCAAAATCAGGTAATCAAAAAATATATTTTTTAATTTTAAAGGAATGGAGTTTTAATAATTTTATTTTATTTATTTGATAATATTAATCTAATTATTGGTTAAACCGCCGTGGATGCTCTAACTGACATAGGCTTTCTAATGATTGAGTCTAGTATATACTATTAGATAAATATGCACAATCAGCAAATTAGTGATATCAAATTCAATATTAACATTATAAGACACACAAGGGTCACACGTGTGAGTACCTTAAATAGTATTTCAATCAAACTCGGAGAGAATATTTATAATAGTTATTATAAATCATATTATAAAAGAGAGTTTTTATATCACACTAAGTATTAGTTAATAAAGGATATATATTTATTAATAAATATACATACAATGTTAATTAAGATACTTAAAATACAGATTAAATGTTTTAGTTTTAATTATTTAGTTTTTCGCATTAATTATTATTATTATTATTTACAGCCAAAAATTATAAACTCGTGTTTATATATTATTAGTCAAAATTATATATATATTTATTATATATAACTCGGCCATAATAATAAAATAATTAAAAGGTGAACTTAAAATTAAAAACTTGGTTTCTACGTGACATCTAGAATTAAATGGATATAGAATATATATATATATATATATATATATATATATATAGGGGAGGGTTCATGCGAAAATTTGTTTATTTGTGAAAAGTGCGAGAAGCAATCTCAGCCATCGATTAGTTTTTGATCATGTGGTTCAGATTAATCATAATTAAAAATTTTATTTAATTAAAAAGGGTAAATTAGTAAACACAAATATCCTCTCTCCTTTCCTTAATTAATTTTTTTCTCTTTCCAATCTATATTTCTCTCTCATAAATTTTAAAATAAAAAATAATTTAAAAATGGCTTTCTAGAATTCTATTAATTTACGGTGTGCATTGTTGAACACAACCAAATATTTATTAGTTTTGTTATCACCAATTCTATGTTCGCCAATGAACATAGTCAAAGACAAAATGTTTAACCATTTAAAAAGAAAAAAACAATATCTTGTTCACCATTAAACACTTAATAAAAATAATAGAAGGTGTGTATGCATGAATTTGTTTAATATTAAATTATATGTTTAGGAAACATATATAAAATTGTAGAAGTTTTATACCTATATATTTATTTCTAGTTATATATATGATTGAACACTTGTCTAAAATAATAAAAGTTTTTATAAACCTATATATTCTTTTTAATGTTTTTTCATTTATTCACTAATATGTTTTAAGAACCATAATAAACAAACAATAAAAACGAACCAACGAACCTGTTTCAAACTTTCAATTCAATAATGAACATCGTAAGACAAACAATAATCTGAATTCACTATTGAACATATATAAAGAAACACAGATCTATAAATTTTTCATTCATTAATAAATAAAAACCCGATTTCCTAATCTAAAACTTTAATTCATTAATAAACAAAATTTTCATCATCAAAAGGAGCAAGTGTCTCTCGATAATTGATATGGCCTTCTCATATGGATTAGGAGAATCATATGGATTAGGAGAATCACCGATGGCATGAAGGCTACAATTATTGAATGAAACCTTACCTATCACAAACAAGAATTAAGCATAGATGTAGGACTTCAATCATCATGCACATAATAAAAGTTGCTAAAAAGGAAGGAAACAAAATTATACACGTCTATCAATATGATGCAGCAATTTGCTTACATCAGTGGTAATTGCTAACATGTTGCAGTTGATTATATGAACAGTCGTCGATGATGGCACCTCTTGCGACACCCAACAGCGGTGATGGCGTCGTTCATCAGAAACGGCGGTGGTTGCAACACGTACCTCACAGATCTACGTCGGCATAGAGGGTGAGGGGCGGCGGCTGTTCTTGATGGCAACGTCGGGGTGTAGAGGGTGAGGGGAGGCGATGGTTCTTGAAGGCAGCAACGACGTGTTGGAATATGCCCGCTAACACGAATGAGTTAATAGCACTGCTGATGAAGTATAGGCCTATTGGGTCACACACCAAGTATTGATTTCGACAACACGATCAAGCAAAAGAGAGAGAAAAAGGCCAAAATGGGTTTTGGCAGCATGGTACGCGGACCGTGTCCAGCCCAACTAGCACGGGGCGTTTTGGCCCAAGTAGAAGTCATGTGCTTTGGGCCTACACGACCGTGTAGGTGAACACGGGCCGTGTTAAGTCTACTAGACACGGGCTAACTTGGCCCAATTGAGGCCGTGGGCTTTGGGCCTACACGGCCGTGTTGACCAACACGGGCCGTGTACAGATGCTGTAACAGCAGAATTGATTGGTTTTAAAGTTCATTTTAATGGGATTAAGGATTCATTCAATTTGGCAGTTTCAAACACCACAAATTCTCTGTGTTCTTTGGAGAAAAAGGGCTATGAAGAACATAGCAAGGATATACACACTTTCTCTCTAGAGTTGATACACTTTGTGATCAAGTTTTAATGCACAAAGTGGTTAGACATATTTTATCTTATTGTTTTGGTGGCTACACCAATTTACTAGCATTGGGGAATCAAGTGTGCTTGGGGTGGACTTCATTAGAGGAATTCTCTTGTTGAATTCTTTACACTTGACAACGAGAAGTAGACATTGTGTTCTTCCTTAAAGGTATAACTATTTCTTGCTTCTTGTTTGTTATGTTTAGTTGCAATTCCATGTCTAGATGTTGGTCCATGGGAAGTGTTTGTTTGGCTAGTTTAGTTTTGTATTATATCTTGCTTCCGTTGCTACTCGATTATGCCTAGCAAATACCTTCGGTGATATCAGAGCCATATCTAACATGGCTTTGCACTAACGAGTCTAGAAAAACCATATAAATATTTTATATGAGAAAATTGTTTTCTTGAAATGATTTTTCGTGTAGATGGTTGCTAGGCTAAAATTGATATATTTGTAGCCTACATAATACTCATATAAATATTTTTTTATATTAGAAAATTGTTTATTATAAATGGTTTTTCATGTATATTCTTGTTAGGCTAAAGTTGTTATATTTGTAGCCTACCTAATATTTTAGTTCTTACATCGAGTCGAGAAAAACCATATAAATATTTTTATATAAGAAAATTGTTTTCTTAAAGTTGGTTTTTCATTGAGACTCTTGTTGTACTCTTGTTGTGCTAGAATTGTTATATTTGTAGCCTTGTTAATATTTTAGTTTTTATATTTATATATTTGTTGTAACTTGGCATGAAGTGTACACAAATATATACTTATAAACGTATATATGAATATGTGTCACAAAAATGGTTTGGTACACTAATGCATATATACAAGGATTGTCATTATGGTGTCTTTGGTGTTGTTGACAATCTTAACTAAAATATAGATATATATATATATATATATATGTATCATGGTTTTGTGTGGCACGCCATGTTTCATTTATGTTGCGTTTGGTTAATTCGGTAACATGATATGCCCTTAGACCTATGTGTTGTGGTGGTTGATTGATTTGGTTTTTGGTGGCCTGCGCGCCGTATTGATGTAATATAATTTATTTATTTATTTATTGGTGCGGCTTGCATGCCGTTTCTTTTATTCCGTGTATTTGTATAAATAGTGTAGGAATGCGACCTGCGTGTCGTTTATATATATATTCTATGTATTTGTAAATAGTATAGAATTAGAACCGGAGAAGTCAACGGGAGTCATGGTAATGACGTCTTGGCGAAAAGGAATCAACACGCTAATGGAGGTGTTGGACTTGGTGGGAGCTCACCCAACGAGACTTTACCTTGTCCTTAGGTTTTGGTATCGTTTTCCCCGTTGTGGCTCACGGGAAAAACGCATAGGAATTTTTGGGCATGTTACCGAATTATATATATATATATATATTTGCGTGGTTGTGTTTTATTTTTCTATGCATGGATTAGGATTCGCATGCTAGACAATTTTTCCTATAAATTTATATAAAATACAACGTTTGTTAAAATGGTTAACAATCTCGCGCGAATAGAATTAACAAAGAAAATATAAACTTGGTATTATATTTAAAAGTGCTTAAAATTGTTTTGACACTTACTTTTTTAATTCACAAAAGGTTTTTTATAAACCGGAAACAAAATCCCGTTTTTAAAATGTAAATCACGCACCATCCATAAGACGACACCACCCGAATCTAATGAAACAAGGATGATTGTCGAGCTAAGCACGAGTCATTCCTTGCGTAGTTGTGTGGAAGGTGAGTGGGGTAACTCGCATGGTTGGTTGTCGAGCTAAGCACGAGCCAATTGATGGTCGAGAGTACCACCCGTGTGTCTTGTCAGACGGTTTACAATTTTAATATATAATTCTTCATAAGTTGTCGAGCTAAGCACGAGCTAAACAAAAATTATATATTAAGATTGGTGTAAGGAAGAGATCAAACATGCCAACCGACATAATGGATGTCAACGGATCCCGCAAGTGTCTAAGAGTTGTAATAGAGATTACAATTGGTAAAATGGTTGCCGGCCTAAATAGCTTCGCCACGTGATCCGTGGTAAACCCGTCACGGTGCGAGGTGAAATAAGGTTCTTAGACCTTGTTATAAATAATTGTTTTTATCTAAAACTATGGGGTAATTATTTTAACAAGGTTTGTCTAAACTAACCAAAACTCGTATTATTGTTATTTATAGATGTCAAACCATAACAACACCACGTCAAACATCTCACTTCGTGTGTTCCTAGAAAGGGAGAAACTCACGGGGGTGAACTTTATTGCATGGCTTAGGCAATTGAGGATTGTCCTACGCCATGAATCAAAGTTGCACATCCTTGACGAACCGCTTCCGGAGCCACCTGCTACCAACGCGACTTGGGCCATCCGATACGGGTATGAAAAACGTGTTGAGGATACGCACGATGTTGCCTGCCTCATGTTGTTAACTATGAGCTCGGATTTGCGAAAGCAGCTCGAGCACATGAGTGTGTACAATATGTTAAACAAGCTCAAGGACATGTTCCAATAGCAAGTTAGGCAGGAACACTATGAGTGTGTTAAAAGCCTAGTCGGTTGTAGGCTGCAGGAAGGCGGGAATGTTGGTCTCACATCCTTAAGATGAAGGCGAATGTGGACCAAATGGAGAGGTTAGGATTTCCTATTGGGAGAGAGCTCGCTGTGGATATTGTACTCCAGTCTCTGCCCGCATCATATTATCAGTTTGTCACAAACTATCATATGCAAGGAATGGAGAAATCCTTAAGCGAATTTCATGGCATGTTGAAGTCTGCGGAGTCTGACATGGCCAAGCATAATTCCACCTCAACCACTCCCGTATTGGGCTTAAAGAAACAAAAGAAAAGGAAGAAGAAACCAACCCTAAAAGGAAAGGTTGGAGTTTCCAAGCCTATCCTTGATATTGAGTCGAAGGACATAGAGAATGTGCCTCAAGAAAAGACTCAAGAAAAGGTGGTTTGCTACTTCTGTGGAAGATTTGGAAATTGGGGCCGTCACGCCTGTCCTACGTGCCGAGAGGATATAAAACTTCTCAAGAAAGAGATGAATAACTTTCTGTCTTCAGGTACGTTCATGATTCATTGCTATTCTTATATAAGCTGGGTAGTTGACCCAAGCTGATAGACTCACGTTTGTCACAAATTTATTTTGTTACAAAGTGTAGGTCCTTTGGTGAGAGAAAAGCATGAAGAACCGGATCTCGAACGAGAAAACCATGGTGATTGTCCTCTAAGAGAAGATAAGGAGACTTGATCTCGCTTTTGTCGCCGGTTTATTTATTACTTTGTTTTATTGCCCTGCGTGGCAAGTAACATCTCTTTGTATGCTCGTTTCCAATTACGATGGACATAATTTTGAAGCTTTAAGAATTGATGTAAAACCTTTTTAAGCGTTATTTATTCAAGGTTTTTATGTTATAGCTCATGTGTTGTCTTGCCCTGCGTGGCACACAACTTTGCATGTGGTGACGATGAGTTTGTTCTTAAAATATGAAATTTATTATGAAAACTTGTTGTGAGATATTTTGTTCAAAATTTTCCATGTCATGGTATACACAAGGTTTTGTTACAAGTAATAGAATATTCATGAATAATTGATTCTGAATCCAAAATAGTTTGGATAAACTATCTTTGTGTGATAATCAACTTAACCACATAAACTAGAGATATATCACCTAGATCCATGTGGTTAGGATCTCGGGATAGTTTAGCCTTGGGCTAAACGTTTGATATTGATCTTGTTTATTAGGCCAAAATGATTATGTGATCCTTCACCGGAGTTTGTGAGAGGATTGAAGGTTTGTTGGATATTGATCACATTTTGTGGATAATCCGTTCAAGCACATCACAAAGAATAACGAAAGAGAAACTTCTTTGTCACTACCTTGATGGTAGTAGTTGCGAGACGTTTACTAGTTTGGGTATATGTCTGAAACCTTGTTGGTGTTCAGAATTAACCAAGACAAATTTCAGAATCATTAGGGAATATAGACCAAGATACTTAGATCTAGTTAAGATGCTAAGATATCTACTATCTATATATTGGATGACCATATAGTGAATTGTGGAATTGTTTCACAATTCATATCCTACTAAGACGTATTGGTACATGGTATCATGGAGTAGGGAACCAGGTGTTATTGATCCGGTTTTTTATGGGTCAAGAATGTGTGTCCGACTTGTTGGGATATTCATTTATAATTGTGACTAAGTCCTCAAATCCAAATTCAATTGATGGTCTATTTAGCGCTTAATAAGATATGACTAGAAAGGTTCTTTGCTTGTCTATCTTATAGTTCGAAGTTATCCATTCTACATTTAATGGGAGATGGATAAACTTGAAATCAAGAAGTGCTAATACATTTGAGGAGTTCTTCTAAGTTTTAGCTATTTAACTTTTTGAGAACAATGTTTGTTGCTTAAAAGGGGAAGAAGAGAGAAACTAAAACTAAGGCATTCTAGTAGAAGAACATGGAGCTTAAATGAAAGACTTGATGATGATACTAGCATATAATCTGATATCTTTAATAGATGATCAGCATGGTTATGCTGGTATGCCTGACTAAGAGTCATTACTTCTTTTAATTCTAATAAGAGTCATATAGAGCCAAAGAGATATGGGTTTCTCATATTTAAGTGGAAATGAATTGATGGTGAGTCATGTTGAGTTCACCACCTATCGGAAGACGTAGTGGATCCAGAATTCACTAAAGATAAAAGAAGTAAATGATAAAGAGATGCAATCCATTTGAAATATGCAAGTACTTGGCTGGACTTGATCCCATGCCTAGGTGTACATCAAGGTGGTAGTGATGGGATTAACATGGATGGAGTTGTAGACAACTTCAAATACCGACTAGTGGTAAAGTTTTTCATGATGGTTATAGAGAAACTTGTCCTAGTGGCTATGTTGAAGAATGTTTGATACTTGGGGATATTAATGACCGCGTTCCGTCATGGAACAAAATGATGAGGAAGTGCTTATAACACTCTCCGATGGTCTTAATATACATTTGTAGTATCCGTATTATGTCTACAAAAGTGGATAAGTCCACTTCAGACTTATGCTAGCATCTTAAAGGAAAGATCTTTGCTTACTGTTAGAAAATCAAGGTGATGAGTTTTCTAGAAGCGTAGATAATGTCTTTTATGTATGTCAGGGCTAGTGGGAGATTTGTTGTGTTCCTAGTGTTAAATGTCTATTGAAGATAATGTCCCGACATTAGGTTATCTGCAAACCTAATTCAGGAATTATTGCTTCATAAGGGCATTTTGGAGATACAAAAGTGGATAATATTTAGTTCAAGAAATATAGAGATATGTTCTTGATGTTTGACGACTAGAATAGGCTTGGAGTAAGTAGTTACTCTAATATGTGTTTCTGCTAGGATAACTGTTGATCTTTGATCAAAGTTGATGATCTTAACTTGTTGTGTTGTTTGTTGATTCTTAAAGTATCACTAACCCTATTGTGGGCTTTTGAGACAACGAGGGTGTGATTACTTTAACCTTTTGAAACGTAAGATCTCTTTGATTCATATTTTTGAAGTAGTCTTGTCAAAAGAGATATAATTGAATAACAAAAGTACTTGTGGATGTTGTGGTACAAATCCACTAATTAAGCCGTTGTTATGTGCTAGTGATGTTTATCATACTAGGTCCATTAGCATTTCGTATGCATGTAACTTGGCTTGAATATGTTTTGGTTTATGTTTGTTTTGTACTTATATTTTGGAGACGTTAAGCAGTATTGCAATTCATTCTATGTCGATTATTAAATGGAGATTTAATAATACGCCGAGGGCGGATATTTTATGAATCCTTATTGTGTTCCATCTTAGCATGTTTAAACACTTCCGAGAATGTTTTCCATTCTAAAATCTCCACAATCGGTTATACTTTATGGGAAGGAAGTTTAAATTAAGATTGAGGTAAAGAGTTGGTTTTGTTAAACGTAATTCTTGCCTATACTTGAAAGGGGTTTCAAGTGATTGGAGGACCCGCACCCGAGTTTGCTTCATGGTTCTGGTCATAAGTAACTCAGGATGATGATGGCGTTTCATCCTTGAACTAGAGATACATGTGATCCCAAAGCATAGGGCTGCTTTGCTTTGATTGTTTTCTAACGCGGTCCGTAACTGGTCGTTATAAGGGAGATGATTAAGTTGAGTATTATCTATGTGGCGGGACTATGTAGTCGAAAGGAATTTGTTCCTCTGTGTATAGAGAAGATATCCATGGGCCCCTCGATGATTGAGTGCTGACGTTTGTATGCATGGCCGTGCTCGAGTTATATTGATGATGGATCAATGTTAACTTGGTTTGTTGGTCACCACTAATCTAAATTCGAGAAACATAATCGTGAACGATTTGAAGGTTGACTATATTCCATGCCTTGTGTTCACATTGGATATCGCGAACAAAGGGATGTACATGTTCATTTGTCTTTAGGACAATCATTTCATGATTGGGATCTTGTCAAGAGTGGCATACCCTATACTGACTTGGGAGCATAGATGTCTTGCTAGAGGTCGCTCTATGTTTGTGTTATTTTTCGTAGTCGTACCACGTGCAAGTGGGAGTCTGTTGGAATATGCACGCTGACACGAACGAGTTAATAGCACTGCTGATGAAGTATAGGCCTATTGGGTCACACACCAAGTATTGATTCCGACAACACGATCAAGCAAAAGAGAGAGAAAAAGGCCAAAATGGGTTTTGGCAGCATGGTACACGGGCCGTGTGCAACCCAACTAGCACGGGGCGTTTTGGCCCAAGTAGAAGTCGTGTGCTTTGGGCCTACACGGCCGTGTAGGTGATATCGCGCTAAATATATATAAATATTATGCGATATCGGGTTGGTTTTAGCCGAAAAATGTTTATTTAATTGTAAAAAGATACGTTTACCGTTTCTTTTACGTTTTGCAGGTTAAAAAGGAGAAATATCCAAATAATCGAGAAAAATAAATAAAGCCCGAGAAGACGAGAAAATAAAACGAAATCGAGAAAAATAATTGGGCCAAAGAAAGAAAAAAAGAAAGAAAAGATAAAAAAGAGCCCAAGGCCCGGCCCAAAGAAAAGAGCCCACCGGGCGCCAAAGGACTCGTCGCGGCGCGACGATCTCGAACATAGCGGCGCGACGAAGCTAACCGGATAAGGCCTATCCTCTCGCCAAATGTCGTCGCGGCGCGACCAATTCACCCTTCGCGGCACGACGCGTGTAGATGACGCCGGTTTTGAATTTTGAAAGAAGAAGGATCAGGTTAAAATACTTCGTCGCGGCGCGACACCCCTGTTTTCAGAATTCTATTTAAACGAACTTACAGATCTGAAAAAGGGTTAACCACCCCTCATATTCCACCATAATACGGCATTCTAAGTACAAAAACATCCCAGAAGCTGTGGAGCATGGATTTGGAGTATTTAAGCTTGAAGATTGTGGCTTGTTTAGCTTTGATTCATACGGTTCTATCATTCTACTCTTTTCTAAATGTTATTTTATGATTTCCAGAATGTTAGTATGTTGATTTAGGCTAGACTTCTCAGTGTTCCTCCCTAGAGGAGATGATTTCTTGGATGGTTGATTAATTTATGTTTAAAGGATCTAATTTACTATGTATTTGTCTTGCAAGTTTTATCAAAGATCCACATGTGTTCTAGTTTTTGTTTTCTAATGCTTATAATCTGAGTTTTTACAAATTGAAAGACCAATCCATTTGTAGGCTTGAATCTTGATTAATTAGGACCATTAATTAATCTTGACTAGTGGAAGAACAAACCCTAGGCTTAGGCATAAAAAGATTGAAACTTTAATGTGTGTGATTGACACATGATGACCTTTGTGTGTTGATTTAATGGTAAATTGATCTAATTAATCATTAAAAGATAAAATCTTGTTTGATTCGAACTAAACATGTTAATTGTGCTTTTTGTTAATCTCTTGACCAAAGGATAAGTAATTGGCATAATTATAAAGATAAGAACTCGGACCAAGATTCTAATCACTATAGAAATCGGTACATGGTGAATTGGTATCCATTGCACTTATTTAATTAAAAAAATCAACTTGACAAGAAAGAATCGAATTTAGGGGGGACACGCCTTCATTTAATAGTTTTATCTCATCAATCTTAGTGCTTTGCAATTATATTGGTTTATTTTGATAATTTAGTAGTGTTAGTAGTCATTTAAGTTGATAAAGTTTGAATCTTGATAACAAATTCCCTTAATTTAGGTTAATTGCATTTATTTTATATTTACTTGCTTTATTTGTCTTTATTTGCAATTATATTAGTTTATTTTAGTTAATTCTTAGTTAATTTGATAAAATCAGTTTAGCTGTAACAACCTCAAAATGGGCCTAGTCGTGTTCGAATCTGGTACGTCTAGAATTTCTAATAAATATTGAAAAAAAGGAATTAAATATATATATTTGATTAAATAAGAAAATAAAGGAAAACAATAAAGAAATGATAATATTAAAAATATTATTAAAAATAGATAATAATAATGAATTATTAAATGGTTTAGAACGAGGTTTCCAAAAATATCCCCGTTAGTTAAAACAGGTATTCGTGCGTTAAATTGTAAGTTGGAAAGGGGAACAAGATACCCACCTGTGAATATGCACAACCCACAAGTAGGCATATTTGGTGACTCACGTGAGCCACCTCTTGAGCCAAATACAGACAATTTCCAAGCTTTTGACTTTTGTGTTGTATTCTTGCAAATTGAAGAAGAAAGGAAGAATTCATCAAGATTCAAGCAATCTGAATTTGTTGCTGTAAATTTAGGGTGTTGAATCAAGTTCAAATGTTCTGTAATCTTTCCCTAATCAGCTCCATCTTCAAGTGAGTTTCTATTCTTGATTCTAAGTTTCACCAAGTTAGGTTCCAATTGGGTTTGTTTGATTTTGGACCCAATAATTGATCTTGATGTTGCCAACCTGTTTCTAGGATGTTGTTAAGTGTTTAGGAATCAAATTCTGTAATTAAATTGAAGGTTTAAATGATTTTGAGAATTAAAGTGTCAAATGGGTCAAAAAGAGGATTTTGGTCCCAATCTCTGAATTGGTTGTTTTGGTATGTAAAGATGTTGTTTTTAAGTTGTTTTAGATGTGTTATTTCACATATGAACCATAGAAACCGATTGGTAATACTCTGGTTGTGTTTTGGTATGTTTTGGAAGGGAAAACAGCAGGTTCTGCATGAACCTGCTGCTGTATATTGAAGGGCACGGGCGTGCCTCTCAAGAACAGACCGTACCTTAGGGCGTACCTAGGAGGCACGGCCGTACCTCCCAAGGGTACGGGGCGTGCCTAACCCTAGCGAGCCCGGGGGTACCCTGAAGTCACGGGGTGTACCTGAGACCCAGGTACGGGGCATACCCGGGGCGTGCCTTGGCAAGGTACAGGCGTGCCCTGCCCCTGGCAGAATCTGTTTTACAAGGTTTTAATAGTTGTAAACATTGTTTAGGTATTCCGATTGATCCAGAAGCTACATTATCGTAGAGAGAAGTATTCTAATTCGACAGGTGAGTGCCTGATAACATAACGATTAATATACCTATAACATATATTAACAATGATTACTGGATTGTATACCACGAATTGTACACGCACTTGTTTAAGTGTAGGTTGCATGATGATGCTAGAATATACCATGTTGACATAGTATAGTATGCACTTGATTAGGTGTATGCTATGATGAGTATTGAATATATATGCGCGCATTGACTGATGATTCGATTGAATCAATTGTTTGTTTGTGATTGATCCGGATCCTATGGACAAAGCTGTCCTACGAGAACAAAGCTGTTCTACTTAAGGACAAAGTTGTCCTCTTTGGGTATAGCTGCAGCTGTACAACAGAGGAATCTGCGTATTCCAAAACGCAACGGTGGATGCTGTATAGCTCCCCCACCGGGGCGGTTGATGTGTTTGGTACCCCAGTTTGGTGCATTGAGCCGGGTTAGCTCCCCTGCAAGATATGTTACCTCCTGACTACGCCAACTCATCACGAGATGCTAGGATAGAATTATCTGAGCATGATTGATGATATGTGATGTATTTATGTTAATCATATGCTATTTGAGTACTCACTAGCTATTATAGCTAACAGATGCTACACCCTACATGTGCAGGTGATCCTCTGTGAGCTTGGGACCCTGCGGGTAGTCTGTTTTCATAGGAGGAACACTTTGTCTGTAATAACTCTGATATAATGTTTCTTTGTATTTAATAATGGTCGACCGGATAAGTAACAGTAACACCGAACTTGTATGTGGCATCTTTTGGTTTGTAATATATTTGCCACGTGTTTTCTATTTCCGCTACGTGTTTTCAAATGAATAAGATAAATAAATGTTTTAAAAAGAAAAATCTGGTTCTCGAAACGGCGGTGTTACATTAGCTCCAGTTCCCCAAGAGTTTGACACCCGACTTACTAACTATAATACGAAACGATTAGGTACACTTGCCTATTCGTGCAGTTTTTAGTAAATAATTCGGTAAAATATAAATTTAAAACTAGTACGTAAAACGCACATCAGTAGGTGAACACGGTCCGTGTTGAGTCTACTAGACACGGGCTAACTTGGCCGGCCGTGGGCTTTCGGCCTACACGGCTGTGTTGACCAACACGGGCCGTGTACAGATGCTGTAACAGCAGAATTGATTGGTTTTAAAGCTCATTTTAATGGGATTAAGGATTCATTCAATTTGGCAGTTTCAAACACCACGAATTCTCTGTGTTCTTTGGAGAAAAAGGGCTATGAAGAACATAGGAAGGATATACACACTTTCTCTCTAGAGTTGATACACATTGTGATCAAGTTTTGATGCACAAAGTGGTTAGACATATTTTATCTTGTTGTTTTGGTGGCTACACCAATCTACTAGCATTGGGGAATCAAGTGTGCTTGGGGTGGACTTCATTAGAGGAATTCTCTTGTTGAATTCTTTACACTTGACAACGAGAAGTAGACATTGTGTTCTTCCATAAAGGTATAACTATTTCTTGCTTCATGTTTGTTATGTTTAGTTGCAATTCCATGTCTAGATGTTGGTCCATGGGAAGTGTTTGTTTGGCTAGTTTTGTTTTGTATTATATCTTGCTTCCGTTGCTACTCGATTATGCCTAGCAAATACCTTCACGGCGAGGGGCGGCGACTGTACTTGATGGCAGTGTCGGGATGTGGAGTTGACACAGAGAGAGGGGGTAACCGGTGATGGGTGCGGTGACGGTGGAGTGGCATACGGTGGCGGCAACCCAAGGTTCTCACTCACGATAAAAGGTATCGGTGGTGGTAGACGACACTTAGTAACGGCGAAAATCAAGCACGGAGGAAAAAGGTAGATGGCGGCGTTTGATGTTGGAAACTTGGAGGTGGAGTGAACGTGAGAGAAACCTAAATATTTAAGGAGATATATTGATAGTTAATTAAGGTAAATATTATTTGAGGCCAAAATGTCTATTATATCCTTGTTAGCTCTATTTTAAATTCCTATATTTTCAACTTAATTACTAAAATACCATATATGATTCTAGCCTTTGATTAAATGATCGGATGGTTGTAAATTCTTCTCGTACTTTTCGCAAATAAAATGCTTTTCGCATGAACCTCCCTCTATATATCTATACTAATATATAAAGCATTTAACACTCTATATATCTATACTAATATATAAAGCATTTAACAATCTCTCTTCTAAATATCTTAATCTTTTAAATTTTAAGTCATTTGATATTACTAACTTACCCCTTATTTAAATCTTAGAAGGAAACCATTGAATACCATTTTAATAACTAAACTTTCTATAAAAATAATGTTTAAAAATGTCAACTCAATACAAATTAAATTTCAACCTATAAGATATTACACAAATTAAAAATTGAATAAAAAACCTACATAGAAATATTATTTTAAATATTATATCATATACCAAATAATTTAATTGAAGTATTAGAAAATTCGTATACCTAAAACTCATAAACTTACTAACATGTAACCAAATTTATAAACACTAATATAAATAAAATAAAAATTTTAATTTATAATATATTTAAAATTATTTTACTTGAACTCTTAAATTTTAAGTAATAGAAAATTACCATTATAGTCTTAAATATTTTTACATTTTTTAAAATACACCAACCCAACCACTAATATATTATCTTATACATACACAATTTCTCATTCAAGTCAAACCAATTCACCAAGTCATTAATATGTTTTTATCATCTTATTTTATAAGTAGAGATTGTTTTTTTCTTATTTTATTGTTTATCAAAGGTTATTTTAGAAATTAACGAAAGAGTTGATAGATAATAAAGAAATTAGTAAAATGGAAAAGAAGGAAACAAAATGGATATGCTGCAAATGGAAATTATTCGACGTCATCATAGTGTGTGTATACCATACCCTACGTTATCGAAAACGGACATATTATGGAGAATGAATTAGTTATCGTCGCCGCATTGCGCGGGTAACATGCTAGTATATATATATATATATATATATATATATATATATATATAGGGTGAGATCCAATAGAAACAAACTTAAAATGGGAACGCTAGGAATATTACATCTTGTCTATAAAATCAGTGCATCCAACTTAAAATCACTGCATCTCGTTTAGAAAAACATAAAGTACCTTTAAAACTAGTGCATTTTGATTAAGGATTCAATGGTTTCTCATTTTAAAAACCACTACATCTAGTCTAAAACAACTGCATCTCGTCTAAAAAACAACTGCATCTTATTTAAAAAGCAACTACATCTATATCTATATATTTTTACATACGGGAAATTTAATTGGATTAAAGCTATTAATACAATCTTATCATTTAATTTATATATATATAGTACTATTACAATAATTAAATTTATTATTTAGAAAAAAGTGATAATGACTTGTAAAAATATGCCGGTGATGATCATCAATAACCAAAATAGAAATTTTTTACTTTTACATTTTTTGCTTTCTAAATCAAGTTCTATGATTCTATTTGAACATTCACAACATACTAAATTGAGTCTACTCCAAATATTAGCCATTTGGCATACTTCACACATTCTTGGCTGTGAGCTTCATCCATATTGCCTCCTAGACCCAAACCAAATTCCAAAATTACTTCTAATAGCTTTTAGAATCTAGTTCAATCTCTAAGATTAACATCAAGTAGTAACAAAAAGTACTCAAAATTTGACCTTAAGCTCACATGCATGTGTATCCAGACCTAGACTTATTTATTGTGTTATCAATTTGTTCAATTCTTCAAGTCTAAAGTTAAGATTTACTACCCTACATTTTGCAATAAATCTAAAAGTTGGTTTTATTTCACTTGATTCTAGAAAAAATTCACACATTCACCTAATTTTTTCTTCTTTCATAACTTCTAGAGACTTCACCACAATCGTAATTTATTTTTAGATTTCTCTCGATTATATTTTATTAACTTTCAAAAATAGGCAATTCTAGCCCTCTTACTTAATCTTTACTTAATTGACAAAGTCCCTCACTTCCTTCATCTAATAAAAATTTTCCACAATCATTTCTAAAAAACATTTATGAAATAGAAATAATTAGTTAAATATACCTCATAGTGTTACATAGTTGTGAGATAAAATTAGTTGGTAATGATTTTAATTTTGTAATATTAAGGGGAAGACATGATTAATTGTGATTTTGATAATTAAAATTACATCAATTTAGACATAACCATATTAAGATGATTAATTAATAGAAAAGTAGTTATAACTTACAAATACGATCATTAAACATAAATTAATCACGAGTTAACTCATAACCAAAACCTATATCTTTCATAACCCTTGTTAAAAAGCATTGTAAGTAATTGATCTTAACAAGCAATTAATAGCCCTCGTATTTGCGAGAGAAAGAAATAAATCAAGAAAGTTATTATCCTAAGTAAAATGCCGTTAAAAATCATTACACCTTAAATACATCTTCAATATTCAAATCTTCAAATATAAATAAAGGACTAATTTGATAAAATTTATTATACGATCTAAACCATCCATTTAAAAAAAATATTTAATCTTGACCATTCATCCATTTAAAATTAAAAAATCAATTTTGACTTTTTAGAGTCAAAATTATTAGAGATAATCTCATATATGCCCTTATTAAATCATATAAAATCGTATTTGTCCATCTTAATTTACAAATATCATATTTACTCTTTATAATATTTCAAAATATCATAATTAACCAAATTCTTAGTTTTATCGTTGTAAAATATTTTATAATCATTTTAAATTCCTTTTTAATTATAACCAATAATGTTTAACTTTATTATCCTCAATTGTAACATTGATGATTGATTACTTATATAAGAAATACAATCACATATCTTCATGTCATGATACTACGTTTCTGTCGTCAAGTCTGCACTCCCACTCGCGTCGCTATTTTCACGGCTGGTTAGAGTGTTGATGTCGTACGTCGTCATTTTTTAAATTCTCATTTAATTCGCGTTTTATTATTATTTAATACGTTTTTATTAATGTTTAATATTTATTATCGTTTAAAGCAACCCGTGTATCACACGAGCATTTAATCTAGTTATTTAATATTTATATAAAAAAAAAATCAGTATTTGTATTATACTTGACACTTGCATCAAATTACCAAAATGTCACATGCATCCCACCCTTGACAAAATATCATGAGATAATGAAATTCTCATGATATTACAAAAATGCCCTCCAAATTATCATGATAAATTACCATCTTACTTCCCCAATTGATATATAGTATAATATGCAATTCATCCCATTTATAGCCGACGTAGATAGCCAATTGCATTTTATCTAAATATTACACTTGCCTACTTTCGTTGACCTTAATTCACAGACGTTCGTAGTGTAAGAACGTTCGCATTTGATCCTCTTCTATCATTGTACCCGCGTAATGATTCGAAGTCTAATAGTTTTTGTTTTATAATATGCCGCTTTTAAAAATGTAATGATATGTTATTCGCAAAATTCAATGTCACAAAAAAATTTCTTTAGCAACATGTCCCATTTTTTTTCAATTTTTCTTTTATTTTCATAAACTATTTTATTAATTTTAAAAATAAAATCTAAAAGATAAGGAAAAAAATCATATTTGTGAAATAAGGGTAGAGAAGTTAATAAGATATCATAAATCATGTTGTTATGGGTGTATAATTATGTTTGTGTGAGAGTATATTTTAATTGAATAAAAAGTTAAAGTAAATTAGGAGAGAGATTGGAATGGTTAAAGATTGAGTGGATGAGATTAAGCTAAATAGAATGAAAGGCCAATATGTTGTTTTGATTGAATTTTAAGAAGTCTTAAAATTAAGGAGGAGAGAGAGTGTTAAATCATTTATATAGTATATATATATATATATATAGGGGAAGGTTCATTTGAGAACCGTTTTTATTGCGAGAACCGCGAGAACCAATCTTAGCCGTTCATTTTGGATAATGGAATTGATGGATGAAAAGCGTGGGGGGATTGTGTGTGGCAGGATACATGTAAGGAATTCATGGGTGGGCAATATAATAGAAGGAGGGGGAATTGGACGGCTAAGATTGGTTCTCGCAATAAAAACGGTTCTCAAATGAACCTTGCACACTCTCTCTCTCTCTCTCTATATATATATATATATATATATATATATATATATATATATATATAAAGGTGCAGTGAACAACACAAACTAAAATTCTCTCTCCTCTCTTGGCTGACCCCAAATTCGAAGGGATGTTTGGTTCGTGGTGTTCGTTGCATAACACACATGCATACTTTCACGTTTTTATTGTTCGTATTGGTTGCATTTGTGTAACATCCTTAAAACGGGCCTAGACGTGTCCGAATATGGTACGTCAATTATTTAATTTAATTAAATAATATAAATATATATTCTAGGAAATGATATAAAATATGAAAAATAATAAATAAAAGGGTTATTAAAAATATTAATAAATATATAGATAAAGATTATAAAATATTGAACGGTTTCAAACGAGGATTCCAAAAATATCCTCGTTAGTTGAAACGGTTAAACGAGAGATGAGTTGTAAGTTGGAAAGGGGAACAAAATACCCACTTGTGGATAATAATAACCCACAAGTGGGCACATGGCAGCTAATTCACGTGTACAGCCATTTACACAAACACAGACTTTGTTCCTATCTCATGTGTTCTTGGCTTTGAAGGAATTCATTGAAGATTCAAGTGTCAATCTAATTCTTGCTGGATTCAAGTGCCAAATCAAGTTATAATCTGCTGTTGAACTTCATCTTCATCATCTTCAACCTTCATTTGAATTAAGGCTTAGAATCACTCCAAGATCAGTTCCTAAACATCATTTGATCATTGTAAGTGTCAATTCATCCTTGTTCTTGATTTTGATCTTTCAAGACTTGAAATTTTAGGTTTCAAGTGGGTTCTTTGATTTAGCAATCAAGAACTGAAATTTATGATTGAAATAGGTTCTAATATCATTTATAAGTGTATAGGAACCAATTCCATGAATTAAAGTAGTGTTCTTGATGAGTTTTGAATTTTGGCTCAAATTGGTCAAAATTGGTCAAATACGGGTCAAACTGATTTTGACCTTCAAGAACTAAAATTTAGTGTTCTAATTGATCTTATAACTTGTTAGGATTGATTAGAACTCAATTGGTGCATTAGAAGTGGTGTTTTTGCACAAATCCAATATTTAGCCTAAATGGGTCAAAATGGCCAAAATAGCCTAAATCTGTTTTTACACATTAAGAACTGATTTTTAAGGTTCTAATAGGTTCATATGACTTGTATGAATTGATTAGAACATTGATTTTGAATTGGAATGGTTGTTTTGCTTGAATTAGCTAAAATAGTGAAAAATAGGCCTTAAATAGGCAAGAAATTGAAA
The DNA here is from genome assembly GCA_038502395.1 of Dittrichia graveolens. NCBI lineage: Eukaryota > Viridiplantae > Streptophyta > Magnoliopsida > Asterales > Asteraceae > Dittrichia > Dittrichia graveolens. The sequence continues at coordinate 115,210 of JARJIL010000021.1, forward strand.
AATGATACCAAACAATGAGTTTAAAGGTTTTGGTCAGTTGCAACACCTTCAATACATCATATTAGGTGTATATGGTGTGTTGCAAGTGTTGGAATTGGTCTACATCAAGTTTTGGCCATTATGCGCACATCTTTGTCCATTTAATTGTGATTTTCGTATGAATTAATTGGATAGGAGTTTTTGATGTTAGAAAGCTTCCACAAGTGTCAAATGGTCCTATGAAACACTAGATTTTTACCAAAATTGATTTGGAATTGAAATGAGCTAAATTGGGCTTGTTGTGCACAAAACAGCACTGGCTGCAGCTGCTGCACACTTGTCGCGGCGCGACACCCCTGCACACAGCCAAATGTGTTGTTTTTTGCTATGTGTTCGTGTGTTGTTGCTTGGGCTGCTATAGTTAGTTAATAAATGGTAAAATAGCATCATTAGGGTATTGTTTCAAGTATCCTAAACGTTCCTCGCGTATTAAATGATTGATGCGTAGGTCTTGGTATTATAGGTTGAATTGACAATCCGTGTGTCCCAAAGCAAGGTCTTTGCTTATCCTAGCCTATCAGGTGAGTGTCAAATGACATAACAATTAATATACCTATAACTCATATTAACAATGATTACAGAATTGTAAACCATGATTTGTACATGCACTTGTTCAAGTGTAGGATTGCATGATGATGCTAGAATATACCATGTTGACACAGTATAGTATGCACTTGATTAGATGTATGCTATGATGAGTATTGAATATATATGCGCGCATTGACTGATGATTCGATTGAATCAATTGTTTGTTTGTGGTTGATCCGGATCCTATGGACAAAGCTGTCCTGCGAGAACAAAGCTGTTCTAATTAAGCACAAAGCTGTCCTCTTTGGGTATAGCTGCGGCTGTACAACAGAGAAATCTGCGGATTCCAAAACGCAACGGTGGACGCTGTATAGCTCCCCCACCGGGCCGGTTGATGTGTTTGGTACCCCAGTTTGGTGCATTGAGCCGGGTTAGCTCCCCTGCAAGATATGTTACCTCCTGACTACGCCAACTCATCGCGAGATGCTAGGATAGAACTATCTGAGCATGATTGATGATATGTGATGTACTTATATTGATTGCATGCTGTTTGGTACTCACTAGCTATTATAGCTAACAGATGCTACACTCCACATGTGCAGGTAATCCTCAGTGAGCTCGGGAGCCTGCGGGTAGTTAATTGCTTTGGGAGGAACACTGCTTTTATGTTTAAACTCTGTTGACCTATGTTTATGTCTGTTTAAAATAAAGGTCAGCCGGTTATGTATTCCGTAACACCAATTGTTGTTTGTGGCATCATTTTGAATGTTTATATAGGGTGCCACGTGTTTTTACTTCCGCTGCATTTTGAAATTATAAAACAAGTTTGATTGTTCTATTTACAGTCAACCCCAAGCAGTTTGAAATCTTAAATTGTATTTTAAAAAAGAAAAATCTGGTCCTCAAATGACGGTGTTACAATTTGGCTAGAAAGATCTCGTTTGGACTAAACTTTGAGCAACCCCATAGACATGATTTTAACTTTTATGTTTGATTCCAAGTAGTGTAATTAAAGTTTCTTGAGATTAACAAAGATCATGTCTATGGGGTTTTTAAAGTTTCAATCTTTGTTTAATTAAAATCCGTTTTCGCTGTTCCTAATAAATAAAGTCTCAATTTTTATAACTCTTAATAAATAAAGATTGATATTTTTATTAAAACTCGTGTGACAAGTTAGTGTTTATATGATTGTTTTGGCCATTAAAACCTAACACATACCACCAACTTTATTTCCCTATAAAAACGATTGTTTTGTAGATTCATTCAGCTCAACCTAAGTAGGTCAACTTGAAAACATATGTATAGTTTTAGTTAACATAATGACTTCTTAGGTTGAGTTTAGGTTTCAATATTGTAAGTACAAGTTGAACACCAAAGATAAGTTTAAAAACTCAACTTGAAGATTTTCAAGGTGAGTACATGACTCAACGCCATAGAAGAAGTAGGCCCAAAGAATTTGAATCTATTTTAAATTGTTCAAAAGATCAAAACTCTCAAACCTATGATAAAAACTATATATTTGTTATAGTAGAAGAGAGACAGAGAAAAATTAGATTTTGGGATGAAGATTTTAAAGTGTGTAATGGTGTATTTATAGAAGAGTGAGAAAAAAATTAAAAAATTAAATTTTCTATAGCCGTTGGATAGTAGCTTTTAAGAAAACATTTGAATTTAATCAGGTTGGGGGATCATGCCACCCAATTGGGTTGGGTACGTACGGGTGGTCAGCAAACAAATAAATTTGTCAATATATAATAAATAGCCCTAGCTAGGGGATCATTCCCCAACCGTAAATGCTTGGTGGGTCCGGTAAGGGTGACTTTGCTGAAATGGTCTCGGGTTTAATTTCCACCCCTTACTTGGGTAGCCAAGACAGGTGATCACTGTCTGCGGGCCAGTCCATAAAGAAGGGTCGGTTAAGATATATAGGATCTTGGGCGTAGGGTTGACTCGGCGTAAACAACCTTTTGAGGAAAACCCGTAGCTAGGGATTGGAGGAACAAATCTACAAGGAAAAACTACGAGTAAAACATAAGGACTCTACATACAAAGTTGGAGCCCAGTGCTAGGGATTGTAAAAACCATTCCACAAAAAAACCCGTAAAAGTTTCTACACCCAATTTAAGCACTTCTATCACTAGAGTTTCAAAATGGCACAACATTCTTGCTTGTAAATGTAGTTTGTAGGCTGTGCTTGTTCATCTAAGTTCCATTTCCATATGATTAAGCTCAAATGATAAACCCTCGACTTATTCTTTCCTGAGCCCTGCAATGGCAGCAGCGTTGTGGGGGTCGAGCAACGGTAACAGTGACAGGGTTAAGGTTCTTGTCGACAACAACTACTTGGTGGGAAACCAAAATGATCGATTAAAACGAGGAAAGAGTAAACATGGGGAAGCTAACATTTTTTTTTGGTGGGAGGGGGGGGGGGGAGGATGAACTCTTATGTAAGTTATATTTGTATATAACTAGGGTACTTAATATTTTATGAGATTTTATAAAATCATTTTTTGCTATGTATATAAAATATGATATAAATAAATTTTCAATATACATTTAAATATTATTTTATTCATTGACCATCTTTTATATAAATAAATATTTATATATAGTCACAGTTGGTTGGAAGAGGTCGATCATAGTAAAACATGATAATATTTGTTAACCATGGCCAAACACAGTCATACTTGCTCATAATTAGTCATAATTTGTTAAAATGTGTATGTCATAGACAAGCATAGTCATATGTTATCATCACAATTAATAACAATTAGATTTGGTTATTCACAATCATTTATTTGGTTCTTAGGTCCCGTTCGTTTGACTGGAATTTGAAGGAATGGAATGGAATTTAAATCAAATTCCGATATATTTTGCATTCGGTAAAATTATTTGCGATGGAATCAAATTCTTTGAAATTTTAATATTCCTTTAGGTAATGGATTTCAATTCCTCTAATAGGTTGGATGGAATTGAATTCAATTTCCTACGGAATGTTGACAAAAGACAAGATTAACCTTAATTTAACCCTAATCGGATAATCCTTCCATCACCCCACCCCACCCTTACCCTTACCCTACCCTACCCCACCCTACCCTCCCCATCATATCCTTACCCTACCCCACCCTACTCTACCCTACATTACCCTACCTCACCCCACCCTACCCCCACCCACCCCACCTTCCCCTACCCCACCCTACCCTTACTTTACCCCACCCTCCCCCACCCACCCCTCCCCTACCCCACCCACCTCACTCTTACCCTTACCCTACCCCCACCCAACCCTCCCCTACCCCACCTACCCCACCTACCCCACCCTTACCCTTACCCTACCCACCCTACCTCCACCTCACCCTACCTTACGCTACCCCACCCACCCCACCCACCCTTACCCCTGCACCAACTACCCCATCCCACCCCTCCCCTCCCCTCCCCTTACACTACCCTACCCACCTCACCTCACCTCACATCGCCCTTACCTACCCTATCTACCCTACCCCACTCCACCCCTACACCTACCCCCACCCCACCCCACCCCACTCCTACCCTACCCTACCGTATGTGGTGGCGGCTGTTAGTGGGGGGAGCGGCTGGTAGTGCTCGGCGGTGGCGATGACGGTGGTGGATGTAGCAACGACGGTTGGTGGTGGGAGTGGCAACGATGGTGGCAATCGCGGACATGGTGGCAGCGAGTGGTGTTCGGCAATGACGATGGCGGTGACGGTGGTGGCGGTGGCAGAGGTGGTTGGTGGTGGGAGAGGTGACGACGAACTTGGCGGTGACGGTGGTGGTTGGAAGTGGCGGTGACGGTGGTGGCAGCAGTGACGGTAGTGGTGGCGGCATATATTTCCTTTTATTCTTGAAAAAAAGATTGTGTTGTGTGTGTGTGGGTGGGGGGGGGGGGGGGGTTGCCCGGGGGTGTGGGTTGCCCGGGGGTTAGGGGTTGGGTGTGGGTGTAAGTGCGTTTTACAAACATAATTATATAAAGTTCTAATACAAAAATGAATTGAGGGTATTTTAGTCTTTTTGATATGATTCTATTGCAATAATTTGCAAACAAACACAAAATAGGATTGAAATGGAATTCAATTCCATTTACTTTTTAGCGAAACAAACATGAATAGGAATCTCATTCCTTAGGAATTCAATTCTAAAGGAATTTAATTCCATTCCTTTGAATTCCGTGAAACAAACGCGGCCTTATAGTCATACTTTGTTGACTAGGCTAATCATAGCCGGACACGGTCACAAGTGGTCTATCATGTTCGATACAAATTCATAATCACTACAAAGTTCTGATTTTGATTGATGAATGTTGATAATGATTGACCTTGTTGATTTAAAATATGGTTATAATTTATCAATATTAATCGTGATTCATCACTACACACTAAGGTTTTGGTGGATTAATGTTGAACATAATTGACTTGTTTAACAAATTATGATCTATTAGAATAAAGTATGATCTTAATTGAACAAAGTTGACCATGGACATATTTGAACAAATTATAACTTATTTGAACCAAGTATGACTTTGATTAGACTAACTGAACTACGAATGACCTTGATAGAACCAATATTGATGATGATTGACCTATTTGAATCAAGTGTGACTTTAATTGACTTATTCGAATAAAATATGAAAATTTGATAATGGCCCACTTGTTTGAACAAAGTGTGACTTTATATCTACCCCTGCGAACCATATTTCACATCTAAGAATCGTGTGTGATGACCATTATTCAATTACTTAAACCGTGTATGAATACGTTGTAACCAATCTACCAATGTATTTATATCCGTCGGTACCACTTTTCTAGTAGTGCTTGTATATACATCTATATTTAAAGGTTTTGAAATGCCACCAAAGTCCAAATTCCACTACATCTTATTCGTTTATTATTTTTAGATATATATTTTTTATTGTTTTAAGAAAAACATGTTTTTATTATTATTTAAAAAATTCGGATTAAACAAACCACCTTTAGGTTATCTTGTTCGTGTCGTGTTCATTTATGGATCGACCCATTTATGATCTAACTTAGTATCGGGTTGTGTTTGTGTCGACCTATGTTGTATTCAGTTCAGGTTTGGTTTCATGTCGTGTCAACAATTATCAGCATTAACTGCAAGTAGTCAAATGTCAAAGTATCAAAACAGTGCAGTTAAAATATCAAATACCAAAACCATGTTATATTGCTTTAATTAAAATCTTTTCCTCTTTTATAGAAGAAAAAGATAACACACACTCGAACATGAACCTAGATCTAAACATCATACCTTATTTTGTGTCAAATTGAAATTCATTATTATTTATTGGTCTAAAAATTGGACATTACGTTTACGGACAAATTTTGACATTTATATTTCCTTTTTCGACAATTTGCAAAATATAAAAATTAGCCACGTCATGAATTTTAACCCAGTTACCATTTTTTCTTAAAAATTGAAATTTAAACTCCATTCTTTGTCTAAAAAATTACACGTTACATTTGATAAATTTTGATATTTATGTTATATTTCTATGAAATTTGCCTAAAAGAAGAATCAACTAGCCAAAATTACTATATACTTTTGAAGTGAAACATTTGTATGGAGTTAAACCACCCCGCTAGAAGCGGTGGCTTGGCCGCTTGGGCTTGTCTTGAAAATGGTGCGTATATTACTATATTAAAGTCAAAGACTGACACATCGGGGACTAGCCGGGAAAATCCCATTAAAAAAATCCTATCTAGCCAAAACTATTATATACTTTTGAAGTGAAAATTTCATATGGATTTAGTTGTAAGCGATACAAACTTTTTTCTTTCTTCATACAAATTAAGGCCTAATTTTGGACATGACAAGTAATATGACCCGACTATGACATGCAATCAAAATGTGTCAAAAGTGGGTCGACACAAAATAAATAGGTCGGATTAAGGGCAATCCAACAACTCGAAAATGACCCGTTTAAGTGTAAAACTATAAAATTATAAAAAATAATTTAATACTTCAAATGTAAATTTTAAAAAGGAGATTGTAATCATAAAGGAGGGAGTAACATCTTAGGCAATAAAAACCCACCAAATAAAAGTAAAAGACCTTTAAAAATTAAAAACTTAAAATAAATAATAAAAGATTTAAAGTTAAAACAATCTTACATCATTTTGTTATTTGTTATTTTGATTATATGGTTTTAGTACTTTAACATTTGAATACTTGGTATATGGTACTTTAATATCATAATTGTATTTAATGATGTATTATTTTAATTTTATTTTGGTTGTTTAATAACATTATTTATTAATACTTGGTAGAAGCGTAATAAATTGTCTAAGAAATTTCATTTATATAAGTTGAGTAAATAAAATCAGAATTCGAATCAAACTGAAAACGAATCCAAAGATATAGTTCGAATCCAATTGAAAAAAACTATTAAAAATTGAAGTTAGAATCTAAATGAAAATCGTATTCGATATTCATACAAAACAAACAAGGAATCAGGAAAAATGAAAATGGAAATCGTATACGAAAATTGACAAAATATCCCCCGGATATATTTGGGTTGACATGAAACATGACCCGAACCTCACACATAAAAAAGTGAGCCAAGGTTAACCTGATACAAAAATAAATGAGTCGACACGAAATTAACACTAACACAATAACTCTACACCGACCCGACTTGCCAACTTTAAATTACAAATTTATGGTATTACAATAAAAGTATAAAACCATTCTCATATCTATCAATTCAAGAAGTAAAAAGACAATTTATCATGATATTCTTTCTCACACTTTCAATCTCTCATCCCCCTCCTAAGAACCACCGCCCCTACCCCACCCTCCACCACCGCCACCGCCCTTGCCACTACCCTCCGCCACCGTCACCAACTCCCTAACTCCACCCACTACCACCGATCTCTTAGCTCACTCATCTCCCTTTCACTTTCCCCTTCACCTATTTTTATCCTAGAACCACCACCACATCCTCCTCTATGCTCTGCCGCCACCATTAGTTTTGAGCACTACCGGTAATTCGAAAGATCTGTGCACACCACAACCACCACTAGAACTTAAAACAAGCATTACCGCCACCATGGTAGACATCAACAACGCCTCTGTAATTGAAACCCTTGTTACCACTATAACCACCAACATTGCTGTAACATCCGTAAACCCGGCCTAGTTGTGGGCGGGTCAGTGGTAAGTGGTAAGTGGATCGTGTTTGGCGGCGAGTACCCATGATTAATTATGTGTATTTATGATACGTGTTAATTAATATGCGAATTAATTAATTGGGATTAACTAGTAAGGTTAATGTTAATTATAATATGATTAAATCAATTTGTAAATTGATTAGAAATATATTTATATGTTGGAAATAGTTACTAGAAGATAACATATGGATGTATGTATGTATGTATGTATGTATGTATGTATATGTAAATGTGAGCATGTATGTATGAAGTTATGGATAAGAACTTGAAACACCACCTCCTGCTTGGTTTTGTGAAAGTGTGTATACGTGCGTTATGTATGAGTTGCGTGCTCATTTGTGCCTCAAGGAGAAAGTGTGTAGTGTGTGTTATAGCAAAACCTCTCATTGAAGAAACCAAGTTGAATACTTGAATTTGTGAAATTGAATATTGTTGATTGTTTAATCAATACAGAGGTTAGTTTGTGTTTATAGCATGTTTAGTAACGATTTGGTATGCTTTCTGGTGAAATATATGTATATATGGTGAAACACCATTGATGGAGCTTAATAATGTATTATATTGATGTTGTGCAGTTATATATATGAAAAATGATTTGAAATAAAACGGAAATACTAGACTAAACTACACACCGGGCAGTGAACCCATCGTATAGTAGTAAAGTGTTTGTAAGACCGAGTGTCGAACCTCAAGGAAGCAAGATGAAATCTCAATACTAGGTTGTTGTCATTAATTAATCTATGATCAAATGTTTATATTCCTAAAGTTAACAATCAAAACAAGCGAGATAAAAGAGACGAGATATTTTTTTTAGAACTTTTCGATTTGAGAAGGAAGTGCTACTAGACTCGATTACAAATAGAGTTAATTGACAAGGATTTGATAAATTTGATGGGCAAGAAGTTAAAGCATCTAAACACTTCAAATATTAAATAAAATCAAACAAGAAGGTCTCCTTAGAATGATTTTACAAGATATAAGGAGTGACTAGAATCTACCACTTTGCAAAAACATTCAAGCAAGGATTTAGTGTTGTATTAAACACGTTTAATAACAAAGTTCTCCGTTAATTAAACAATCAATTCTTGAAAACTACCCCCCGAAGTTCTTCGAAGTAGCCAATTTCACAAAAATCAACTTTAAAGATATTCCAACACTTGACTAATCATAAGATAGGCATTTCAAAGTCCATTTTATCAACAAATTGCTCAAACAATGGTAAAAACCCAAACCCAAGTGTAAATTCTCACAAATTGGGCATTACAACTAGAAGTAATTGCAAAGAAACCAAGAACCAATCAACACAATATGTCTATTACATCAATTAGTCAAGGAAATTTGAGGAAAGACATGAATTCAAGCAATTTGAGAAGAAACCCTAGCTTGAAGCTTCCATTAATGGTGGAATTTGGGGAAACCCACAAAAATCCCAAATCCAAGTCAATAACCTACTTGAATCTCATCTAATAGCACTAAAATTAACTACTCCATGCTAAATATCACGAAATCTAAGCAAACACAACTGAAATTGAAAGGAAACATGAAAGAAAGCTTAAATCCTTGAAGAACTCAATGGAGAAGATGAAGAAGATGCTCCCAAGTCAAGATCCAAGCTCCAAATCTTGTTCTCTTTGGATGTATCCTTAGAAAATTAGACTTGAAACTCTGAAAAATGTGCAGAAAAATGGCCTCCCCTCAGGTTCTAGGGCTGGAAAACGGTTCTTTGAAAAGGGGGAGAAAAAAATGCTTAAATATGCCATCAGCGTCTGGCACATGTACGGCCGTACATCTCACTTTACGGGGCCGTACAAACGGGTCTGGAACATGATTTTTCCATTTCTTCCTAATTTTGGGGATTTTCCTTCCTTTTGCTATGGATAATCATTAAAAGACCTGAGATATCAAAAATAATGAATTAAGTATCAATTAAGACTAAATTACTCATAAAACCATATAAAACGACCGGATATCGCCCCGAAATAACTATTCAATTTGGGCGATATCATATATATATATATTCTCTATCATGTTGCTGAGATTAATTTTATAGGTTTTATAAATAAAAATGATTTTACATGGAACTTTATCATACATATAGAAACATTTAAATGAAAACTAAAAGATTTATTTGTAACATTATTAATGATTATTTAATATTGGTATTTTAGTCATTTACGTATTAATTTAACCATGAATTATGTCAGAGTGGACCATTATTTTAACTCTATGGTTAATATTGGTATTTGTAACATTATATTAAGTGAGACTTGATTTTTCTAAATATACCCTCGTTATTGAGACATTACAATCATTAGTAATTGATTTATTTTAATCTACGGTTAAGATGGTTCTCACAGTTTTCATACCAAAAACAGTTCTCGTTTAAACTCTTCCCTAGAATTCATTTAAAAGAGAGAGACACTTTAATTACACCTTGACACTAGTGTACTTTTTTTTATCACCAACGGTATTTCCAGCATATTGTAATAGTAATTAGTAAATACATTTTGTCACGAGACTTTTCCCGGCAGACCATTTTAGTTGGTAATTCCCATAATAAACCAAATGGCCAACTGAAATCTATACTATATTATAAAGTATTTAGGCATTTTTAACTTAAATTTTAAGTATTTTGAAATTACTAAATTACCCCTCATGTAAACTAAATGGAAACTATTATATAAAGTAACTATTAAATAGAGTTAATAAGAATCTTATATTCTATTTTAATAACTAAACCTTCCATATTTAAAAAATTCAAATAAACTAACTTAATTATTAAAAAGTACTTTCATAATCAAACCTTTTATATTAAATATTATATCATGTAACAAATATTTTAGTATAATTATAAGAAAATGTGTACAAGTAGAACTCATAAATCTGAATAATCTATAATAAGAATTTATAAACATATATTTTAAAAAATTTTAAATAGCTCATATAATTAATAATTTTAAATTAGTTTATTATTTTCTTAATCTCTTAATTTTAAATAGTTTCAAATTACTAATTTACACTCAGTATTTTCATGCAATTTAACTTATTTTATAAGTAAAGACTTTCTTTCTTATTTAATTATTCTCAAAGTTTATTTAAAAACAATAAAAGAGTTGATTAAGAACAGAAAAATAAAGAAAATAAAGAAAATAGACATGTTACCAATGTAAAATTATTCGAGTAGAAACTATTTGATGCCGTCGCATTGCGCGAATACCATGCTAGTAGATTATTAATTAACCAAGGGATTTTGCGTATTGACATATTTCATATATATATATATATAAATATATATAGAGAGAGATAGGTTCATGCAAAAAGGGTCTTATTTGCGAAAAGTGTAAGAAGCTTTTAAAAGTATTGGATGATTAAAATAATGGTCAAGATTAGTTATGGCAATATGGTTATTAACTTAAATAATAAGAATATTAAATTAAACCAAGAAGTTCAATTGAGACATTTTCCTTTCTCAAATCAATACCCTAAATAAACTAACCACCCATACCATTTAATTATATCCTCATATCTCCAGCCCCCATTTTTCTTCAAGTTTGCCGGAGAACAATCAACGCATAGCTCCTTCCCTTGATTTACTTAATGCAATACAAACAAATGTCTCCCTTTCTTAACTTAATGCAATACAACACCGACGAACAGATCTGAAGCCTTCCGCTGAGAAAGGCACCGGATCTACAAATGCCACATCCACATATCTAGACGCCTAGCTGCCGTCGCTCAACCACCTCCGCATCTGACATCACCCTTTCTTCCACAACTGAGCAGCGCTACCACTCCCCTTCTGTTGGTATACGTGAGTACCACTTGGACCTGGGAGAGTCACTTTGACTTGTTGGTATACTTGAGTACCACTTGGACCTGAGAGAGTCATTTGGACTTGTTAGTGCACATGAGTCACTTGGTCATGTATCATCAGAGTAATATTACTTGGACTTAGAAAGGTCATTTGGACTTGGGCCATTTGATCATCTCATTTATACCACTTTACGAATTGACATACATGATTGGTTAGAGAATGTCTTATTTCATGATAAAATACTAACGTTGGGACCACGAATAATATCGTTAAGATCATCGTGACGTGTCAACCGATCATTGGATCACGGGAAGAAATGATGTGATTTCTGTAACAAACTTGGGACTACTAGAACACTATATAAAGGTAAATGATCATCGTCCCAAGGGAAGTTGCTCTGAGAAACTACTTTGCTCATTAAAAATGAATCCTTCAAACACTGACTTGAGCACAGAGGGGTTACCACAGGGACTCCCCCTGTGGTACCTTGAGTCGTGTTCTGTTTTGCCGATAAGAAAATACCAGGAACTCATCTCTTATTTGAAGATTTTTGATCAAGTTTCTTATCTAACTGTTGTACGGTGAATTGAGGACTATCACTGTACAAACAAATGGCACGCCCAGTGGGAATAACGTTCAACAGAAAGCCACCTTTGAACATCCGCCTTTAGAGCAAGATTTTCATTGAGAACGACATTACGTTCATCAAAAAGCTTTGATAGTTTTTCTCTCCCTGTCGCGACATCTTCTTCCTTATTCTTAAGATCACCTTGTAAAACATGAACCTCTCTCCTGGCACTCAGCAGCTCATCTTCCTGTTTTTTGAACCTTTCTTTTTCGGCCAACAAAAGTTTGCCTAGGAATTCTTCGTCACTTTTCCATTTCTTTTTTTCCTCGCTTAGTTTCTTAACTTGTTCCCTTAACGACCCCATATCACTAGTTTTCTTCTTGTCAGCCCTGGCACATTTATGAAGACGATCTTTTAATTTTTGTATCTCTTCTTTGTAAGCAATTTTCATTTTCTCCATGTTCTCAGTACTACTGTTTCTCAGTTCCAAAGTGATTTTGGTTACAATACCTATCACCTCTTCGACCCCTTTTTCATAAAGACACAATCGGTGCACAATCTCGGAAGTAACAGACATAACCCCAAGAGAATGACTCATCAGAAATGTAATACCCGAATTCCTGTAAATAAATAAAAAGAATATTTTATTGAGAAATATAAGTTGTGTTGATTTGTGCACTTAGTTATGAAGTATTTTAGATACTATGGGCTTGTGTGGATAAATAAAGTGGATTATGGACTAGTGATGTGTATGTAATTGGACTATTGGAACTATGGGCTTAATTGTTTGATGTTGGGCTTAGGCCTCTTAAGGGATAGTATATAAAGCCAATTAGGGCACAGCCCCCAAGACTCTACTGTTCCATTCATTCAAACCAAGAGATTTCTCTATGTTTGTGTGTGTGTTCAAACCCATGAGAAGAAGAAGAAGGAGCCATCAAGAATCGTTGGAAACTCAAGGAAATTGCAAGGAAATCATCAGGTAATGATTCCTATCTCTTTGTGGTATTGTAGCTATAAGTTTATCTTGATTAAATGATGCTAGCTTAAGTTTTGTTCTGGGTTTTGGAAGTTATGGGTTTATCAAGAACTAGAGAGAGAATTTATGATATGATCCTTGTTACTTGATGAAATATAGTTAAATCTTGAAAGAAGTAACTAAATGAATGGAGAAATGTTTTGGAACAAAAATATAGCGATTTGGTTAAGTTTTGAAAGAGTTAGGATTGTGGGTATGGAGTCTGGGTTTTAGAAATAATGAACTGATGGTGAAGATGATGCTTTATGTGACTTCCATATGCCCCATGCGACCTACGCATGAATCCATGCGACCTTGGTAGTGTTCATGCGACTTTCAATGTGCTATGCGACCTATAGTTTGTGCCATGCGACTTTTAGCCTTGGTTCATGTGACTTTCACATGATGAATAGTGTTCCATGCGACTTTCAGTATGCATTCCATGCGACTTTCATATGTTGTTGAGATCCCATGCGACTTTCATGTACTGTGTGCCAGTCCATGCATGCATGGCATGTGACTTTCAGTAAGTAACAGTTAAATACAGTAGTAACCAATGTTTAGACTTGGTCAGGTAGCAGCCAGTTACAGAGCTAAGCAAGCTAAGTCCTTCAGTTGGAACTGAATAGCTAAGACAGATAACAGGTGAGTATTCTTACTTGCACCCCAAACCAGTGGAGAATGTGAATGTGTTATGACCGTCTGCTTCGGCAGCGGGTAGCATGACCGCTGCCGAAGCAGCGGGTAGTTATGACCGTCTGCTTCGGCAGCGGGTAGTTATGACCGTCTGCTTCGGAAGCGGGTAGTTATGACCGTCTGCTTCGGCAGGGGGTAGCATGACCGTCTGCTTCGGCAGCGGGTAGCATGACCGTCTGCTTCGGCAGCGGGTAGTATGACCGTCTGCTTTGGCAGCGGGTAGTTATGACCGTCCGCTGCAGCGGCGGGTAGCATGACCGTATGCTTCGGCATCGGATAGTTATGACCGACCACCTTGGTGGTGGGTAGAATGTGCATGATTGGGACTATGGTGTAATGTTAAAGGTTTCAGTAACTTACTCACTAATCTTCGCGCTTACCGTTGTTAATTTCTTATCTTTCAGGTCGGGACCATGGGAGAGCTCCAGGGCAGTGACGACAGCTCGCAGCTAAAAGAATTTCAACTTGTTTTTGAAACTTATCTCAGTTGAACTCATGTAGACTTAAATTTGGAACTTGTAATGTACTTGTAATGTCTTTTGATACTTCCACATTTGCTCTGATATGAAATGATGTTATATTCATGTGTGTCTTGCAAAAAAAAAAAAAAATTTGGGACGTTACAACTTGGTATCAGAGCCTAGGTTTAAGAGATTCGGATGCGCTTCTGCGTGTTTGAACTTAAACCTTGGTTCTAAGGAAAATTTTTACCAATATTTATTCAACTTTTAAACGAAAAATTTTGCGAAGAGCTGTCGACTGGAGCCTGGTCCCGATGAGCGCGAAGTAGAGTATGGTATGACACGATGATATTGGTAAGAGTAACTGATAACTATCTCAGTGTTTAGGCAAATCGTGGATACTATATATTGTATACAATGATAACCGTGTAGGTTTAGGGTGAATGACTTGACCTTATTTCATGTTCTCGTTTGATGTTGGGGTTGGGAAGAATCAGACACTCGACTACTTATACGATTTAGCATTGTACACGGATGTATACATGATTTACTTAAACTAGGATATACGAATCGAATGCGAATCTATTATGCTTATGTAGTACCCTGGCAGTAGAAGGACTTACAGATACACATATGTAAAGGGATATATTTTCAGCTCGTATGCCTTATTAGCCTAATAGGTAGGCTAGACTTACACATGTAACTATACTTGGCAAGTGATGCATGGCCTAAGCCTATGAATCGGGATTTCGAGGGGTGACGACAAAACCTGATATGAGTAATGTGTTGGGAATAATATACGGGCCCATATTATTAACAGCACATGACGTGTGTTAGAACTTGTCGAAATCAGGGGAAATCTTGTGAATCAGGTGAGGAGTACTTGTAGAACAGCAACTTTGCTATAGAGTAAGAGTGCCTTAGTTGACTAGGATTGCTTTAGATAAGGAAGCATGCTAGAGATACGTGCAAGATATGAATGTGGACTGTGATATTAGGATAGTGTGGTAAAGCCACCTAACACTTTAATGCTTTACCTATACTTCCAGAATGGTTAACACGAGAAGGGGACGAGACCTATCATCCGCAAGAGCGGGAACTAGCCATGCACCCGATGGATTCGAGACGAGTGTTACGGGCGAGTCTAACCCTCGCCAGCAACCGATTTTGAACGAAGGAACATATGGGGTACCCAACCCAAGGGATGTGACACCGGTGACTGCTATACCCGGTACTGAGGAAGAGGAAGGAGAAGAGGAAATGGATAGAGAGGCAGTGATAGCGGCAAGGGTAATTGCTGGCGTGATGAAGGAGTTGAAGGACATGCTGTCACAGATCGTGGCAGAGATTAAGGAAGACGTGGGAACCATGATCGATCAGAAGCTGAGCGCCCTATGGGCAGCAAGGGAAGCTGTAGCAACCCAAACCACTAACCGTACGACAAACCAACCACAGCAAGGGGGTAGCTACCGGGATTTTTCTGCTTGTCAACCACCCACCTTCGAGGGGACCCCGGATCCCGTGAAGGGTACTCAGTGGGTATCTGAAGTGGAGGGAGCCTTCCACACCTGCCGTTGTGCGGATGAGAACAAGGTATGGTTTGCGTCCAATCTTCTGAGGGGAAAGGCAAAGACCTGGTGGAACTTGCTGAGACAGTTGAAGGGGGAGACGATTTCCACCATGACTTGGGAGGAGTTTACAAAGTTGTTCACTGAACAGTTTGCGCCAAGGGTAGAGCGGGAAAGGTTGCTGAATGAGTTCCTAAAGCTGGAACAAATAACTGAATCGGTGAACGAGATCACCGCGATCTTTAAGGAGAAAGTCCTGTTCTGCCCCGCCTACGTGGCAGATGAGGGCTTGCAGATGAACCGTTATGCGTAGATGTTGAAGGAGGAGATCCGAGAGTTTGTGAAAATAGGGAGATGCTCGACGTTGGAGGAGATGATTGAGGTTTCGAGGAAGAGAGAGATGGACCTGGAGTTGAGGGCTAAGAAGCGAACGGCCGAGCGGGCTGCCCTGGGGCATGTGCAGGGAAAACAATTTGCCAAGAAACCAAACACCGGTGGAACCGGGTCTGCAGGAAGGAATATGGGAAGGAGTTGCCACAAGTGTGGAAGGGGACATGCCGGGCCATGCCGGATGGGAATGTATATTTGTTTTTGATGTGGGAAGAGTGGGCATCTAGGAAGAGACTGTAAAGCTTTCGTCAACGTGTGCTTTGGGTGCAATCAACCAGGGCACCGCATTACAGAGTGTCCCCGGGCTACAGGAGCTGATCGACCAGCCGGGCAACAACCACTCCGGATTACCGATGGGAGGGAAGGCAAGAAAGCTGATGTACCTAGAGCAAGGGGACGTGCCTTCCAGATGACGGTTGAGGAGGCGGTCAAAGAGCCCGATGTCATAGCAGGTACCTTTATTGTCAACTCTTCACCTGCACTCGTATTATTTGATTCCGGGGCCAGTAGGTCCTTTGTATCTTCCGCTTTTTGTAAAAGTTTTGTAACTAAGCCGGTGGAGTTAGAACGCCGTTAGAGGTAGAGATAGCCGACGATAAAACCTTAAACGTATTCACTGTGTATAAGGGTAATGTATTAGTTATAGATGATGTAAAATTCCCCATAGACCTCATCCCAACGCCGATGCGAGAATTTCAAGTGATCGTGGGAATGGACTGGCTAGGATAGCACCAGGCCAGCATATTATGCAGTAAGGGAATCGTCCGTATCCGAAACCCAAGTGGGGGAGAAGTTGTCATCTACGAGAGACGCAAAAAGGGGGGGCGGCGGCTTTTTGCACTATGGTAAAGGCCACCAAATATCTGCACAAGGGTTGCGAAGCCTTTCTCGCCCACGTGGTGAATAGTAAGATGGAAAAGGGGAAGCTGATAGTGGCAGACGTGCCGATAGTACGGGAGTCCAGAGGTTTTTCCTGAAGATCTACCGGGAATCCCACCCGACCGACAAGTAGAGTTTCGAATAGACCTCACGCCCGGAGCAGCACCAATTGCTAAAGCACCATACCGCCTTGCGCCACCAGAAATGCAAGAGCTCATGTCACAATTGCAAGAACTACTGGATAAGGGGTTCATCCGGCCGAGTAGTTCACCTTGGGGAGCGCCAGTGTTATTCGTGAAGAAGAAGGATGGAACCTTCCGAATGTGTATCGACTATCGGGAGTTGAACAAGTTAACCATAAAGAACCGGTATCCATTGCCTAGGATCGACGACTTGTTCGACCAACTACAAGGGGCGGCTTGGTTCTCAAAAATCGACCTACGGTCGGGTTATCATGAGACATTCGGCAACAAATTTCCGAGGTTAACCATTAGAAATTCCAATTTTAAGCCTAGTATGACTAAAAATAGTATTTATGACTTAAATACATCCATAATAATATTAGATTTCGTAGAAATCCCGCCTATATGGTTAGAACCTTCCCGAGCTCGAAAAATCGAATTATTAAAAGTCAAGAATTACAAATCATATACAATAATAATAATAATAACAATAAAAATAATTAAATACATCATAATAAATATAAATAAGTTAAAATATAAAACATATATATATATAAACTCATCAAAATAATTAAAACTTTGTTAATTAAAAGATTTAAACAAAATCACCATTTATACAAATTTATTTAAACTAATTACACATAATTTATAAAAAATAAAAAAATAAAAGAAACCCCCCATCTCTTTTCTCTTGCCTCCTTCTCTTCCCAAGAATCACCACTTGATCTCCCCCATGCTCTATATAAGCCCCCTACTACTCTTCATCATTTCCTTCACCACCACACTCCATCTCTTCTCTTTTCTCTCTTCTTCTTTCACCAACAAAAATCTCCCAAGAACATCCAAGTCTTGATCATCTCTTGAAGATCAAACACAAAATCAAAGAAAAGAGTTGGTAAGATGATCATAAAACACTCATCTCTACTCTTCTACCTTTCTTCTTTTCTTCTTTTCTTCTTTCTTTTATTTATTTTCTTTGTTGTTCATCTTATTTCTTTTATATATATCTATAATCATGTAAATATAAACATCCTACCAATGTTGTAAGGAGCACATGAAATGTGCATCATCCAACCATTGTTGTATGGAACTTAATCAACTAAAAAATCAAGAAAATAAGACTTTGATCATGCATGTGTTTCATCTCAACAAATATTGTAAGGAACACATAAAATGTGTATCATCCTACCATTATTGTAAGAACACATGGATTATCAAAGCTTATACTCATACAATATGATTAATCATGAATATAAACATGCCATATTAAAGTTATGACCCATAAGCAAAAACAATAACATTCTGGCAGATTCTGATGCTAGAACTCTATGACTTGGGAGGAATCATGTAGAAACGAGGTCGTATGAGCCCTAAAAAGACGATTTAGTAACAACATGTCACCCAGACCCTGATCAGTGGACATCCTATACACTTTTAATTATTAAAAATATTAAACATGGATTATAAATTCCTATATTTTTACCGGACATTCTAGAAACATGTATTAAGATTATATTAAAATATCAAACCTTAATATGAATCCTAAAATACAGGTTTTAATTTTTAAAGTTCAACTTAAAGAACTGAAAATTTCAGTGAACACTTATGATTTATGGAAAAATAGAGACAACCTTTAACTATTTAATAAATAAGTTAACAATAAATATATAATACAAAATAATAAATAAAATAAGTCTAATAGAGCTACATACCTCTTAT
The DNA here is from genome assembly GCA_038502395.1 of Dittrichia graveolens. NCBI lineage: Eukaryota > Viridiplantae > Streptophyta > Magnoliopsida > Asterales > Asteraceae > Dittrichia > Dittrichia graveolens. Next base: position 134,274 of record JARJIL010000021.1, read on the forward strand.
ATATGAAAAGAGCTTCGGTAGGAACAAGAAATTCTTACGAGTGAACACCTTTGCATACCGAGTGAGTATCATAGCCCCTTTTTACCGTATTTCATATTATTTTGGGTTGAAAGCATGTGTATACCTTTCATGAAAAGTTTATTGCCTATCTTCTTATCTATTTCAAATATTATTTTGAGCACTTATGGTATTATTCTTTGATGTGCTTGGGTGATCGTTGTAAGGCCCTTTCGTTGGACATTATTCCTTAACTCCGCTAGAGAGCCGATGGTATTAGTAAGTAGCGCTATTTGGAGATTCCGACGTCTCCCATTTATGGTTGACGAACTATAGATGTACTTTACCACTACTAACGTCATTTAATATAGGCGTTAGTTTATCATGGGCAATTGGTTGTCGGCTAGGTTGGATAATGGCTCAAGCAACAATCATCATAGTCTATTACTACCATGTGCAACGTATTGGGCAATATAATACATCTTCTATCATTATTTCATACTTGGATTTAATCCAAAAACTTCCATCAATTATTTAAACTTTTCTCATTTAAAAGATATTTTGTACATATATTAAAAACCTATGAACTCACCAACTCTAGTAGTTGACCGCTTTCTTTCTTTTACCCGTGCTTTCAGGTGATCGTCGTTAGGTACCTTATGCATACAAACATGATGTGTGGCATCTTCATCTTCATCGTCACGTTTTATAAAAACAATATTTATTTTATTTTCGCATCGTACAAGACAATGTCATTTAATTTTTATTCGATTATGTAACTTTTATTTATCTTTTACCCGAACTACTTATTTTTGTTAAGTCAATATAATGGTTATTGTCTATTTACCTTGTGCGATGATATCTTGTGCTGTGACACCTCGTGTTTCCGCTTTAGCGGGGTGTGACAGATTTGGTATCAGAGCCTAAGGTTATAGGGAATGTTGTTTTTCTTATGGGGGGGGGGGAAAACAACAACTATGACCAAAGGTTTATAAAAATAATTTTCCAAATAATTTTGTTTAAAATGCATCAAGTGTATTGATAATATAATTAAGCTGAGTACCACATTGTTATACCTCAATTAGACAAAGCTTGATCACCTATGTCTAATTTAGCTATGTACGATATGGCACTTAGGTTAGTTATAATAAAAATATACTTAGAAACAAAATTTTATTTACTTTCTTTCTAGATCACGATTATTGTGTGTGTGCATAAGCATAACATATCATAAGTACTTTCATATATTAGCACACTTAGTAACCAATTTTATATATATCGAAGTCTGCAATGTCATCATTAGGTTGACGCACTAAGATTACATATTCTTTACCCATGGAGGTTAGAATAGAAACTTAGTAGGAGAGTCCCCGAGTTTCACGACCTAGTGTATTATCAACACCAACTTCCTGTGAAGCATGTGTTAGGCTCACGGCTAGGAAAAGAGTCCCCTTACCAACGAGAGTAACATCGTGACCTTTTCATTAGGAGGGAGAGAACTGCTGATTTAGGGAGCACATAGAGGCACCCTGAGTAGTAATGGGAACTATATGATTGAACATATTTTGCTTAAATCACGTTATGAAATGTATGATTTTAAAATTTTACATGCATTGCTATATGATTGAACGGGAGTGTTAGTTGTTAGACCTTATATCTTAGAATCACCATAACCTAGCTAAGTAGAATTTGTACAAAGGAGAGACCCGAATGTGATTACTAGTATGTTTCTTCTGAACAATTATAATGCATCAATGCTATCTGACTCTAGAATATATAGAAGCTTCGTACCACTAGTATTTAGGCCAAAGCTCAATCTAAAATTTCAAATATTGAAAGAGGCCTATATCATGGAATTTGCTAATGGACAAGAAGTCAAGACTAGAGATATAATCACTAAGTGTACCTTGAACTTAGCCAGCAAAAACTTCAACGTAGACCATACCAATCAAATTAGGGAGCTTTGATGTAGTTGTTGGTATGTATTGGCTATCCAAAAATCAAGCTGAAATACTTTGTTCTGCAAAGATCATTCAGATTCCACTATCACAAGATGAAACGCTTGTCGTATAAGGAGAAAAGACCAGGAAGAACGTCAAGGTGGTATTATGCATGAAAATGCAAAAATATTTAGGAAAGGACTATATCGCATTCTTCGTGCACGTTGTAGAAACGGAGGTTTAGGAAAAGCACATTCACGATTTTCCAATCGTTCGGGATTCTCCCAAGGTGTTTCCGGATGAATTACCTGGATTACCCTTGGTTAGACAAGACAAATTTGGATTGATTTAATCCCTGTAGCCGCGCCCGTAGCAAAGGCTCCATATCGGTTAGCCCCGTTGGAAATGTAGGAATTGTCTGCACATCTTCAAGAGCTACTCGACAAAAGAATTATTTGACCAAGTACCTCACCATAGGGAGCCCTAGTCCTATTCGTCAAAAAAGAAAGATGGATCTCTACGAATGTGTATCGACTATCGGGAACTCAACAAGTTAACTATCAAGAACCGATACCCTCTCCCTCGAATCGATGACCTGTTCGACCAACTTGAAGGCGCCAACTATTTTTTAACAATCGATCTTCGCTCGGGATATCACCAGTTGAGAGTTCGCGAAGAAGACGTCCCTAAGACCGCCTTTAGAACCCGCTATGGACATTACGAGTTCTTAGTTCTTAGTTATGCCTTTTGGGTTGACTAATGCTCCAGCAGTTTTTATGGACTTAATGAATAGGGTATGTAGACCATATTTAGATAAGTTTGCAATAGTGTTCATAGACGACATTCTCATCTATTCACGACGCAAGGAAGATCATGAGCAACATTTGAAATTAATCTTAACACTACTGAAGGAGCAGAAGTTGTATGCCAAATTCTCCAAGTGTGAATTTTGGATCCGAGAAGTACACTTCCTTGGTCACGTAGTTAATCCAAACGGAATTCATGTCGATCCAGCAAAGATCGAAGCAATCAAAAAGTGGGAAGCACCAAAGACGCCAACTGAGATTCGACAATTCCTGGGTTTGGCAGGATATTATAGGCGATTCATCGAAAACTTTTCACGCGTGGCTCAACCATTAACGACTCTGACTCAGAAGGATAAGAAATTCATTTGGGGAGATAAGCAAGAAGAAGCCTTTCAAACCTTAAAGCAGAAGCTATGCAACGCACCTATCTTGTCATTGCCAACTGGAACAGAAAACTTTGTGGTCTATTGCGACGCATCACACCAAGGGTTGGGATGTGTTTTAATGCTAAAAGATAAAGTTATCGCCTACGCTTCGAGACAATTGAAGGTTCATGAGAAAAACTACACTACTCATGATTTGGAGTTAGGAGCGGTAGTGTTTGCACTCAAAATATGGAGACACTATTTATATGGCACCAAGTATACCGTCTACACTGACCATAAGAGTCTCCAGCATATTTTTTATCAAAAGATGCTCAATATGAGACAAAGGCGATGGGTAGAACTACTCAATGATTATGATTGCGAAATCAAATATCACCCAGGCAAGGCCAATGTGGTTGCCGACGCGTTGAGTAGGAAGGAAAGAGTAAAACCAACGCGAGTACGAGCATTAGGAGCTGTTGTGCAAACCAGTCTGAAAGGAAGGATCCTCGAAGCTCAGGAGCAAGCATTAAAAACAGAAAATCTAAAAGAGGAAAACCTCCGTCATTTGGAGCACAGATTCGAGATTGGAACTGATGGAGTACGTTACTTTGAAAAGAAGGTTTGGATACCCAAGGTGAATAACATAAGGTTAACGATATTGGACAAGGCACATAAGTCTAAGTATTCTATTCATCCCGAAGCCGATAAAATGTACAAGGATTTGAAGGAATACTATTGGTGGCCCGGAATGAAGAAGGATGTCGCCCTATACGTGGGGAAATGTTTGACTTGTGCAAGAATTAAGGTAGAACACCAGAAACCCTCTGGATTACTGCAGCAACCCGAAATCCCGGAATGGAAATGGGAACAGATAACTATGGATTTTGTGATTAATTTACCCCGATCCGCAAAAGGGTACGATTCCATCTGGGTAGTAGTAGACCGGCTTACAAAGTCAGCACATTTCCTACCCATTCGTGAAGATTACAAGATGGAAAAGCTGGCACGAATCTACATCAATGAGATCGTCATGCGTCATGGAGTGCCCATCTCTATCATCTCGGATAGGGATAGTCGCTTCACTTCCCGATTTTGGCAATCACTTCAGAAAGCATTGGGAACGCGAGTCAATTTAAGCACCTCTTACCACCCCCAAACAGAAGGACAATCGGAAAGGACTATTCAAACGCTGGAAGATATGTTACGTGCTTGTGTGTTAGATTTTGGTGGGAGCTGGGACTCGCATTTGCCACTGGTTGAATTTTCATACAATAATAGTTATCACACCAGTATCCAGTGTGCACCTTATGAAGCATTGTACGGACGCAAATGTAGATCCCCACTCAGCTGGTTGGAAATCGGAGACCGACAATTGTCCAGACCAGACGTCGTACAGGAAACCACTGATAAGATAAAGATTATCAGGGAAAGGCTCAAAACCGCTAGGGACCGACAAAAGAGCTACGTCGACAATCGCAGGAAACCCCTAGAGTTTCAAGTTGGCGATAAAGTTCTACTAAAGATATCACCTTGGAAAGGGATAGTGCGTTTTGGTAAAAAGAACAAGTTAAGTCCTAGGTACGTTGGGCCATTCGAGATAATCGAAAGGATTGGACCGGTAGCCTACAAGCTAAAATTGCCACAAGAACTAAGCGCCATCCATGACACGTTCCATGTGTCGAATTTAAAGAAATGCCAAACGGAGGAAACCTTAATCTTACCCTTAAAAGATGTGCAAGTTGATGACCGGTTGCACTTTGTAGAAGAACCAATCGAAATCCTTGACCGGGAGGTCAAAAGACTAAGGAGAAGCAGGATCCCTATCTTAAAAGTTCGTTGGAACTCAAGGCACGGGCCTGAATACACTTGGGAGCGAGAGGATTATATGAAACTCAAATATCCACACCTCTTCGCCAAAAAGCAAGTCCAAGACGTCAACGATTAATTTCGGGACGAAATTCTTTTAATCAGGGGAGACTGAGACATTCGGCAACAAATTTCCGAGGTTAGCCATTAGAAATTCCAATTTTAAGCCTAGTATGACTAAAAATAGTATTTATGACTTAAATACATCCATAATAATATTAGATTTCGTAGAAATCCCGCCTATATGGTTAGAACCTTCCCGAGCTCGAAAAATCGAATTATTAAAAGTCAAGAATTACAAATCATATACAATAATAATAATAATAACAATAAAAATAATTAAATACATCATAATAAATATAAATAAGTTAAAATATAAAACATATATATATATAAACTCATCAAAATAATTAAAACTTTGTTAATTAAAAGATTTAAACAAAATCACCATTTATACAAATTTATTTAAACTAATTACACATAAATTATAAAAAATAAAAAAATAAAAGAAACCCCCCATCTCTTTTCTCTTGCCTCCTTCTCTTCCCAAGAATCACCACTTGATCTCCCCCATGCTCTATATAAGCCCCCTACTACTCTTCATCATTTCCTTCACCACCACACTCCATCTCTTCTTCTTTCACCAACAAAAATCTCCCAAGAACATCCAAGTCTTGATCATCTCTTGAAGATCAAACACAAAATCAAAGAAAAGAGTTGGTAAGATGATCATAAAACACTCATCTCTACTCTTCTACCTTTCTTCTTTTCTTCTTTTCTTCTTTCTTTTATTTATTTTCTTTGTTGTTCATCTTATTTATTTTATATATATCTATAATCATGTAAATATAAACATCCTACCAATGTTGTAAGGAACACATGAAATGTGCATCATCCTACCATTGTTGTATGGAACTTAATCAACTAAAAAATCATGCATGTGTTTCATCTCAACAAATGTTGTAAGGAACACATAAAATGTGTATCATCCTACCATTATTGTAAGAACACATGGATTATCAAAGCTTATACTCATACAATATGATCAATCATGAATATAAACATGCCATATTAAAGTTATGACCCATAAGCAAAAAGAATAACATTCTGGCAGATTCTGATGCTAGAACTCTCCACTTGTTTTTGTTATATCTGGAGTTCTAGGTATCAAAATCAGTTGATTCTTTTTGCTAATATTAGTTTAAAGTGTTACCTTTCATTTAAACCTGGATTCACTAATTTTCATGAATGTTTGATCCTTCAAACATATTTAAAAAGACCCATATGTTGAATCTGGAAATTTGGCAGATTTAGAAGGGTACACTTTAAACGCGTGTAACTTACTCATTCTTGGGTCAAAATACGTCTAGTTTTTTTTAAAAGTTTAATATTTGAGTCATGGTTATTTCCCAGTTTGAATCATGTATAAACGAGGTCGCTAAACAGACGATTTAGTAACAACATGTCACCCAGACCCTGATCAGTGGACATCCTATACACTTTTAATTATTAAAAATATTAAACATGGATTATAAATTCCTATATTTTTACCGGACATTCTAGAAACATGTATTAAGATTATATTAAAATATCAAACCTTAATATGACTCCTAAAATACAGTTTTTAATTTTTAAAGTTCAATTTAAAGAACTGAAAATTTCAGTGAACACTTATGATTTATGGAAAAATAGAGACAACCTTTAACTATTTAATAAATAAGTTAACAATAAATATATAATACAAAATAATAAATAAAATAAGTCTAATAGAGCTACATACCTCTTATATATGAAAGGAGCTTCGGTAGGAACAAGAAATTCTTACGAGTGAACACCTTTGCATACCGAGTGAGTATCATAGCCCATTTTTACCGTATTTCATATTATTTTGGGGTGAAAGCATGTGTATACGTTTCATGAAAAGTTTATTGCCTATCTTCTTATCTATTTCAAATATTATTTTGAGCACTTATGGTATTATTCTTTGATGTGCTTGGGTGATCGTTGTAAGGCCCTTTCGTTGGACATTATTCCTTAACTCCGCTAGTGAGCCGATGGTATTAGTAAGTAGCGCTATTTGGAGATTCCGACGTCTCCCATTTATGGTTGACGAACTATAGATGTACTTTACCACTACTAACGTCATTTAATATAGGCGTTAGGTTTATTATGGGCAATTGGTTGTCGGCTAGGTTGGATAATGGCTCAAGCAACAATCATCATAGTCTATTACTACCATGTGCAACGTATTGGGCAATATAATACATCTTCTATCATTATTTCATACTTGGATTTAATCCAAAAACTTCCATCAATTATTTAAACTTTTCTCATTTAAAAGATATTTTGTGCATATATTAAAAACCTATGAACTCACCAACTCTAGTAGTTGACCGCTTTCTTTCTTTTACCCGTGCTTTCAGGTGATCGTCGTTAGGTACCTTATGCATACAAACATGATGTGTGGCATCTTCATCTTCATCGTCACGTTTTATAAAAACAATATTTATTTTATTTTCGCATCGTACAAGACAATGTCATTTAATTTTTATTCGATTATGTAACTTTTATTTATCTTTTACCCGAACTACTTATTTTTGTTAAGTCAATATAATGGTTATTGTCTATTTACCTTGTGCGATGATATCTTGTGCTGTGACACCTCGTGTTTCCGCTTTAGCGGGGTGTGACAGATTTGGTATCAGAGCCTAAGGTTATAGGGAATGTTGTTTTTCTTATGGGGGGGAAAACAACAACTATGACCAAAGGTTTATAAAAATAATTTTCCAAATAATTTTGTTTAAAATGCATCAAGTGTATTGATAATATAATTAAGCTGAGTACCACATTGTTATACCTCAATTAGACAAAGCTTGATCACCTATGTCTAATTTAGCTATGTACGATATGGCACTTAGGTTAGTTATAATAAAAATATACTTAGAAACAAAATTTTATTTACTTTCTTTCTAGATCACGATTATTGTGTGTGTGCATAAGCATAACATATCATAAGTACTTTCATATATTAGCACACTTAGTAACCAATTTTATATATATCGAAGTCTGCAATGTCATCATTAGGTTGACGCACTAAGATTACATATTCTTTACCCATGGAGGTTAGAATAGAAACTTAGTAGGAGAGTCCCCGAGTTTCACGACCTAGTGTATTATCAACACCAACTTCCTGTGAAGCATGTGTTAGGCTCACGGCTAGGAAAAGAGTCCCCTTACCAACGAGAGTAACATCGTGACCTTTTCATTAGGAGGGAGAGAACTGCTGATTTAGGGAGCACATAGAGGCACCCTGAGTAGTAATGGGAACTATATGATTGAACATATTTTGCTTAAATCACGTTATGAAATGTATGATTTTAAAATTTTACATGCATTGCTATATGATTGAACGGGAGTGTTAGTTGTTAGACCTTATATCTTAGAATCACCATAACCTAGCTAAGTAGAATTTGTACAAAGGAGAGACCCGAATGTGATTACTAGTATGTTTCTTCTGAACAATTATAATGCATCAATGCTATCTGACTCTAGAATATATAGAAGCTTCGTACCACTAGTATTTAGGCCAAAGCTCAATCTAAAATTTCAAATATTGAAAGAGGCCTATATCATGGAATTTGCTAATGGACAAGAAGTCAAGACTAGAGATATAATCACTAAGTGTACCTTGAACTTAGCCAGCAAAAACTTCAACGTAGACCATACCAATCAAATTAGGGAGCTTTGATGTAGTTGTTGGTATGTATTGGCTATCCAAAAATCAAGCTGAAATACTTTGTTCTGCAAAGATCATTCAGATTCCACTATCACAAGATGAAACGCTTGTCGTATAAGGAGAAAAGACCAGGAAGAACGTCAAGGTGGTATTATGCATGAAAATGCAAAAATATTTAGGAAAGGACTATATCGCATTCTTCGTGCACGTTGTAGAAACGGAGGTTTAGGAAAAGCACATTCACGATTTTCCAATCATTCGGGATTCTCCCAAGGTGTTTCCGGATGAATTACCTGGATTACCCTTGGTTAGACAAGACAAATTTGGATTGATTTAATCCCTGTAGCCGCGCCCGTAGCAAAGGCTCCATATCGGTTAGCCCCGTTGGAAATGTAGGAATTGTCTGCACATCTTCAAGAGCTACTCGACAAAAGAATTATTTGACCAAGTACCTCACCATAGGGAGCCCTAGTCCTATTCGTCAAAAAAGAAAGATGGATCTCTACGAATGTGTATCGACTATCGGGAACTCAACAAGTTAACTATCAAGAACCGATACCCTCTCCCTCGAATCGATGACCTGTTCGACCAACTTGAAGGCGCCAACTATTTTTTAACAATCGATCTTCGCTCGGGATATCACCAGTTGAGAGTTCGCGAAGAAGACGTCCCTAAGACCGCCTTTAGAACCCGCTATGGACATTACGAGTTCTTAGTTCTTAGTTATGCCTTTTGGGTTGACTAATGCTCCAGCAGTTTTTATGGACTTAATGAATAGGGTATGTAGACCATATTTAGATAAGTTTGCAATAGTGTTCATAGACGACATTCTCATCTATTCACGACGCAAGGAAGATCATGAGCAACATTTGAAATTAATCTTAACACTACTGAAGGAGCAGAAGTTGTATGCCAAATTCTCCAAGTGTGAATTTTGGATCCGAGAAGTACACTTCCTTGGTCACGTAGTTAATCCAAACGGAATTCATGTCGATCCAGCAAAGATCGAAGCAATCAAAAAGTGGGAAGCACCAAAGACGCCAACTGAGATTCGACAATTCCTGGGTTTGGCAGGATATTATAGGCGATTCATCGAAAACTTTTCACGCGTGGCTCAACCATTAACGACTCTGACTCAGAAGGATAAGAAATTCATTTGGGGAGATAAGCAAGAAGAAGCCTTTCAAACCTTAAAGCAGAAGCTATGCAACGCACCTATCTTGTCATTGCCAACTGGAACAGAAAACTTTGTGGTCTATTGCGACGCATCACACCAAGGGTTGGGATGTGTTTTAATGCTAAAAGATAAAGTTATCGCCTACGCTTCGAGACAATTGAAGGTTCATGAGAAAAACTACACTACTCATGATTTGGAGTTAGGAGCGGTAGTGTTTGCACTCAAAATATGGAGACACTATTTATATGGCACCAAGTATACCGTCTACACTGACCATAAGAGTCTCCAGCATATTTTTTATCAAAAGATGCTCAATATGAGACAAAGGCGATGGGTAGAACTACTCAATGATTATGATTGCGAAATCAAATATCACCCAGGCAAGGCCAATGTGGTTGCCGACGCGTTGAGTAGGAAGGAAAGAGTAAAACCAACGCGAGTACGAGCATTAGGAGCTGTTGTGCAAACCAGTCTGAAAGGAAGGATCCTCGAAGCTCAGGAGCAAGCATTAAAAACAGAAAATCTAAAAGAGGAAAACCTCCGTCATTTGGAGCACAGATTCGAGATTGGAACTGATGGAGTACGTTACTTTGAAAAGAAGGTTTGGATACCCAAGGTGAATAACATAAGGTTAACGATATTGGACAAGGCACATAAGTCTAAGTATTCTATTCATCCCGAAGCCGATAAAATGTACAAGGATTTGAAGGAATACTATTGGTGGCCCGGAATGAAGAAGGATGTCGCCCTATACGTGGGGAAATGTTTGACTTGTGCAAGAATTAAGGTAGAACACCAGAAACCCTCTGGATTACTGCAGCAACCCGAAATCCCGGAATGGAAATGGGAACAGATAACTATGGATTTTGTGATTAATTTACCCCGATCCGCAAAAGGGTACGATTCCATCTGGGTAGTAGTAGACCGGCTTACAAAGTCAGCACATTTCCTACCCATTCGTGAAGATTACAAGATGGAAAAGCTGGCACGAATCTACATCAATGAGATCGTCATGCGTCATGGAGTGCCCATCTCTATCATCTCGGATAGGGATAGTCGCTTCACTTCCCGATTTTGGCAATCACTTCAGAAAGCATTGGGAACGCGAGTCAATTTAAGCACCTCTTACCACCCCCAAACAGAAGGACAATCGGAAAGGACTATTCAAACGCTGGAAGATATGTTACGTGCTTGTGTGTTAGATTTTGGTGGGAGCTGGGACTCGCATTTGCCACTGGTTGAATTTTCATACAATAATAGTTATCACACCAGTATCCATTGTGCACCTTATGAAGCATTGTACGAACGCAAATGTAGATCCCCACTCAGCTGGTTGGAAATCGGAGACCGACAATTGTCCAGACCAAACGTCGTACAGGAAACCACTGATAAGATAAAGATTATCAGGGAAAGGCTCAAAACCGCTAGGGACCGACAAAAGAGCTACGCCGACAATCGCAGGAAACCCCTAGAGTTTCAAGTTGGCGATAAAGTTCTACTAAAGATATCACCTTGGAAAGGGATAGTGCGTTTTGGTAAAAAGAACAAGTTAAGTCCTAGGTACGTTGGGCCATTCGAGATAATCGAAAGGATTGGACCGGTAGCCTACAAGCTAAAATTGCCACAAGAACTAAGCGCCATCCATGACACGTTCCATGTGTCGAATTTAAAGAAATGCCAAACGGAGGAAACCTTAATCTTACCCTTAAAAGATGTGCAAGTTGATGACCGGTTGCACTTTGTAGAAGAACCAATCGAAATCCTTGACCGGGAGGTCAAAAGACTAAGGAGAAGCAGGATCCCTATCTTAAAAGTTCGTTGGAACTCAAGGCACGGGCCTGAATACACTTGGGAGCGAGAGGATTATATGAAACTCAAATATCCACACCTCTTCGCCAAAAAGCAAGTCCAAGACGTCAACGATTAATTTCGGGACGAAATTCTTTTAATCAGGGGAGACTAAGACATTCGGCAACAAATTTCCGAGGTTAGCCATTAGAAATTCCAATTTTAAGCCTAGTATGACTAAAAATAGTATTTATGACTTAAATACATCCATAATAATATTAGATTTCGTAGAAATCCCGCCTATATGGTTAGAACCATCCCGAGCTCGAAAAATCGAATTATTAAAAGTCAAGAATTACAAATCATATACAATAATAATAATAATAACAATAAAAATAATTAAATACATCATAATAAATATAAATAAGTTAAAATATAAAACATATATATATATAAACTCATCAAAATAATTAAAACTTTGTTAATTAAAAGATTTAAACAAAATCACCATTTATACAAATTTATTTAAACTAATTACACATAAATTATAAAAAATAAAAAAATAAAAGAAACCCCCCATCTCTTTTCTCTTGCCTCCTTCTCTTCCCAAGAATCACCACTTGATCTCCCCCATGCTCTATATAAGCCCCCTACTACTCTTCATCATTTCCTTCACCACCACACTCCATCTCTTCTTCTTTCACCAACAAAAATCTCCCAAGAACATCCAAGTCTTGATCATCTCTTGAAGATCAAACACAAAATCAAAGAAAAGAGTTGGTAAGATGATCATAAAACACTCATCTCTACTCTTCTACCTTTCTTCTTTTCTTCTTTTCTTCTTTCTTTTATTTATTTTCTTTGTTGTTCATCTTATTTATTTTATATATATCTATAATCATGTAAATATAAACATCCTACCAATGTTGTAAGGAACACATGAAATGTGCATCATCCTACCATTGTTGTATGGAACTTAATCAACTAAAAAATCATGCATGTGTTTCATCTCAACAAATGTTGTAAGGAACACATAAAATGTGTATCATCCTACCATTATTGTAAGAACACATGGATTATCAAAGCTTATACTCATACAATATGATCAATCATGAATATAAACATGCCATATTAAAGTTATGACCCATAAGCAAAAAGAATAACATTCTGGCAGATTCTGATGCTAGAACTCTCCACTTGTTTTTGTTATATCTGGAGTTCTAGGTATCAAAATCAGTTGATTCTTTTTGCTAATATTAGTTTAAAGTGTTACCTTTCATTTAAACCTGGATTCACTAATTTTCATGAATGTTTGATCCTTCAAACATATTTAAAAAGACCCATATGTTGAATCTGGAAATTTGGCAGATTTAGAAGGGTACACTTTAAACGCGTGTAACTTACTCATTCTTGGGTCAAAATACGTCTAGTTTTTTTTAAAAGTTTAATATTTGAGTCATGGTTATTTCCCAGTTTGAATCATGTATAAACGAGGTCGCTAAACAGACGATTTAGTAACAACATGTCACCCAGACCCTGATCAGTGGACATCCTATACACTTTTAATTATTAAAAATATTAAACATGGATTATAAATTCCTATATTTTTACCGGACATTCTAGAAACATGTATTAAGATTATATTAAAATATCAAACCTTAATATGACTCCTAAAATACAGTTTTTAATTTTTAAAGTTCAATTTAAAGAACTGAAAATTTCAGTGAACACTTATGATTTATGGAAAAATAGAGACAACCTTTAACTATTTAATAAATAAGTTAACAATAAATATATAATACAAAATAATAAATAAAATAAGTCTAATAGAGCTACATACCTCTTATATATGAAAGGAGCTTCGGTAGGAACAAGAAATTCTTACGAGTGAACACCTTTGCATACCGAGTGAGTATCATAGCCCATTTTTACCGTATTTCATATTATTTTGGGGTGAAAGCATGTGTATACGTTTCATGAAAAGTTTATTGCCTATCTTCTTATCTATTTCAAATATTATTTTGAGCACTTATGGTATTATTCTTTGATGTGCTTGGGTGATCGTTGTAAGGCCCTTTCGTTGGACATTATTCCTTAACTCCGCTAGTGAGCCGATGGTATTAGTAAGTAGCGCTATTTGGAGATTCCGACGTCTCCCATTTATGGTTGACGAACTATAGATGTACTTTACCACTACTAACGTCATTTAATATAGGCGTTAGGTTTATTATGGGCAATTGGTTGTCGGCTAGGTTGGATAATGGCTCAAGCAACAATCATCATAGTCTATTACTACCATGTGCAACGTATTGGGCAATATAATACATCTTCTATCATTATTTCATACTTGGATTTAATCCAAAAACTTCCATCAATTATTTAAACTTTTCTCATTTAAAAGATATTTTGTGCATATATTAAAAACCTATGAACTCACCAACTCTAGTAGTTGACCGCTTTCTTTCTTTTACCCGTGCTTTCAGGTGATCGTCGTTAGGTACCTTATGCATACAAACATGATGTGTGGCATCTTCATCTTCATCGTCACGTTTTATAAAAACAATATTTATTTTATTTTCGCATCGTACAAGACAATGTCATTTAATTTTTATTCGATTATGTAACTTTTATTTATCTTTTACCCGAACTACTTATTTTTGTTAAGTCAATATAATGGTTATTGTCTATTTACCTTGTGCGATGATATCTTGTGCTGTGACACCTCGTGTTTCCGCTTTAGCGGGGTGTGACAGATTTGGTATCAGAGCCTAAGGTTATAGGGAATGTTGTTTTTCTTATGGGGGGGAAAACAACAACTATGACCAAAGGTTTATAAAAATAATTTTCCAAATAATTTTGTTTAAAATGCATCAAGTGTATTGATAATATAATTAAGCTGAGTACCACATTGTTATACCTCAATTAGACAAAGCTTGATCACCTATGTCTAATTTAGCTATGTACGATATGGCACTTAGGTTAGTTATAATAAAAATATACTTAGAAACAAAATTTTATTTACTTTCTTTCTAGATCACGATTATTGTGTGTGTGCATAAGCATAACATATCATAAGTACTTTCATATATTAGCACACTTAGTAACCAATTTTATATATATCGAAGTCTGCAATGTCATCATTAGGTTGACGCACTAAGATTACATATTCTTTACCCATGGAGGTTAGAATAGAAACTTAGTAGGAGAGTCCCCGAGTTTCACGACCTAGTGTATTATCAACACCAACTTCCTGTGAAGCATGTGTTAGGCTCACGGCTAGGAAAAGAGTCCCCTTACCAACGAGAGTAACATCGTGACCTTTTCATTAGGAGGGAGAGAACTGCTGATTTAGGGAGCACATAGAGGCACCCTGAGTAGTAATGGGAACTATATGATTGAACATATTTTGCTTAAATCACGTTATGAAATGTATGATTTTAAAATTTTACATGCATTGCTATATGATTGAACGGGAGTGTTAGTTGTTAGACCTTATATCTTAGAATCACCATAACCTAGCTAAGTAGAATTTGTACAAAGGAGAGACCCGAATGTGATTACTAGTATGTTTCTTCTGAACAATTATAATGCATCAATGCTATCTGACTCTAGAATATATAGAAGCTTCGTACCACTAGTATTTAGGCCAAAGCTCAATCTAAAATTTCAAATATTGAAAGAGGCCTATATCATGGAATTTGCTAATGGACAAGAAGTCAAGACTAGAGATATAATCACTAAGTGTACCTTGAACTTAGCCAGCAAAAACTTCAACGTAGACCATACCAATCAAATTAGGGAGCTTTGATGTAGTTGTTGGTATGTATTGGCTATCCAAAAATCAAGCTGAAATACTTTGTTCTGCAAAGATCATTCAGATTCCACTATCACAAGATGAAACGCTTGTCGTATAAGGAGAAAAGACCAGGAAGAACGTCAAGGTGGTATTATGCATGAAAATGCAAAAATATTTAGGAAAGGACTATATCGCATTCTTCGTGCACGTTGTAGAAACGGAGGTTTAGGAAAAGCACATTCACGATTTTCCAATCGTTCGGGATTCTCCCAAGGTGTTTCCGGATGAATTACCTGGATTACCCTTGGTTAGACAAGACAAATTTGGATTGATTTAATCCCTGTAGCCGCGCCCGTAGCAAAGGCTCCATATCGGTTAGCCCCGTTGGAAATGTAGGAATTGTCTGCACATCTTCAAGAGCTACTCGACAAAAGAATTATTTGACCAAGTACCTCACCATAGGGAGCCCTAGTCCTATTCGTCAAAAAAGAAAGATGGATCTCTACGAATGTGTATCGACTATCGGGAACTCAACAAGTTAACTATCAAGAACCGATACCCTCTCCCTCGAATCGATGACCTGTTCGACCAACTTGAAGGCGCCAACTATTTTTTAACAATCGATCTTCGCTCGGGATATCACCAGTTGAGAGTTCGCGAAGAAGACGTCCCTAAGACCGCCTTTAGAACCCGCTATGGACATTACGAGTTCTTAGTTCTTAGTTATGCCTTTTGGGTTGACTAATGCTCCAGCAGTTTTTATGGACTTAATGAATAGGGTATGTAGACCATATTTAGATAAGTTTGCAATAGTGTTCATAGACGACATTCTCATCTATTCACGACGCAAGGAAGATCATGAGCAACATTTGAAATTAATCTTAACACTACTGAAGGAGCAGAAGTTGTATGCCAAATTCTCCAAGTGTGAATTTTGGATCCGAGAAGTACACTTCCTTGGTCACGTAGTTAATCCAAACGGAATTCATGTCGATCCAGCAAAGATCGAAGCAATCAAAAAGTGGGAAGCACCAAAGACGCCAACTGAGATTCGACAATTCCTGGGTTTGGCAGGATATTATAGGCGATTCATCGAAAACTTTTCACGCGTGGCTCAACCATTAACGACTCTGACTCAGAAGGATAAGAAATTCATTTGGGGAGATAAGCAAGAAGAAGCCTTTCAAACCTTAAAGCAGAAGCTATGCAACGCACCTATCTTGTCATTGCCAACTGGAACAGAAAACTTTGTGGTCTATTGCGACGCATCACACCAAGGGTTGGGATGTGTTTTAATGCTAAAAGATAAAGTTATCGCCTACGCTTCGAGACAATTGAAGGTTCATGAGAAAAACTACACTACTCATGATTTGGAGTTAGGAGCGGTAGTGTTTGCACTCAAAATATGGAGACACTATTTATATGGCACCAAGTATACCGTCTACACTGACCATAAGAGTCTCCAGCATATTTTTTATCAAAAGATGCTCAATATGAGACAAAGGCGATGGGTAGAACTACTCAATGATTATGATTGCGAAATCAAATATCACCCAGGCAAGGCCAATGTGGTTGCCGACGCGTTGAGTAGGAAGGAAAGAGTAAAACCAACGCGAGTACGAGCATTAGGAGCTGTTGTGCAAACCAGTCTGAAAGGAAGGATCCTCGAAGCTCAGGAGCAAGCATTAAAAACAGAAAATCTAAAAGAGGAAAACCTCCGTCATTTGGAGCACAGATTCGAGATTGGAACTGATGGAGTACGTTACTTTGAAAAGAAGGTTTGGATACCCAAGGTGAATAACATAAGGTTAACGATATTGGACAAGGCACATAAGTCTAAGTATTCTATTCATCCCGAAGCCGATAAAATGTACAAGGATTTGAAGGAATACTATTGGTGGCCCGGAATGAAGAAGGATGTCGCCCTATACGTGGGGAAATGTTTGACTTGTGCAAGAATTAAGGTAGAACACCAGAAACCCTCTGGATTACTGCAGCAACCCGAAATCCCGGAATGGAAATGGGAACAGATAACTATGGATTTTGTGATTAAGTTACCCCGATCCGCAAAAGGGTACGATTCCATCTGGGTAGTAGTAGACCGGCTTACAAAGTCAGCACATTTCCTACCCATTCGTGAAGATTACAAGATGGAAAAGCTGGCACGAATCTACATCAATGAGATCGTCATGCGTCATGGAGTGCCCATCTCTATCATCTCGGATAGGGATAGTCGCTTCACTTCCCGATTTTGGCAATCACTTCAGAAAGCATTGGGAACGCGAGTCAATTTAAGCACCTCTTACCACCCCCAAACAGAAGGACAATCGGAAAGGACTATTCAAACGCTGGAAGATATGTTACGTGCTTGTGTGTTAGATTTTGGTGGGAGCTGGGACTCGCATTTGCCACTGGTTGAATTTTCATACAATAATAGTTATCACACCAGTATCCAGTGTGCACCTTATGAAGCATTGTACGGACGCAAATGTAGATCCCCACTCAGCTGGTTGGAAATCGGAGACCGACAATTGTCCAGACCAAACGTCGTACAGGAAACCACTGATAAGATAAAGATTATCAGGGAAAGGCTCAAAACCGCTAGGGACCGACAAAAGAGCTACGCCGACAATCGCAGGAAACCCCTAGAGTTTCAAGTTGGCGATAAAGTTCTACTAAAGATATCACCTTGGAAAGGGATAGTGCGTTTTGGTAAAAAGAACAAGTTAAGTCCTAGGTACGTTGGGCCATTCGAGATAATCGAAAGGATTGGACCGGTAGCCTACAAGCTAAAATTGCCACAAGAACTAAGCGCCATCCATGACACGTTCCATGTGTCGAATTTAAAGAAATGCCAAACGGAGGAAACCTTAATCTTACCCTTAAAAGATGTGCAAGTTGATGACCGGTTGCACTTTGTAGAAGAACCAATCGAAATCCTTGACCGGGAGGTCAAAAGACTAAGGAGAAGCAGGATCCCTATCTTAAAAGTTCGTTGGAACTCAAGGCACGGGCCTGAATACACTTGGGAGCGAGAGGATTATATGAAACTCAAATATCCACACCTCTTCGCCAAAAAGCAAGTCCAAGACGTCAACGATTAATTTCGGGACGAAATTCTTTTAATCAGGGGAGACTAAGACATTCGGCAACAAATTTCCGAGGTTAGCCATTAGAAATTCCAATTTTAAGCCTAGTATGACTAAAAATAGTATTTATGACTTAAATACATCCATAATAATATTAGATTTCGTAGAAATCCCGCCTATATGGTTAGAACCATCCCGAGCTCGAAAAATCGAATTATTAAAAGTCAAGAATTACAAATCATATACAATAATAATAATAATAACAATAAAAATAATTAAATACATCATAATAAATATAAATAAGTTAAAATATAAAACATATATATATATAAACTCATCAAAATAATTAAAACTTTGTTAATTAAAAGATTTAAACAAAATCACCATTTATACAAATTTATTTAAACTAATTACACATAAATTATAAAAAATAAAAAAATAAAAGAAACCCCCCATCTCTTTTCTCTTGCCTCCTTCTCTTCCCAAGAATCACCACTTGATCTCCCCCATGCTCTATATAAGCCCCCTACTACTCTTCATCATTTCCTTCACCACCACACTCCATCTCTTCTTCTTTCACCAACAAAAATCTCCCAAGAACATCCAAGTCTTGATCATCTCTTGAAGATCAAACACAAAATCAAAGAAAAGAGTTGGTAAGATGATCATAAAACACTCATCTCTACTCTTCTACCTTTCTTCTTTTCTTCTTTTCTTCTTTCTTTTATTTATTTTCTTTGTTGTTCATCTTATTTATTTTATATATATCTATAATCATGTAAATATAAACATCCTACCAATGTTGTAAGGAACACATGAAATGTGCATCATCCTACCATTGTTGTATGGAACTTAATCAACTAAAAAATCATGCATGTGTTTCATCTCAACAAATGTTGTAAGGAACACATAAAATGTGTATCATCCTACCATTATTGTAAGAACACATGGATTATCAAAGCTTATACTCATACAATATGATCAATCATGAATATAAACATGCCATATTAAAGTTATGACCCATAAGCAAAAAGAATAACATTCTGGCAGATTCTGATGCTAGAACTCTCCACTTGTTTTTGTTATATCTGGAGTTCTAGGTATCAAAATCAGTTGATTCTTTTTGCTAATATTAGTTTAAAGTGTTACCTTTCATTTAAACCTGGATTCACTAATTTTCATGAATGTTTGATCCTTCAAACATATTTAAAAAGACCCATATGTTGAATCTGGAAATTTGGCAGATTTAGAAGGGTACACTTTAAACGCGTGTAACTTACTCATTCTTGGGTCAAAATACGTCTAGTTTTTTTTAAAAGTTTAATATTTGAGTCATGGTTATTTCCCAGTTTGAATCATGTATAAACGAGGTCGCTAAACAGACGATTTAGTAACAACATGTCACCCAGACCCTGATCAGTGGACATCCTATACACTTTTAATTATTAAAAATATTAAACATGGATTATAAATTCCTATATTTTTACCGGACATTCTAGAAACATGTATTAAGATTATATTAAAATATCAAACCTTAATATGACTCCTAAAATACAGTTTTTAATTTTTAAAGTTCAACTTAAAGAACTGAAAATTTCAGTGAACACTTATGATTTATGGAAAAATAGAGACAACCTTTAACTATTTAATAAATAAGTTAACAATAAATATATAATACAAAATAATAAATAAAATAAGTCTAATAGAGCTACATACCTCTTATATATGAAAGGAGCTTCGGTAGGAACAAGAAATTCTTACGAGTGAACACCTTTGCATACCGAGTGAGTATCATAGCCCATTTTTACCGTATTTCATATTATTTTGGGGTGAAAGCATGTGTATACGTTTCATGAAAAGTTTATTGCCTATCTTCTTATCTATTTCAAATATTATTTTGAGCACTTATGGTATTATTCTTTGATGTGCTTGGGTGATCGTTGTAAGGCCCTTTCGTTGGACATTATTCCTTAACTCCGCTAGTGAGCCGATGGTATTAGTAAGTAGCGCTATTTGGAGATTCCGACGTCTCCCATTTATGGTTGACGAACTATAGATGTACTTTACCACTACTAACGTCATTTAATATAGGCGTTAGGTTTATTATGGGCAATTGGTTGTCGGCTAGGTTGGATAATGGCTCAAGCAACAATCATCATAGTCTATTACTACCATGTGCAACGTATTGGGCAATATAATACATCTTCTATCATTATTTCATACTTGGATTTAATCCAAAAACTTCCATCAATTATTTAAACTTTTCTCATTTAAAAGATATTTTGTGCATATATTAAAAACCTATGAACTCACCAACTCTAGTAGTTGACCGCTTTCTTTCTTTTACCCGTGCTTTCAGGTGATCGTCGTTAGGTACCTTATGCATACAAACATGATGTGTGGTATCTTCATCTTCATCGTCACGTTTTATAAAAACAATATTTATTTTATTTTCGCATCGTACAAGACAATGTCATTTAATTTTTATTCGATTATGTAACTTTTATTTATCTTTTACCCGAACTACTTATTTTTGTTAAGTCAATATAATGGTTATTGTCTATTTACCTTGTGCGATGATATCTTGTGCTGTGACACCTCGTGTTTCCGCTTTAGCGGGGTGTGACAGATTTGGTATCAGAGCCTAAGGTTATAGGGAATGTTGTTTTTCTTATGGGGGGAAAACAACAACTATGACCAAAGGTTTATAAAAATAATTTTCCAAATAATTTTGTTTAAAATGCATCAAGTGTATTGATAATATAATTAAGCTGAGTACCACATTGTTATACCTCAATTAGACAAAGCTTGATCACCTATGTCTAATTTAGCTATGTACGATATGGCACTTAGGTTAGTTATAATAAAAATATACTTAGAAACAAAATTTTATTTACTTTCTTTCTAGATCACGATTATTGTGTGTGTGCATAAGCATAACATATCATAAGTACTTTCATATATTAGCACACTTAGTAACCAATTTTATATATATCGAAGTCTGCAATGTCATCATTAGGTTGACGCACTAAGATTACATATTCTTTACCCATGGAGGTTAGAATAGAAACTTAGTAGGAGAGTCCCCGAGTTTCACGACCTAGTGTATTATCAACACCAACTTCCTGTGAAGCATGTGTTAGGCTCACGGCTAGGAAAAGAGTCCCCTTACCAACGAGAGTAACATCGTGACCTTTTCATTAGGAGGGAGAGAACTGCTGATTTAGGGAGCACATAGAGGCACCCTGAGTAGTAATGGGAACTATATGATTGAACATATTTTGCTTAAATCACGTTATGAAATGTATGATTTTAAAATTTTACATGCATTGCTATATGATTGAACGGGAGTGTTAGTTGTTAGACCTTATATCTTAGAATCACCATAACCTAGCTAAGTAGAATTTGTACAAAGGAGAGACCCGAATGTGATTACTAGTATGTTTCTTCTGAACAATTATAATGCATCAATGCTATCTGACTCTAGAATATATAGAAGCTTCGTACCACTAGTATTTAGGCCAAAGCTCAATCTAAAATTTCAAATATTGAAAGAGGCCTATATCATGGAATTTGCTAATGGACAAGAAGTCAAGACTAGAGATATAATCACTAAGTGTACCTTGAACTTAGCCAGCAAAAACTTCAACGTAGACCATACCAATCAAATTAGGGAGCTTTGATGTAGTTGTTGGTATGTATTGGCTATCCAAAAATCAAGCTGAAATACTTTGTTCTGCAAAGATCATTCAGATTCCACTATCACAAGATGAAACGCTTGTCGTATAAGGAGAAAAGACCAGGAAGAACGTCAAGGTGGTATTATGCATGAAAATGCAAAAATATTTAGGAAAGGACTATATCGCATTCTTCGTGCACGTTGTAGAAACGGAGGTTTAGGAAAAGCACATTCACGATTTTCCAATCGTTCGGGATTCTCCCAAGGTGTTTCCGGATGAATTACCTGGATTACCCTTGGTTAGACAAGACAAATTTGGATTGATTTAATCCCTGTAGCCGCGCCCGTAGCAAAGGCTCCATATCGGTTAGCCCCGTTGGAAATGTAGGAATTGTCTGCACATCTTCAAGAGCTACTCGACAAAAGAATTATTTGACCAAGTACCTCACCATAGGGAGCCCTAGTCCTATTCGTCAAAAAAGAAAGATGGATCTCTACGAATGTGTATCGACTATCGGGAACTCAACAAGTTAACTATCAAGAACCGATACCCTCTCCCTCGAATCGATGACCTGTTCGACCAACTTGAAGGCGCCAACTATTTTTTAACAATCGATCTTCGCTCGGGATATCACCAGTTGAGAGTTCGCGAAGAAGACGTCCCTAAGACCGCCTTTAGAACCCGCTATGGACATTACGAGTTCTTAGTTCTTAGTTATGCCTTTTGGGTTGACTAATGCTCCAGCAGTTTTTATGGACTTAATGAATAGGGTATGTAGACCATATTTAGATAAGTTTGCAATAGTGTTCATAGACGACATTCTCATCTATTCACGACGCAAGGAAGATCATGAGCAACATTTGAAATTAATCTTAACACTACTGAAGGAGCAGAAGTTGTATGCCAAATTCTCCAAGTGTGAATTTTGGATCCGAGAAGTACACTTCCTTGGTCACGTAGTTAATCCAAACGGAATTCATGTCGATCCAGCAAAGATCGAAGCAATCAAAAAGTGGGAAGCACCAAAGACGCCAACTGAGATTCGACAATTCCTGGGTTTGGCAGGATATTATAGGCGATTCATCGAAAACTTTTCACGCGTGGCTCAACCATTAACGACTCTGACTCAGAAGGATAAGAAATTCATTTGGGGAGATAAGCAAGAAGAAGCCTTTCAAACCTTAAAGCAGAAGCTATGCAACGCACCTATCTTGTCATTGCCAACTGGAACAGAAAACTTTGTGGTCTATTGCGACGCATCACACCAAGGGTTGGGATGTGTTTTAATGCTAAAAGATAAAGTTATCGCCTACGCTTCGAGACAATTGAAGGTTCATGAGAAAAACTACACTACTCATGATTTGGAGTTAGGAGCGGTAGTGTTTGCACTCAAAATATGGAGACACTATTTATATGGCACCAAGTATACCGTCTACACTGACCATAAGAGTCTCCAGCATATTTTTTATCAAAAGATGCTCAATATGAGACAAAGGCGATGGGTAGAACTACTCAATGATTATGATTGCGAAATCAAATATCACCCAGGCAAGGCCAATGTGGTTGCCGACGCGTTGAGTAGGAAGGAAAGAGTAAAACCAACGCGAGTACGAGCATTAGGAGCTGTTGTGCAAACCAGTCTGAAAGGAAGGATCCTCGAAGCTCAGAAGCAAGCATTAAAAACAGAAAATCTAAAAGAGGAAAACCTCCGTCATTTGGAGCACACATTCGAGATTGGAACTGATGGAGTACGTTACTTTGAAAAGAAGGTTTGGATACCCAAGGTGAATAACATAAGGTTAACGATATTGGACAAGGCACATAAGTCTAAGTATTCTATTCATCCCGAAGCCGATAAAATGTACAAGGATTTGAAGGAATACTATTGGTGGCCCGGAATGAAGAAGGATGTCGCCCTATACGTGGGGAAATGTTTGACTTGTGCAAGAATTAAGGTAGAACACCAGAAACCCTCTGGATTACTGCAGCAACCCGAAATCCCGGAATGGAAATGGGAACAGATAACTATGGATTTTGTGATTAAGTTACCCCGATCCGCAAAAGGGTACGATTCCATCTGGGTAGTAGTAGACCGGCTTACAAAGTCAGCACATTTCCTACCCATTCGTGAAGATTACAAGATGGAAAAGCTGGCACGAATCTACATCAATGAGATCGTCATGCGTCATGGAGTGCCCATCTCTATCATCTCGGATAGGGATAGTCGCTTCACTTCCCGATTTTGGCAATCACTTCAGAAAGCATTGGGAACGCGAGTCAATTTAAGCACCTCTTACCACCCCCAAACAGAAGGACAATCGGAAAGGACTATTCAAACGCTGGAAGATATGTTACGTGCTTGTGTGTTAGATTTTGGTGGGAGCTGGGACTCGCATTTGCCACTGGTTGAATTTTCATACAATAATAGTTATCACACCAGTATCCAGTGTGCACCTTATGAAGCATTGTACGGACGCAAATGTAGATCCCCACTCAGCTGGTTGGAAATCGGAGACCGACAATTGTCCAGACCAAACGTCGTACAGGAAACCACTGATAAGATAAAGATTATCAGGGAAAGGCTCAAAACCGCTAGGGACCGACAAAAGAGCTACGCCGACAATCGCAGGAAACCCCTAGAGTTTCAAGTTGGCGATAAAGTTCTACTAAAGATATCACCTTGGAAAGGGATAGTGCGTTTTGGTAAAAAGAACAAGTTAAGTCCTAGGTACGTTGGGCCATTCGAGATAATCGAAAGGATTGGACCGGTAGCCTACAAGCTAAAATTGCCACAAGAACTAAGCGCCATCCATGACATGTTCCATGTGTCGAATTTAAAGAAATGCCAAACGGAGGAAACCTTAATCTTACCCTTAAAAGATGTGCAAGTTGATGACCGGTTGCACTTTGTAGAAGAACCAATCGAAATCCTTGACCGGGAGGTCAAAAGACTAAGGAGAAGCAGGATCCCTATCTTAAAAGTGCAACACTTGGGGTATTTTGTTCCCCTTTTCAACATACAACACAACACCCAAATAACCGTTTCATCTAACGAGGATATTTTTGGAAACCTCGTTTGAAACCAGTTAATATTTTATCATTATTATCTATTTTTATTACTATTTTCATATTCACATATAACTAGCCAATTACATATTTTCTATTAATACTTAACATATATATTCATTTAATTCTTTAAATTAAATTCACGTATCAAATGGAGCGCACAAATAGGCCCGATTTGAGGATGTTACAACTCTACCCCTTTAAGAAGATTCCGTCCTCGGAATCTGCTCAGCTGGAAATAAATGAGGGTAGCGTGCCTTCATGTCATCCTCAGTTTCCCATGTCATGTTGGGACCTAGGCTGTGCTTCCACTTGACAAGAACCAGATCATCTTCTTACGCAGCTTCTTTGTCTTTGCGTTAAGAATTTCAACCGGCTCCTCCACAAGACGTTTAGCTGAATCAACCTTCAGCTCTTTCAGAGGTAGAACTTGATCTTCATCGACTTTACACTTTCTTAGATAACAAACATTGAAAGTGTTGTGAATACCAGATAGCTCAGGAGGTAATTCAAGAGATACCGTCTGCTCGTTGACCTTTCGGATAATCCTCAATGGACCAATATATTGTGGACTCAGCTTGCCCTTACGTTCAAACCGAATTACCCCCTTCCAAGGAGATACCTTCAAGAATACCCTATCGCCTTCACAGAATTCCACAGGTCGGCGCTTTGGGTCTGCATAAATCTTTTGATGATCACGAGCTGCTTTTAATTTCTCTAGAGCTATTTTGACTTTAACTCCAGAGCTATTTTGACTTTATCAGAAGTGATCTGCACAATTTCGGGTCCGGCATACTGCTTCTCACCCGGTTCAGGCCAACAAGTGGGAGTGCGACAACACCTCCCGTATAACATCTCATATGGTGGCATCCCGATACTAGAATGATAAGAGTTATTATAAGCAAACTCTATCAAAGAGAGATGAGAATCCCAAGAAGCACCATATTCAAGTACACATGCCCTCAGCATGTCTTCAAGAGTCTGAATTGTTCTTTTAGATTGACCATCCATTTGTGGATGATAAGCAGTACTCAGATGAACCCGTGTACCAAGCTCACGTTGTAAGCTTTGCTAGAAGTTTGATACGAAACGAGAGTCACGGTCAGAAACAATAGAACAAGGTAAACCGTGACGTGTGACAATCTCATTAATATAGAGTTGAGCTAGGCGTGTCAATGATGCAGATTCGTTTGTAGCAAGAAAATGAGCACTTTTGGTCAATCGGTCAACGATAACCCAAATCATGTTGTGCCCCTTGAGTGTCTTTGGCAACTTTGTAACAAAATCCATAGTTATATGATCCCATTTTCACTCTGGAATATCAAGCTGTTGTAGATTTCCATAAGGCCTTTGGTGCTCGGTTTTGACTTGTGCACATATTTGACACTTCTCCACGAATGAAGCAATGTCTCTTTTAAGTGTAGGCCACCAATACAGCTTTTTGAGATCATAATACATCTTGGTTATACCTGGGTGAATAGACAACCTGGAATTATGTGCTTCCTGTAATATCAAATCACGGTTGCCTCCAATGAATGGTACCCAGATTCGGGATTGAAAAGTCTTCAAACCCTGGCTGTCATCAACAAGCTGATCTCTCAGCTTTCTCATAGTCTCCGCCTTCAAATTCTCCTTTTGTAATGCTAGTTGCTGTGCTTCCCTCAATTTGGAAATAATATCAGGAACCATAGTAAGCTTCATGAACTTGGCTTCAGTTGAAACCCCATTTCTGCTCAAGGCGTCAACTACTACATTAGCTTTGCCTGGATGATAACGGATCTCACAATCATAGTCTTTGATCAACTCAATCCAGCATCATTGCCTCATATTGAGTTCTTTTTGAGAAAAAACATATTGCATGCTTTTGTGATCCGTGCATGTAACACATTTTGTGCCATATAAGTAATGCCTCCACAGCTTCAATGCAAATACAACTGCTGCGAGTTCAAGATCATGTGTTGGGTGGTTTTTTTCATGTGGTTTTAATTGCCTTGAAGCATAGGCAATCACATTATCATGTTGCATTAGAACACATCCCAAACCAGAATAAGCAGCATCACAATATACTATGAAATCCTCTGACCCATTTGACAGAGTAAGAATCAGAGCTTCACACAGTAGCCGCTTTAAAGTTTGAAAGGACTGCTCCTGTGCATCAGACCACACATAAGCAACATCCTTCCGTGTCAATTTAGTAAGAGGACCAGTGAGTTTAGAAAAATCGCGAATAAATCGCCGATAATAGCTAGCAAGATCAAGGAAACTCTTGATCTCTGTAGGAGTCTTAGGAACCTCCCAATTCATCACTGCCTCTACTTTAGTAGGGTTTACTTTCACACCTTCCCTGCATATAACATGGCCAAGAAAATGCACCTCCCGAAGCCAAAACTCACATTTAGAAAGCTTGGCATAAAGTTGTTCTCGCTTAAGAGTTTCGAGAACTTGACAAAGATGTGATTCATGTTCAGCCTCGGTCTTTAAATAGATCAAGATATCATCAATAAATACTATCACGAACTTGTCCAGAAATGGAAGACAAATTCGATTCATAAGATCCATAAAGATAGCTGGTGCATTCGTAGAGCCGAATGGCATCACCAAGAATTCATAATGGCCGTAGCGTGTACGGAAGGCCGTCTTCGGGATATCTTCAGCTTGAACCCGTACCTGATGGTACCCTGATCGGAGATCAATCTTAGAAAAGAATGTTGCTCCCTGAAATTGATCAAATAAGTCATCTATGCGTGGGAGTGGATATTTATTCTTTATAGTTTGCATGTTAAGCTCCCTATAATCTATGCACATTCGCATAGTCCCATCTTTCTTCTTCACGTACCAAATGGAGCGCACGAATAGGCCCGATTTGAGGTTGTTACATGAATCCCATAAAATTTTAACACCGCACGGTTGAACCTGGTTAGGGGTATTCTAAGCAAGTTGGGTGCATTGAAAGAAGCAATATATATAGCTATTTTACCATTTGGAGGATACCTAGCAGTATCTTCATCCATAGGCCTAATGGGATTAAATTCCCCCAGGGGGAAATCATTAACAAACTTTTCAAATGGGGGAGGAAGTAACTTGCAAAATGTTGAGTCTACCATGAGGAATAAGGAGATTAGAAAACTCAAACCTTTAGTTGGAAGGATAGATCAAGCCTCTTTTGGCTGTGCAAGAAAACCACTCCCCAAAAGAAACTTGAAAAACTTGGAAAGGGAGAAGAATATATATATATATAGATTCCGGCGAGATGGTCACTTCTCCTGCTCACATCGCACGAGTAAGATCTTCATCTTCAAAAAAAATTTCTAATTATCTCAACTAGCAAAATCACCGATTGCTTTGAAAGGGTATTTGGTAAAACTATAGCAATGGTCTGTTAAAAAGCGATGGAGGCGGCGGCTAGGTATATTAAATGGGAAGGAGGTAAAAAAGATTGGGCTTCACTTAATATTAAGGCCCAAAACGTGTACCAAAAACAAAAGAAAAAAATCCATTAATAAAGTTGCATACATCGAGTAAACTGGTACTTGAAAGTCTAGTTTATTTTTTTTAAATAAAAATAAAACTAGACTAGGGGACTTGTTGGTATACGTGAGTACCACTTGGACCTGGGAGAGTCACTTTGACTTGTTGGTATACTTGTACCACTTGGACCTCAGAGAGTCATTTGGACTTGTTAGTGCACATGAGTCACTTGGTCATGTATCATCAGAGTAATATTACTTGGACTTAGAAAGGTCATTTGGACTTGGGCCATTTGATCATCTCATTTATACCACTTTACAAATTGACATACATGATTGGTTAGAGAATGTCTTATTTCATGATAAAATACTAACGTTGGGACCACGAATAATATCGTTAAGATCATCGTGACGTGTCAACCGATCATTGGATCCGGGGAATAAATGATGAGATTTCCGTAACAAACTTGGGACCACTAGAACACTATATAAAGGTAAACGATCATCGTCTCAAGGGAAGTTGCTCTGAGAAACCCTAACCCTAAAATTCCCCCTCTACTACTTTGCTCATTAAACTTGAATCCTTCAAACACTGACTTGAGCGTCGGAGGGGTTACCACAGGGACTCCCCCTATGGTACCCTGAGTCACGTTCTGTTTTGCAGATAGGAAAATACTAGGAACTCATCTCTTATTTGAAGATTTCGATCAAGTTTCTTATCTAACTGTTGTACGGCGAATTGAGGACTATCACTCTACAAACACCTTCCATTTCTCACAACCTCACAGAGAAGATATCCTTCAACGTCGGGAACTATCGAGTTTTTTCCACCGAGTACATCTCCCTCAATCACGACTCGACTTTGTAGATCTGAACCCACCAGGTACAACCATGAACACCATTGTATTCACCCATCATCTGTCATCAATCACGAACAACACCATTGTTTTCTTCCCGATCTCCCTCGCTGGCAGTAGTTATACAACTCCATTTTTGATTTTTTTTGTTTGTTTGTTTTTTATCTATTGCATGACATGCATTTTTTGGGATTTATAGAATTTTTTAATGGTATATTTCAACCCTTTGTGATGTTTATAGATGTCTCAGTTTTTTTATTTTCTTTTATGGATGGATGAGTGTAGATCTAGGTTTCTTAATGAAGTGTAGGTGTGTTTTTTTCTGAACAGGAAACTAGGGTTTTTTTTTATTAATGAATAAAGATATGTTCAATAGTGAATTCAAATTTTTAGACTTTTTCTTGTTTCTTTTATATTGTTCATTATCGAACAAAATTATATATTTTAAAACTTTATGTCAATGCTGAATATAATTATTAATGGTTTCAAATCAAAATATCATTAATTTTAATTTTGATTTTGATTATGATTATGATTTATTATAGTTTACTAATGAACATTAGTGAAATCTTTCAAAACAATAAAAAGAATCATAGAAAATAATTAGAAAAAATAAAAAAAATAATTAATTTGAAAAAAATAATAATATTACAGCTCACTAAGGATACTTGGGAAAAATGATATAGAAATATAAAGAAGAAAAAACATAAGGATTAAAAAAAAGAGAAAAAAGAAAAATATTTAATGATAAAACAATATAAACCAAAATTTATTAACAAACAAAGTGTAACGAACACATAATTTAAAGATTAAAAGCTCGTAAAATTTTCTTTGCGTTCATCGTTGAATATCGTAAAATAATAATTTACTATTAAATTATTTCTAAATTATTTTGCTAAAAAATTTTAGGAGAGAAAAAATAAGAGACAGAAATAGATTGGAGAGAGAAAAATAGTGTTACTATTATAACGTAAGAATATTATATTAACGCATTATGATAATATCGAACAATTTTCGTTCTTAATATAGCTATTTTCTTTCTCCATTTTACATTTCATTTATTTCTCTTTTCTGTATAACTATTTTATTAATTTTTTAAAAACAATAAAATGAGAAACAAAAAGAATATTAAATATACTATAAAGTGAAGCTTTGGTTTTAATTACACGAGTTATTTTAAAAAAATCTAAAAATGCCTATAAATTTAGGTTACATCTTATAGGTTTATGAGTTTTAGCTAAATTTATTTTCTAATACTAAAATAAAAAATATGTGTTATATAAAAAAAATATTTAGAATAATTATTTTTGTGAAGATTCTTTTTATTTAGTTTTTAATCTGTATTTAATATCATATAGATTGAAACTTAATTTGCATTGACTTGAATTTTTTAAACATTATTTATTATGGAAGATTTAATTATAAAAATGGTATTTAAGAAAATCTAATTAACTTCATATAATAGTTTCTTTTTAGGTATAAATAGGGGTAAATTAGTAATTTCAATTTACTTAAAATTAAGAGATTAAAATGTTATAAATGTTTTATAATATAGTACAGATAGGGAGGGGATCTACTAAAAAGAAGATTAAGCTACAAAAAGTAAGGAGAAATGTGAGCCATTAGACTCATGAGATAATAACTAACTTTTTTTTTGAATTAATTAATTAAAATAGGTTAGTTGAGGGCATATTAGTCTTTTGATTATTTACCCACCTCCTAAAATCAAGTAAATCAAATTTCATACATAAAAAAAAGTGTTCAAAATTCAAAAACGTATTGTGCAAAACAACAAATTCAGTAAGTGTGTCCGATGCACAACCACAAATTTGATATACAACAATTAATGCACAATACGAATCGTCAATTATAAAATTGATGCACTTCTAGAAATCATCAATTATAAATTTAGTTTATACATGAATCATCAATTATAAAAAGCGATGGATCAATATATTTGATATACAACACGAATCATCAATTATAAAATTGATGCACTTCTAGAAATTATCAATTTTAAATTGATGCATATCAAGAAATCCAGATGCACAACAAGTTTTCATTGATTAATGAAGCACAAAAGTAAAATGCATGTGAATTAGATTCATAAACTTAAATACGATGAACAATCACATAAAAAGAACTATTGAATAAGAATAAATATTGATTAAAAAAGATAGAATAACAAGATATCCATCAAGTAAATCCTTTTTATATCAACATTGACTTCAAACTGATGCATCACATTTATAGAATGTTTTCAACTGATTGTTGTACTTAATTGCTAAATAAAATACAAATAATAAATTATGATGAACATGAACTCTTGAATCACAGACTCAAAAATACACTATTAAAAGAAATTGACGCATAAAGAATTCTCGTCCACAAATAAGAACCTTTGTTTACACCACCATCATCATCAAAACTAAATCCAAAAACACAACCGTTGAATCCCAAACTAATCATCAGATCTATCGACAAAATGTACTAAAAACAAACCTAAGATAAGATGATAGATGAACAAAATGCGAGAGATTTTAGGATGAAGGCAGCCGCTGAGAGAAAGCCGCCGGCAGTCCTTAGTGAACCAAACATACGATGAATTCCGTCGTAAGAACTTGTTGCCAACCCAAAGACATAAAACACGATGGAAACAGATGAAAAATAAACCGAGAGATCCGAGGAACAAACCCGCTGCGAAAATCCCATTCGTTGATATGAAAGATTGAGGGAAAAACCGATGGATCTTCAAGTTCCATTAAACGTGCAAAATCCTTTTAATCATATTTTGAATCTTCAAGTTCCATTAACGATAGTTTATCATATAATCATACATTGAAACCAGATAACTTAACAAGATATATATAATAACATGATAAAATCACACACCAACCTTTAATCTTGATTCTAAAGAACACAACCTCAAATTCTGATTCTTTTCTTCTTCTTTTCTTCGGTTTCTTGGCAGAGAACAAAAACACACACATACACACTTTTCTTTTTGCAAAATAATGGGCAGATGGTTTAACACTCACACATGTATACATGCAAATAGGTGTCATCTTCTAAACCACTTACTACCCACGTGGTTATCCACTAAACCCATACATACATCCTAAAACATGCAACATACTATACATACATATCATGATTCATTTTCACCGGTTAACATATACCAAATTTACACCCATTATAGATCTAATTAATTATTTAATTTAATCAACTAAGTAACTCATAAAATCAAATAATCATTTAAAACACAATTAAACACATACTGTAAACCCGCTAATCTACTAGCCCAGGTTTACGGGTGTTACAAATCTCCCCTCCTTAAGAGGATTCTGTCCTCGGAATCCCTTCTTGTCTAAATAAATAAGGATAATTGTCTCTCATCTCTGCCTCAGTCTCCCAAGTTAAATCGGAACCTAAACTGTGCTTCCATTTGACCAATATCATAAGAATTTGCTTTTTGCAGAGTTTTGTCACTTTATGATCCAACAGTTCTACAGGTTCCTCTATTAATCTCTTTTTCGAATCAACTTTCAAATCCTGTACCGGGAGAATCTGACTTTCATCTTCAATCTTACATTTCCTCAGATAACAGACGTTGAATGTATCATGAATACCTGCAAGTTCTGCTGGAAGATCCAGTGTAACTGTCTGATCATTTACTATCTGACGAATGAGGAAAGGACTAATAAAATGGGGAGCTAACTTCCCACGTTTGCCGAAGTGAATTACACCTTTCCACGGAGAGACTTTTAAATATACTAATTCCCCCACTTCAAACGATACGGTACGACGTCTCAGTTCAGCATACATTTTCTGTCTATCTCCGATAGCTTTCAACTTGTCTCTCGTAAGAGCAACCTTGTCAACAGTCAATTGTACAATCTCGGGCCCTGCAAACTTTTTCTCACCAGCCTCTAAACAACAAGTTGGAGTACGGCAGCGACGACCATACAACATTTCATACGGAGACATTCCAATACTGGAGTGGTAAGAGTTGTTATACGCAAATTCTATCAAAGGCAGGTGTTGAATCCCAAGATCCACCATACTCTATTACACAGGCGCACAACATATCCTCAAGTGTCTGTATGGTTCGATCAGTCTGACCGTCAGTCCGAGGATGATAAGTTGTACTCAAGTTAATCCTTGTCCCCAATTCTCTTTGCAGACTCCTCCAGAAATTGGAAACAAAACTTGAATCTCTGTCAGACACAATTGACAACGGTGTACCATGCCTCGCAACAATCTCATTAATATACAGTTGAGCCAACTTACTTAGAGAAGCCGTCTCACATGTAGCCAGAAAATGGGCACTCTTTGTCAGTCGATCCACTATCACCCATATCATATCATGATTCTTCTAAGTTCGCGGAAGTTTCGTTACAAAATCCATTGTTATGTGTTCTCACTTCCACTCAGGAATCTCTAACTGTTTCAAAGACCCGTATGGCTTCTGATGTTCTGCCTTCACCTGCGCATAAATATGACACGATTCTACAAAGTGTGCCACATCTACCTTCATCGTAGGCCACCAGTAAAGCACTTTCAGATCGTTATACATTTTAGTGCTTCTTGGGTGTATAGACAGTCTCGACTTGTGTGCTTCAGTTAAAACTAATTTTCTCAACTCTCCAAGCATAGGCACCCACACACGAGTTTTAAACATTTTCAATCCACGAGAATCATCATTCAGTTCATCTTTTTGCTTCTTCATCAATTCAGTCTTTATATTTTCTTCTTTTAGGGCTTCCAACTGAGCAGACTTCAGTCTATCCACTAACTCAGATACTATCTCAATGCGCATAAACTGAATAGGACTTCCAGCTCCTTTACGACTCAGGGCATCTGCCACCACATTTTCCTTTCAAGGGTGATATCTAATCTCGCAGTCATAATCTTTTATCAACTCCACCCATCATCTCTGTCTCATATTCTGAGTAAATACATACTGTAGGCTCTTATGATTTGTACAAATTACGCATTTGGTGCCGTACAAGTAATGTCTCCACAGTTTAGGCGCAAATACTACAGCTGCTAGCTCCAAGTCGTGAGTCGGGTAATTCTTTTCATGAGGTTTCAACTGTCTGGAAGCATACACAATCACCCGATCCCTCTGCATGAATACACATCCCAATCCAGCTAACGACGCATCACAATATACCGTAAAATCTTCCGATCCACTTGGCAAGGCAAGGATAGGGGCAAGGCAAGGATAGGGGCCTGACACAACAATTGCTTTAACATCTGAAAAGCTCTATCTTGCTCATTACCCCACACAAACTTCACATCTTTCCGAGTGAACTTGGTTAACGGACCCGCAATCTTGGAGAAATCTTTGATGAATCTGCGGTAATATCCTGCCAATCCTAGAAAACTCTTTATCTCCGACGGTGCCTTTGGAGCATTCCAGTTCATCACTGCCTCTACCTTTGAATGATCCACTTTTACTCCTTCATTACAAATCACGTGCCCCAAAAATTGTACTTCTCTTAACTAGAATTCACATTTCGAGAACTTCGCATACAATTGTTCTTTCCTCAAAGTTTCCAAAATCTATCTCAAATGCCGTTCTTGCTCTAATTCAGTCTTCGAATAAATCAAAATATCATCAATGAAGACAATCACAAATTTATCAAGAAATGGTTGACAGGCTCTGTTCATAAGATCCATGAATATCGCAGGTGGATTGGTTAAACCGAACGGCATAACCAAGAACTCGTAGTGACCATAACGCGTACGAAAAGCTGTCTTTGATACATCTTCCTTTAACACACGTACCTGATGGTAACCTGATCTTAAATCAATCTTTGAGAAGAATGAAGCTCCCTGTGGCTGATCGAACAAATCATCAATTCTGGGTAACGGATACTTATTCTTTATCGTTCTCTTGTTCAATTCCCGGTAATCGATACACTCCCATCCGCGAAGCTGAGGCGGGAGAAAAAGCATAACTCCCCGGTCTCATAGGTTACCTTTCGATCGTCTTTCTTGGCGGAGAAACCGCTCATTGGTTTCGACTCCCGCCGGGCTTTATAGATGGCTTGTCCATACTACCAGGGGAGGTGGGCGGAGTGAGGGCATACACAATGTACCGTCTTTCTTCTTCATAAATAATACTGGTGCACCCCACGGAGACGAACTTGGACGAATAAAACTCTAATCTAACAGATTATGAATCTGTGTCATCATCTCTCGGATTTCTGATGGCGCCAATCTGTATGGAGCTTTTGCCACTGGTCGGGTACCAGGAATCAAATCGATCTTGAATTCTACCTCACGAACTGGAGGCAACCCTGGCAATTCTTCTGGAAACACATCCGGGTATTCCATTACCACCCGTATATCCAACATAGCTTGCTTTTCCTTCTTCCCGTCAATCACATACGCCATGTACGATTCACATCCTTTATTCAATGCCTTCTTAGTGTAACACCCGCAAACCTGGGCTAGGAGATTAGTGGGTTTGTCGTACGTGCGTAATAGTTTTATTGTGATTTAATGGTTAACTATTTGACTAAATTCTAAATATGTGATTAATAATTATCCATGTGTTGTATGTATATATGTTGCCGTATGTATGCATGAACGTATTTATGTGTATACGTGTAGAATTATGGGAGTTTAAGAGGTGGATTTGCCACCTCTTGCCTAGATATGTGTGTATGTGTAAACTAATGAGGCTAGCATGAAATTACTGTCCATTTTCATCTAAACTAAGAAGGTGTGTGTGTGTGTGTTTTTGAGTGTTTTCTCTTGGCCAAAGAAAGAAAAGAAGAAACAGAATGAAGAACAATCGGATTTTCAGTTTTTTTTGGGAGATTTAATCAAGTTAAGGTTAGACTTTGTTTCTAGTATGTTTTTATGTTTAGCTGGTATGATCTTTGATAAAATAACATGTTTTACGAAGAACTATAGAATCGGTTTTTGAAGAACTATGAGTTTTGATGGGTTTTTGTGTTCATACGATTTTCTTGATTATATAATGAAGTGATGCATGAATCTGTGTCTAAATATGTTTAAACATGTTTCTGTTATGATTTTATGAACATTATGAAAATCTGAGTTTGAGTTATGAAGTTTTGAAGATGGCGGATTTAAGGAAATTATGAACTATCGGTTTTGGTGTTGGGGAAGAAGAGGAATTCCGATTGTGGTGAAACCGATAGTTTGGAAAACTGGAAGTTGGAATCCGGAAACCTATAAACCGACACTCGACATTAGAATCCGATACAAGAACCCTAAATCCGATTATATATATATGAAAACCTATACTCCTAAAAACCGAGACCTAGAATCCGATACATATGTAATCCGAACCATAGAATCCGATAATAGAAATCCGAGACGAATCCGTA
Source organism: Dittrichia graveolens (assembly GCA_038502395.1). Classification (NCBI taxonomy): domain Eukaryota; kingdom Viridiplantae; phylum Streptophyta; class Magnoliopsida; order Asterales; family Asteraceae; genus Dittrichia; species Dittrichia graveolens. Next base: position 171,277 of record JARJIL010000021.1, read on the forward strand.
GCCTAAATCCGATTCATAACCCAAAACCGATATTTACTAGAATCCGATAGATTGGGAATCCGGGTGCTTGAAAGCCGATTAAGGAAAATCCGACAATGGCAAATCCGACACCTGAGTAGCGGATTTTGAGAAATCCGATAGCTTTGGAATTCCGATACTTTATGTTTGAACTTTTGATTGTTTGTTGTTGTTATTTATTTGATAAATGAGATATATATAGATGGACAGATATATTTATGAGTTCGAGACTGATTTCGTTGTTACTGTGTTTTTAGGAAACACCAAGACTCAGTAAAATTAGATATCTGAGTTACGCGTTTGAAACCACAAGGTGAGTGGACGTTAATCGCGGATGGTAAAGATTGAAGTTAATATTATTGATGTGATGCATGATTGTAGATTGAGATTGGATTGATTGAACTGCTGATTGTGATATTGAATGTTGATATCTGCTGTATGACTATTTGGTCGATACGCACACTTAGGATGATTTTGAGTTACGTTGGGAAGTTAGCTATACGTGGACTTGGGCTGGGCTCGTCTACTGGTTGGTTGAACAGTAGTAGCCCTTATGTTGCATATGTTGCTTCAGAGGTGGAGTTTACTGTGTCAATTTAGTGGAGAGCTATCGGTAAACCTTTATTTTGGCCGGCATTGGTTGTAGGTTCTGCGCCAAACCGCCGGTCTTCTCAGGATATGTGATTACACGATATAATGTTGATTGTGAATGTTTGCATTTGATGTTTAACCTCTACTCACTTAGCTTTGTGCCAATTCCCCTCAGTTGATGTTTTGCAGGTTTGTGTTTGAGTTGAAGAAGGAAGAGTTGACCATACTCTAATACTTGTCTTAAAAAAATAGACGAGCCACTTATTTTGTAACACCAAACAGTAGTAGATGATGATGTTGATTTTTGAACAATGATTGTACATTTGTAAATATTTGTTTAATGTAATTAAGTTGTTTAAATTAGCTTACACAGTGCAAATAAAAAAATGGCTTGTGATTGTCCGGTGTTACAGTTTGGTATCAGAGCCTAGGTTTGGCGATGCATGCACGGCTAGAGTGTTGCATTCCCAAATATTGGCTCGTGATGGGTCAAGCTTTCCTTCGGGGGAATTAGAGTGAGTTAGAGTTGTTAGTATTTTGGGTACTAACGGTTGATGCTAATGAATTATGAGGTGATGTGATTGTAACAGATTATGACTGATAGAGAGACTCCCATCCTACCTCCTATGACCCAATCTACAGAGGCACCGATTATTGAAGATCTAAGTAATATAAACCAAGCCGGAACGTCTGGCCAAAAGCAAGAGGAGGATCAAAGTGAGTACATTTTTAAACTGGAGAATGAATTGATGGATCTTCGAAATAAAGTCCTTAACATGGAGCAAAGATTGAATCAGCTTGAGCTAACCCCTGTACCAACTGCGATTTCTACACAAGCAGCCATACCACCAGTGTCAGCACCTTTACCACCGATGACTTAAATGATGCAACAACCCTTCTTCTATCCGTATTCACAACCAGGAGGTTATCCATTTGCGTTTCCAGGATACAAACAACCATGCACTTACAAGAAGTTCCTTGATTGTAAACCTTCTGAATACCGAGGGAGTTCTGATCCCAGTATCACCTTGAACTGGGATAGGGAAATGGCGAAGGCATTGGATGCCTTCAATTGTGAAAACGAGTTGAAAGTGAAATACGCATCGAGAATGCTGAAGGGAGACGCCATGGTCTGGTGGGATTCGATTACCGGCCATTTTACAGAGCAACAACAGGAGAGTATCACCTAGAGTCAATTCCAGGAGAAGTTATGCGAACAATATTGTGGTACTTTTGAGTTTGCTAAAATAAAGATGGAATTTATGGAGTTGCAGATGACCGAAAACATGACTGTGGATCAACTGATTAAACAATTTAACGAAACGATGAGATTTTCCAAGCATTGGGTGCGAGATGAAGAGTCCAAGATTGCACATTTTGTCGGAGCGTTACATCCTGATCTCCGTAGTGCGACCAGGTGGGCTACTACACTATCCCAGGCATTCACTTTAGCCAAGTCGGCTGAAGGGGATTTGATTGCAAGGAATAGGTTGAGTGGGGAAAGAATTTCCCAACAGAAATCGAGGTTTGAACACTACAACACTCAATGAAGGCAAGGAGGGAAGGGCAATGGAAATCGACAGGGTAATCAGAATAGGACGTCTACTGCAAGTGGGTCTGCTGAGAGGGCACCTTGGTGCAACAGGTGTAAGTCATATCACCACAGGCAGTGTACGCCCCAATCCATGAGGTGTGTGAAATGTGGCCAGTTTGGCCATGACTTGAAGAATTGCAGACTGCCGAGGAGCGTATGCTGAAATTGTCAAAATGAGGGGCACCGGGTTAGTGATTGCCCATTAAGCAAGAAAACCGGGTCTGGGTCAGGAGGGGGAGGAGTCGGGGGATCATCTTCAGCTGGGTAGAAAAGAAAGAACCCACCCACTGTTGAGGGTCGGGCATTCAAGATAACAGTGGATGATGCCACTACCACGGATGATGTGATAACCGGTATGTTTCTGATAAACTCTACTCCTGCTAGAGTGTTATTTGATTCAGGGGCAAATCACTCCTTTGTATCTGTAGAATTCTATGGTAGGTTAAACATGCCTTTAACTGAACTTTCTATTGCTTTAGAGATAGAGGTAGCTGATGGTATGATGGTTCCGGTCACGACTGCTGTGGCTGGAGCCAAGATAAATATAAATGGTATTTGTTTTCCTGTTTATTTCCTTGTAATGCCATTATCTGGGTGTTCGATGTGGTGCTTGGGATGGATTGGCTGAGTCTGAATCAGGACAGTATCAAATGCCACAAGAACTTGATCTCCTTTCCATTAGCTGATGGCACAAGAGTGGTAGCAAGGGGAGAGAAGGCTGGATCTCTAATTCCAATTATCTCGTGTTTAAAGGCTAAGAAGGCGTTGGGTAAAGGTTGCGAATCATACCTGGCATATGTAATTGATGGAAAGAAAGAGAAGCAGACTATGAACAACATCCGTGTGGTAATGGAATACCCGGAGGTGTTTCTAGAGGAATTACCAGGGCTACATCCAGTTCGTGAGGTAGAGTTCAAGATAGATCTGATTCCTGGTTCCCGACCAGTGGCGAAAGCACCGTACAGATTGGCACCTTCAGAGATCCGGGAAATAATGACTCAGATACAAGATCTATTAGACAAGGGCTTTATTCATCCAAGTTCATCTCTGTGGGGTGCGCCAGTGTTGTTTGTAAAGAAGAAGGACGGTACATTGCGAATGTGTATCGACTATCGTGAGCTGAATAAGAGAACCATAAAGAACAAGTATCCATTGCCAAGAATAGACGATTTGTTTGATCAACTACAGGGAGCTTCGTTCTTTTCTAAAATTGATTTGAGATCAGGGTATCACAGGTGCGTGTTTTAGAGGAAGACGTGTCAAAGACGGCCTTTCGTACGCGCTACGGGCACTACGAGTTCTTGGTTATGCCGTTCGGCTTAACCAATGCACCTGCGACTTTTATGGATCTAATGAACAGGGCATGTCGACCATTCTTGGATAATTTTGTAATAGTCTTCATCGATGACATTCTGATATATTCAAAAACTGAGATAGAACATGAACAACATTTGAGACAGGTTTTGGAAACTCTGAAGAAGGAACATCTGTTTGCCAAGTTCTCAAAATGTGAATTCTGGTTGAGAGAAGTACAATTCTTGGGGCATGTGATCTGTAACGAGGGAGTAAAGGTGGATCCTTTGAAAGTGGAAGAAGTTATGAATTGGAATGCCCCAAAGACACCGTCCGAGATCAAGAGTTTTCTGGGGTTAGCCGGATACTACCGCGATTTATTAAAGACTTCTCCAAGATTGCGGGTCCGTTGACTAAGTTGACTCGAAAAGATGTGAAGTTTGTATGGGGTAGTGAGCAAGACAAAGCCTTCCAGATTTTGAAACAGTTGTTATGTCAGGCCCCTATTCTTGCATTGCCAAGTGGATAAGAGGATTTCATTATTTATTGCGATGCGTCATTTGCTGGATTGGGCTGTATACTTATGCAGAGGGATCGGGTGATTGCGTATGCTTCAAGACAACCGAAACCACATGAAAAGAATTACCCGACACATGATTTGGAGCTTGCAGCAGTTGTTTTTGCTCTTAAGCTGTGGAGACACTACTTATATGGCACCAAGTGTGTGATTTGTACCGACCATAAGAGCCTACAGTACGTATTTACACAGAAAGAGTTGAATATGAGACATAGACGATGGGTGGAATTGATTAAAGACTATGATTGTGAAATCAGATAACACCTAGGGAAAGCAAACGTGGTAGCAGATGCCTTAAGCCGCAAGGGAGCTGGAAGTTCTATCCAGTTTATGCGTATGGAGATAGTATCTGATCTAGTAGATAGACTAAAGTCTGCACAGTTAGAAGCTCTGAAAGAGGAAAATTTGAAGAATGAACTGATGAAGAAACGTAAGGACGAACTTGATGATGATTCTCGTGGATTAAAAGTATATAATACTCGTGTGTGGGTGCCTATGCTTGGAGATTTGAGGAAGCTAATTTTAACAGAAGCACACAGGTCGAGATTGCCAGTACATCTAGGAAGCACTAAAATGTACAACGACCTGAAAGTGCTTTACCGGTGGCCTACTATTAAGGCAGATGTGGCACATTTTGTGGAGTCATGCCATATCTGTGCACAAGTGAAGGCAGAACGTCAGAAGCCTTATGGATCTTTGAAGCAGTTAGAGATCCCTGAGTGGAAGTGGGAGCATATAACAATGGATTTCGTGACTAAACTTCCACGAACTCAGAAGAATAATGAAATGATTTGGGTGAGTGTAAATCGGCTGACCAAGAGCGCTCACTTTCTGGCCACATGTGAGACGGCTTCTCTTAGTAAGTTGGCTCAACTTTATGTTAACGAGATTGTTGCGAGGCATGGCATGCCGTTGTCAATAGTGTCTGATATAGACTCCAGATTCGTTTCTAACTTCTAGAGGAGTTTAAAGAGAGAATTGGGGACGAGGATTAACCTGAGTACTACTTATCATCCCCAGACTGACGGTCAGACTGAACGAACCATACAAACACTTGAGGATATGTTGCGTGCTTGTGTGATTGAGTATGGTGGATCTTGGGATTCGCACCTGCCGTTGATAGAGTTTGCATATAATAATTCTTACCACTCAAGTATTGGGATGCCTCGGTACGAAATGTTATACGGCCGTCGCTGCCGTACTCTGGCATGTTGGTTAGAGGTGGGTGAGAAACTGTTTGCATGAGCCGAGATAGTTCAGATAACTGCTGATAAAGTTGCTATTGCTAGGGACAAGTTGAAAGCTGTTAGAGATAGACAGAAAATGTATGCAGATCCACGTCGTCGTCCAGTTAAGTTTGATGTGGGAGAATTAGTGTACTTGAAGGTATCTCCGTGGAAGGGTGTAATTCGTTTTGGTAAACGCGGGAAGTTGGCTCCCCGTTATATTGGTCCCTTCTATATTCATCAAATAGTTAATGATCAGACCGTCACACTGGATCTTCTAGCAGAGCTCGTAGGAATTCACGATACGTTTAACATCTGTTATCTGAGGAAATGCAAAGTAGAAGATGAAAACCAAATTCTCCCAGTTCATGAACTAAAAGTTGATTCGAAGAAAAGATTGATAGAAGAATCCGTTGAACTATTAGATCGCAAAGTGACCAAACTCCGAAAGAAGCAGATACCAATGGTATTGATCAAGTGGAAGCACAGTCTAGGTTGTAATTTGACATGGGATATTGAGGCAGAGATGATAGATAGATATCCTCACTTGTTTGAGCAAGAAGGGATTCCGAGGACAGAATCCTCTTAAGGGGGAGAGATTTGTAACACCCACAAACCTGGGCTATGAGATTAGCGGGTTTGTGGTACGTGCTTAATTGTTTTATTGTGATTTGATGGTTAACTATTTGACTAAATTCTAAATATGTGATTAATAATTATGCATGTGTTGTATGTATATATGTGGCCGTATGTATGCATGAACGAATTTATGTGTATACGTGTAGAATTATGGGAGTTTAAGAGGTGAATTTGCCACCTCTTGCCTAGATATGTGTGTATGTGTAAACTAATGAGTCTAGCATGCAATTACTGTCCATTTTCATCTAAACTAAGAAGGTGTGTGTGTGTGTGTGTGTGTGTTTTTTTGAGTGTTTTTTCTCGGCCAAAGAAAGAAAAGAAGAAACCGAAGGAAGAACAATCGGATTTTCATTTTTTTTGGGAGATTTAATCAAGTTAAGGTTAGACTTTGTTTCTAGTATGTTTTTATGTTTAGGTGGTATGATCTTTCATAAAATAACATGTTTTACGAAGAACTATAGAATCGGTTTTTGAAGAACTATGAGTTTTGATGGGTTTTTGTGTTCATACGATTTGCATGATTATATGATGAAGTGATGCATGAATCTGTGTCTAAATATGTTTAAACATGTTTCTGTTATGATTTTATGAACATTATGAAAATTTGAGTTTGAGTTATGAAGTTTTGAAGATGGCGGATTTAAGGAAATTATGAACTATCGGTTTTGGTGTTGGGGAAGAAGAGAAATTCCGATTGTGGTGAAACCGATAGTTTGGAAAACCGGAAGTTGGAATCCGGAAACCTATAAACCGACACTCAACATTAGAATCCGATACAAGAACCCTAAATCCAATTATATATATATGAAATCCTATACTCCTAAAAACCGAGACCTTAAATCCGATACATATGTAATCCGAACCATAGAATCCGATAATAGAAATCCGAGACTTGGAATCCGTAGCCTAAATCCGATTCATAACCCAAAACCGATATTTACTGGAATCCGATAGATTGGGAATCCGGGTGCTTGAAAGCCGATTAAGGAAAATCCGACAGTGGCAAATCCGACACCTGAGTAGCGGATTTTGAGAAATCCGATAGTTTTGGAATTCCGATACTGTATGTTTTGAACTTGTGATTGTTTGTTGTTGTTATTTATTTGATAAATGAGATATATATAGATGGACGGATATATTTATGAGTTCGAGACTAATTTCGTTGTTACTGTGTTTTTAGGAAACACCAAGACTCAGTAAAATAAGATATCTGAGTTACGCATTTGAAACCACGAGGTAAGTGGACGTTAATCGCGGATGGTAAAGATTGAAGTTAATATTATTGATGTGATGCATGATTGTAGATTGAGATTGGATTGATTGAACTGCTGATTGTGATATTGAATGTTGATATCTGCTGCATGACTATTTGGTCGATACACACTCTTAGGATGATTTTGAGTTACGTTGGGAAGTTAGCTATACGTGGACTTGGGCTGGGCTCGTCTACTGGTTGGTTGAACAGTAGTAGCCCTTATGTTGCATATGTTGCTTCAGAGGTGGAGTTGACTGTGCCAATTCAGTGGAGAGCTATCGGTAAACCTTTATTTTGGCCGGCATTGGTTGTAGGTTCTGCGCCGAACCGCCGGTCTTCTCAGGATATGTGATAACATGATATGATGTTGATTGTGAATGTTTGCATTTGATGTTTAGCCTCTACTCACTTAGCTTTGTGCTAATTCCCCTCAGTTGATGTTTTGCAGGTTCGTGTTTGAGTTAAAGAAGGAAGAGTTGACCATACTCTGATTCTTGTTTTAAAAAAAGAGACGAGCCACTTATTTTGTAACACCAAACAGTAGTAGATGATGATGTTGATTTTTGAACAATGATTGTACATTTGTAAATATTGGTTTAATTTAATTAAGTTGTTTAAATTAGCTTCCGCAGTGCAAATATAAAAAAAATGGCTTGTGATTTTCCGGTGTTGGAAATGGAATCAACTTCTTGTGGCATTTTATACTCGCTTGATTCAAACTCAACCAATCCATTCCGAGCACCAGATCAAAAATGACAAGAAAATAAACAGGAAAACACACACCATCTAGATCAATTTTAGCTCCAGCCACAGCAGTCGTGACCGGAACCATCATGCCATCAGCTACTTCTATCTCTAAGGTACTAGCAAGTTTAATAATAGGCACATTTAATCTACCACATAACTCCACATAAACAAACGAGCGATTAGCTCCATAATCAAATAGCACTCTTGCAGGAATAGAGTTTATCAAAAACATACCAGTTATGCCATTATCAGTAGTGGTGGCATCATCCACCGTCATTTTAAATGCCCTACCCTCAGCAGTGGGTGGGTTCTTCCTCTTCAGACCAGCTGAAGACGATCCCCCAGCCGCTCCCGCCCTTATTCCTCACCCTACTTTCTTTCCCACTGGGTACTCACCAACTCTGTGCCCTTCTTTCTGGCAGTTCCAACAAACACTCCGTGGGAACCTACAGTTCTTAAGATCATGACCAAACTGGCCACATTTCACGCATCTCATGGTTTGGGGTGTACACTTCCCGTTGTGGTAAGACTTGCACCTACCACACCACGGTGCCCTTTGGGTTGATCCACTCAAATTAGACCTCCTGTTCTGATCTCCTTTGGGTTGATCCACTCAATTCTTGATTTTTGCTGGGCAATCCTCTCCCCACTCATCCTGTTTCTAGCAATCAAATCCCCTTCAGCTGATTTGGCTAAAGTGGAAGCCTGGGATAAGGTGTTAGCCCACCTTGTTGTAAACGTTAGTCCTTAAATACCAGAGTATATATTTTTTTAATTTAAAACAAGTGCGGAAGCTATAGATTTATTTTACATTATACAAGTTATATAAATATAAGTTGTAATACAAAAGTATTGTTAAACAAAACGTTCCAAGAGTTACCAACTTGTTCGACCATTACTCTAATTATGACATAACATTGTCTTTACATAGTGTTCCACCAAGACCTAACATGATATCCCTGAGGTACCCGTACTCACCTTCAATCTATTTACCTGCATATGGAAAGTACATGAGACGGTTAGCTATAAATAGCTAGTGGATAACAATTAAAGCGGAAGCAGTATATTAACAGTATCTAAACACATTTCATGCATCATATAATCTCATTCAAGTCTATCCTAACACATGGTGAAGCACCGGTTAGTGAGCAGGCATCACGTCTTGCAGGGTTATAAACCCGGCTCAATGATCCTCACTGGGGAAACCGATACTTCCTCCGCGCCGGTGGAGAAGCGGGTAGCGGTCCACCATTGCGTTATCGGGAACATATCCCATTTGACATCAGCGGGAAACTAAGAGCCCCGAGTTAGTATCGAGGGGCGACGGTTTAGCAAGAACCAAGATTCGTGATCATCGAATCTCCGCACATCCTAGCTGGCGACACAAGGCCTCAACTCAAGACCCAGATAATCTGGCCCCAATCTCTACAAAGTAGTACCGGCACTCACACAATGGCCTACTTCGGCCTTATCACAAACACAAATGGCCTACTCCGGCCCTTACATATCAAGATCGACCTACACAAGCCTTTAACATATCAATAGTGACCTACTGTAGTCTTTAAACATGCATATGTATCATTTGAATTACACAAATGGTTTATGAAACCTCTAAACATGCATATCTACAATTTCATGGTTTAAAACATACAAAAACATCTTATAATACTATTAATATCATGCTCGAGTTAACTGTTACTCACCTGCGTAGTTATAACAGGCAAGCACTAAGTCACAGATGATTTTTGATCAACTGGTATACCTAAGCAAGTCAATACATAAAATTTAACACTTAAAACAGAATCTGCCAGAAGCAGGGTATGGCCGTACCTTGCCAAGGCACGCCCGGACATGGGCAAGCACGCCCCGTACCTGATACTCAGGTAATCCCTGTGGCTAGAGGCACTTCCCGGACCTTCTAGGGTTAGGCACGCCATACCTTTTGGAGGTACGCCTGGGTACGCCCTTGGTCATGGCCTGTTCTTGAGATGCACGCCCGTGCCTTTCCAGTTTGTTTTCCAGCCAAACTTTTACCAAAACACTACCAATTCGATTCTAGTCAATTTCTATGGTTCTCATATGAAACTACACTTGAAATACAACCTAAAGAAACCATTTTTACATCATTTAACAACAGATTCAGAGTTTGGGTTCAAAATCATACTTTTGACCCATTTCATCTTTAATTCACAAACTCAATCAAAATGAAGCCTTTAATTAACAAATTCAACTTCTCAGAATCTAAAATCACTAAAGAAACTAACCGGTAGCATTTAATTTCATCTTTCACATCAATTGATGATTTTCACCCAAATACCTAAAAAACTTAGAAACTTCAAGAAAAGTAACAAGAACTTACAACAAAGGATTGGATTAGGAAGAAGATAGTTGGCAGATTGAAACTCTGATTTAATCCTTGAATTACAACGGATTGAGCTTGAATGATTCTCCTTCAAAGTCTTCTTGGATGCTTGAACACAAAGAGAAGAGAAGAAATGAGTTTTGGAGAAGGTGTGTGTGTGTGTCACGTATCTGTGTATGTGTATAACTTAGAACTGATTTTTGCTTCTAAGTTATCCACAACACAGTATCTTGTTCCCCCTTTCAACCTACAACTTAACGCACGAGTACCCGTTTTAACTAACAGGGATATTTTTGGAAACCTCGTTCTAAACCATTTAATATTCAATTATTCTTTTCTAATTTTACCAATATTTTATATTTACTCATTTAATTACTAATTTAGTTATTTTTCTTTAATATCTTTAAATATATATATTTTATTTAATTTATTCAATGTATTACACGTACCACGTCAGCATGCATCTAGGCCATTTCTGAGGATGTTACACTAGTGGCGCTACGAAGATCTGGATGCAGAGCTCCAACAAAGTGTGCGATCTTTGACTCTTCATCTGGCACCCAATGTTTAACAAACCTCATCTTTTCGTTAAATTGTTTGATCAGATCGTCCACGGTCATATTCCCCGTAACATCCTGAGATTGGGCCTAGTAGAAACGTAGGCTTTGGGTATGTTACACGTGGATAATTATTTGATTTGAGTTATGTTTAATTGATTATTTATTATTTAATCAAGTGAAATATATATTATTGTGTTAGTTTAATATATATATTTATGTATACGGTTGTAATTGTGTGTGTACATGCAATTAAGGAATTTAAGGAGTGACACCTCCTGCTTACAACTTCCATACACATTAATACGTGGGTTTAGAGTTTATTACTTCACTTTGAAGTATTATATGTGTGTGTAACTTGTGTGAAACCGAGAGCAAAAGAAGAAAGAAGGAACAAAGCAATCGAATTGTTGGTGATTGTGAATTGTGATTCAAAGCTTAAAGGTTTGTGGATTCTTAGTTGATTCTTGTTAATATGATTTGGTTGGTATTAACATGCTACGGTTTTGAGTGGGTTTAATATGAACATCATATGAACATGCTTTATGAGTGTATCGGATTTGGTGTTCTTGGGGTATAAAGGTGCTTTGATGCATGCTTGTGTGTTTAAACATGTTTATATGTATTTCTATGAATTTGTTTATGATCTGGAAATGAGATGTATACAAAGTTGAAGTTGTCGGATTGATGAAATCTTGAAGATGGCGAATTTTGGTGATGTTGATGAAAACCGAGACTTTGAAATCCGAATCTTGGGAAATCCGGCACTCTTAGAATCCGATACCTATGTAATCCGAGTGTTTGAAACCGATGGTGGATTCCCAAGTATGAAATCCGATTGTGGGTGCCAAGTGAAATCCGATGAAGGGTTGCGGATTTGGTGAAATCAATGGTAGTATCGGATTTCTCATGAAATCCGATAGTTTGGCTGTTGTTTGCATTGTTTAATGCTATGTGATATATATGTGCATGCATATGTGAATCTTACATGTTTATGTTTGATTAAATGGATATTAATATATGATTGGTATATATATATTTATGAATTTGATACTGATTTCAGTTTGTTGTGTTCTCAGGAACAGACAAGGCTCAGTAACATTAGATCACTGAGTGGAATAGCTGAGAACAAGAGGTGAGTGGATGTTTACTCACAGATGTTATTAGTTGTAACTGGCTTGGGTTGCAACTGTTATTGGTTTGACGCATGGATAGATTGTGCATCTGATAATTGATTAACTGTTGATTGTTAATTAATTGTGCGTCAGTGATATGTCTACATGATGGTTGGGAAGTCAGCTTCGGCTGGGCATATGGGCTGAGTTTGTTTGCTATCGGCTAATCCGTATTGGGATCTTTTGATGCATTTGTTGCAACTTAAGGTAATACTATGTGAGAATAGCAAATGAACTATTGGTAAACCTTTGCTTTGGCCGGTATTGGTTGTGGGTTCCTGTAGAACCGCTGGTCTTCCCGGGGCACGATTATCTGTTATGTGTTGTTGATATCATGTGGTTATTTGCTGATATATCTATTTTGGTTTTACTCCATTCACTTAGCTTTGTGCTAATCCCCCACCTCTCACTCTTTTTACAGGTTTTGGTAAGTCAGCGGCTCGGCTGAGAGTGGTTAGCTTGGGGAGTAATCACCTAGGACTCTGATAGTGTAATTGTGACGAGCCGTGTTTTGTAATACTGATATTTTGTAAACGATGGTTTGTATTTAGT